>JAGXJF010005009.1:0-68874 GCA_019208055.1 Stipa capillata
GCGAAACAGCTTTGCTTCCTTCGGGTTCGCAAATAAACGCTTCAGGCGCGGGATTACAGGCAAGTACCAAGCAACCTTGGCAGGAGTCCCCTTCGTCACCTCGACATATTCCTCAGCTCCATCTAGTCCTATCTTACCCTCGTACCAAGAAGCCTTGCACACAGGGAATGAATTTAACTTCGCAAACTCTTTCTAGTATAGGATATAGTTGTTCCGACATGTATGTATCTTTTCAACTTCCAGTCCCAAGGGACAAAGCACCTTCTTTGCTCTTTATGTATTTATCGGTAACTCATTCCCCTCCAGAAGCATATTCCCTAGGAGGCCCAACAACTCGTTGAAGCTTGCTCGCCTATAGCTTCAATAGTTCAAGCACGTCATATAACAATGTGAACTTAGCCATGCATCCTAGGAATAGCGGTTTTTTTGAGGCCCCATCAAGCCTTTAAATTGTTGGTACTCTGTCGGTTTCATGCCCTTCGAAATCATGCAACATCTATTCCAGGTCAGGCATCGAGTCAGTATCATCGGACATCTGATAGTGTGAATCACAACCAATATCAAATGGCATATCGGTTGCTTCTTCATCGGCAAGAATATCATCATTGATACTACGGCTTGATCTTCACCATGCTTGGTCCAAGTTGAATATCCTTCCCTAAAACCTCTATTGAACAAGTGGAACTCGATATGATGGAGCTCAAAAATTCTTACGTTACCACAGTCTAGGCATGAACAATAGGTGTCTACTCTACCCTCTTTCAACATGTCCGCCTCCGCAGCTGCCATAAATGGTCTTACTCCATCTCTATACGCCTCTGTGTTGCGAGCTCTGTAATCCATGAACGATCCATCTAACCTGTGCAAATGAAAAGTTAAAATTTAAGTTACAAATATAAAGTGCATCGACTTCGTGACATGAGTTTAAAATTTCTTCAATTACTAACCTAACCGAATTCTAAAAATAATTACTAACCTAACTAACTAACTAACTAATATAGCTAACCTAACTATTGAGTAATATAACTAACCTATCTGCATCGACTCTCTTCAATTACTATATTTTAACTAACCAAAGTATCATTTCTTGCATATGAAAATTAAGTCACAAAAATAAATCCATCATTCTTTGCTTTCTTCATTTTAGCCACAACATGCCTTCAAAATTTGCATACCTTAACACACAATTGCTATGCATTCAACTATACGATGAATCAAACATCTCATGAATCTAATTATGAACATATAATTCAATATATTCAATGTCCAAGAAACAAAGCAAAATCACCAAATTATTGGATAAAATGTTTCAAAAACAAAGCACTAACCTTTGCAAATCAACAAAGAAGTATTATCTCCAACTACTCTTCCAATTTAGCTTGTGCACTAAAAAATCTCCAGGAAATAGCTCAAAAAATCGCCAGCAAATCGCCACATTTAAGACATATCCTCCTCTAGTCATCTGCCTGCTCACGCAGCGCATTTAATAGTGTGCAACATATTAGTGGCAGTTAGATCCACATAACCGCCTCAGATATTAGTTATATGGAGGTGATTATATAACAGCAACCACCTTCGATATGTACTCAATTATCCGAGGCGGTTGACAGCATATAACCGTCACGGATTTGACCGGACCGCCTCAGATAATGTTGGAGGCAGTGACTTTTTTCTGACCTCCTCGGATGTGGTGGTTATCCAAGGCAGTTTCTCCCGAACTTGTTGTTGGTGGTGGTTTTTTCGTATTGACTGCCTCTGATATATGGTATTCGTGGTGTTTTTCTCTGATCGCCTCGGATATGCCACAATGGATAAATGTTTCTGTACTAGTGCTGATGCCTTATGTTCAAGGAAGCACATATCTAGTTATGTCTTATGTGCATCCAGAAAATCTAATTAAAGGATCGAGTTTTTGCTCAATTTTGGCTCACACAGGTGGGTAGTATACACTCACGATGTTCATCTCTAGTCATCTCGAATAATCTCGAACCAAATATTTCATAAAAAGGCTGGGCTTTCTAATTAAACTCCATAGGTTGCCCATATCTGCCTAACTTTGACTTCCTTTTAGGCATTTCCACCAAACCAGAGCACCCGTCCGACATTGTTTCGTTGGCTGTGGACTCCCACAAGTCACTACCATGCCTACTCCCTATCCTCAGTTAAACATTATCATTTTGTCGTTGTCTCATATGTCACATGTAAACTTGGGGCATAAAATTCCAACATTTTTATTGGCATCATCTGCCCACTACACTATAGCGTATGAACTTTGCATGTGACACGGTGGATTGGAATACTTTTGCTTCTATATAATGCCAAAGCATCATATATAATTCATAAGTCTTGTTGATCACTTTGGAAATGAACAAATTAAGAAGAGCGACCAGGGGTATAAGATGAGGAGGAGCATCAACAGCCTTCTTGTCCTCTTCACATTGGCCATGGCTGTGGTCATCTTCGCCACGCTGCCGGCATCGGCGAGGATGGGGGAGATCCATCCACAAGGTTCACCCTCTTCTCTTGTCATACTACATTTTCCATTGAAGTTTTGTTGCATTCCTCTAGTTCCATTTATTAGACGCTGAGGCATGGAATCTATGTCAGTTGCTGTTGATTGTGCAATGTGCAGATTACACGAAGAATGATCTCTCATGTAATTCATTTTAATGTCCTTTTTACAACTAAGGATGTTTCTTTTGCGATGAATTCACAGGGTGCAGGTGCTGCTACTTCAAACCACAGTCGATGATCCAGTGTGTCAAGGTCTACTGTGGCTCCGATGATGGGAACTGCTACCTCGGGAGCAACTAGCTAGCTCTGACTGAGAGCAATCGACATTATTACTTATACAAATGTGCGGAACGCTATGCCAACTCCCAAGTCTCTCTCTTAAAAATAGAAATCCATACCCAGTGCAAATGTGTACTGTAATCTCAATTAACCTTCTTTCCCGGAATTAAATGTGTTTGGTTCATTAAAAGAGCTCCATTATTGCTTGGTGAGGGCGATGAACATTGTTGCTTTTACATTTTGTTGTTTTCCTTGAGATCACAAGGTGCAGCACGAGCAGTGGCCCAACTTGTTTTTCAGCTCTTGAAAACTTTCTTCCTATCTAGATATCCACTCAAATATCTTTTCTCTCTTAAGCAGTTTAGTCACCTGTTTAGCATGTTTGGAGAATTCTTGATGATCAGTGGTAATATCCCGTTAGACTAAGAAACTCCGTACTTTCATAACTGACTTGGCTTGTTCCTAAATGAGAACATCCCTACTTTGCTAGGATCCACAACAACACCTTCCGCCGATAGCACGTGGCCTAGGAAAGTGACTTCTTGGAGCCAAAATTCACTGAATTTTTCATAGAGTTGATGTTCACGAAGTTTCTCCAAGATTAGGTCCAAATACTTGATATGATCCACCTTAGTCTTGGAAAAGATAAGGGTGTCATCAGTAAAGATAATGATGAGCTGGTCTTGGTATTCCATGAAGATGGAATTTATCAATCTAATGAAGGTGGCAGGGGCATTAGTTACCCAAAAGACATGACAGTGTACTCATACAATCCATAATGAGTTGTAAATACCATTTTTGGAATGTCTCTAGGTCTGATTTTCATTTGATGGTATCCCAATCTCAAATCAATCTTGGAAAAGACGGTGACTCTCATCAATTGATCAAAGAGATCATCAATTCGAAGAAGTGGATATTTTTTAATCGTCATCCTATTAAGAGGTCGATAGTCCACACACATTCGAAGACGTTTTCTTTCTTCTCCACGATCAAAGCTGAGCATCCCCAAGGGGAGGAGCTAGGCAGGATGAAACATTTTTCTTCCAACTCCTGAAATTGTTTCTTCATCTCAACCAACTCGCTCAGAGTTATTCCAAGAACCAACTCGATGATGAAATCAACATCCCGATTAGGTGGCAAGCTTGGTAATTCGTCTGAAAAGATATTCAAAAAATACTAACTATTGGGGACAACTTGAATATAAGGGAAAGCTTGACCATCAGGTGCACAATGGTGAGACTTGACAACCTTTGATTGAACCAAACTGTTTAACTTGAGGGATGGAGAAGAGATATTGTCCTGGGTGCACAATTGATTTGAGCTTGATGCTTTGACAATCAATCCATACCTCAAGGCTAACACAATCAAGATGGCTAAGGACTCCAATTGCCAACCTCGAGGAGAACTCCATGACACTCTTGATAGGCTCTCATTACCGATCCTAGTGAAAGGATGGCCATAGAATTATGCATGATCACATAAGGAATATTATGTTTTTGGCAAACCCCTTAGATATGAAGGAGTGTAAAGCTCCTGAATTGAAAATGACTGATGCTAGAACTGAGTTAACATGAGGCGTACCTAGCACGACTTTTTGTGCCTCCTGAGCTTCTTTAGCAACCACGTGATTCATGTGACCGCAACCAGTCGATTGGGTCTTAGGATTCATCTTATTGAGTGGAACAATGCTACGGCCCTGACCTTATCCTACGTTATGGTGAGAAACAATGTTCTTGTTCTGAGGGCACTCTCGGGATAGTGACCAAGTTGGCCACATGTGAAGCAAGCGCCACTGAGCATCCGTGGAGAAAAGTTGATGGGTAGTCCACTGAATGTCTTGGGTTGGAGGTTCTGAACAGGTGAACAAGGAGCAAAGCCAGATGGCCTCTAATAGGGGGTGGCACGATTAAGCGCGGGGGTTGGAATCTACACATGTCGCTTCTGGGCACTCAAGTGGGATAGTTTGGAGGTGTCATGGGCATGATTGCGTGACTCATCGAGAGCTTACTTGCTGTTCTCCAACTTGACAGCCTTGTTCACCAAGGTCTTGAAACTTGGGAAGTTGAAGGCGAGCAGCTCGTATTGAATTTTAAGATTTAGTCCCTTGCTAAACTTTTTCGAGTCCTTAGGTTTCCAAAACAGTGTAATGGAAAAAGAAGTGCTTCGAATCAGTGTTGTTTGACTCGGACCTGCTGCTCGTTATATGTGGTGACGTCACCTTGAGCATACTGAGTCAAATGATTGAACTTGTGTAGGTATTCAGTAATGCTATTTCACACTTGTTTAACAGTGCAAAAGTCCTCGTTGACTTCCATCAATCATTTTGGAATGTGTGCTCCTCAAAAATCTGAGCAGAATTCTAGCCATGTGACAACATCACCAGGCACTTGCATGACGAGGAATTTTTCCCACCATGCACTGGCAACACCCTCTAGAAGGTAGGTAGCGTAGTTCATGTGGTCTGCCACAGAAACATGTGCCGTCTGGAGCTAGCGCTCGATCGTGTGGAACCAATTGTCTGCATTAGGAGGATCCTCAGAGCAATTGAACACAAGTGGCTCTGTCCTCATATACTCTAGTAGACCAACTGATACAGAGGGCTCCCGAACTTCACGATTTGGACTAGGGTAACTAGAAGGGCCTAGATAAAATCCCAAACCAACAACAAAAACCCCAACGGGTTAGCCTTTGGAACTAGGACTCAAATCAACTCCTCCTCTCAATGGATGCCTCGATTACCATCCGGGGGCACGCGCCGGTCCTTACAATCCAAGGAAGATTACAAGGCCTAAGATGAAACCCTAATCTAGAGGGGTGAAACCCTAGATTAGGAGCAAAGCTCTCTATTAGTCTTAACAACCAGTCTAATCTTGATTAGGGTTTGGGTTCGGGTATTTATAGTCCTAACCCCGTAACCCTTGGAGGCTAAGCCAAAACCTTACATGGGCCTCGGCCCATTACTGTGCGCAGACAGTGCACCCGGACATTCCGGGGTACCTTGTCCGGAATGTCCGGCCATAGGGTCCGGACATTCTGGGGTAAATTTTCCGGAATGTCCGGACGTCTTGATCAGTGGACGTCCGGAGGGTCGGAGTTGGCACTCCGGGCAGGGGTCATCCGGAGCTTCCGGGACTGGGTTCCGGAGTGTCCGGACGAGGAGCTGGAGGAAGATGTTCTCGGCCACCCATCCGGAGTATCCGGGCTTGGGGCCGGAATGTCCGGATACCCTCCCGAGAGGAGCACATCCCTGGAGGAGGACGTCCGGAGACTCCGGGTTGGCCCGGAATGTCCGGGTGTGTTATGGGATCTCGGTGCTTCCGGGATTGGGCCATCCGGAGTGTCCGAGCTCCCTTGCCCGGAATGTCCGGACATGTCTTCCAGGAAGCAGCTCGGGTCCTTCCTCCACTCGGGTTCACTCCACTTGGTTGATCCTTCATACCTGAGCAAGCATAGAGTTGAAGCATTAGGTAGCACACCATTCAAGCTTAAGTCAATTGGAGACGTATCAAGGAATAGATTCACCTCATGTTGTAAAGCCTTAGCTTGAGCTCTTGTCATTGGGAGACTAGGTTTTGGAGGTGGACTTGAGTGACTTGAGTGACTTGAGTGAGTGGCAAAGTCTTCACCCTTGGTGCAGGTGATGTCCACATCATTCCTCCCTTCTTGAAAAGAAGTCGACCTCGGCTCGACTGCATTGTAACCATGGAAGGGAGAAGATCTGAAATGTTGAAGGTGTTGCTCACCGAGTACTTGGATGGTGGAAGGTCAATCTTGTAAGCGTTGTCGCCGATACGCTGAAGGATTTGGAAAGGTCCATCGCCACGTGGCAGGAGCTTGGACTTACGTTCTTCGGAAAAACGCTCCTTGCGGAGATGTACCCACACAAGATCACCGGGGTCGAACACCATCTTTTTCTTGCTCTTGTTGACCTTGCTGGCGTGACGAAGCACTCATTGCTCAATCGTAGCTCATGTTGTCTCGTGGAGCCTCTTGATGAAAGTGGCTCGCTTGGAGGCATCCATATTGACCCATTCGTGAAGCGGTAGTGGAAGGAGGTCGAGTGGTGTAGAGGGGTTGAGGCCATACACCACTTCGAATGGGCTCATGCTTGTAATAGAATGGACCGCTCGGTTGTAGGCGAACTCCACATGGGGAATGCATTCCTCCCACTCCTTCAAGTTCTTCTTGATCATGGTGCGGAGGAGGGTTGACAAGGTGCGGTTGACGACCTCGGTTTGCCCATCGGTTTGTGGGTGGCAAGTTGTGGAGAAGAGAAGCTTGACTCCCAACTTGGCCCACAATGTCTTCCAAAAGTAACTTACGAACTTGACGTTGCGGTCGGAGACGATGGTCTTGGGCACACCGTGAAGCCTCACAATTTCCCTGAAAAACAAATTAGCAACATGTGAAGCATCGTCAGTCTTGTGGCAAGGAATAAAATGTGCCATTTTTGAGAATCTATCCACAACCACAAATACCGAGTCCCTACCCATTTTGGTCCTAGGCAATCCTAAAACAAAGTCCATGCTAATATCCTCCCAAGGTGCACTAGGAATAGGAAGTGGAGTATAAAGACCGTGAGGGTTTAGCTTTGACTTAGCTTTGTGGCATGTGATGCATCGTTGGACGAATCTCTCCACATCTCTTCGCATTTTCGCTCAATAATAGTGGTTGGACAGCATCACGTATGTCTTGTCCCGCCCAAATGTCCCATCAAGCCGCCGCCGTGGGATTCCTGCAAAGTAGCAAATGCACGGACGACTCGGGAATGCATAGTTTGTTAGCTCGAAATAGAAAGCCCTCATGCACATGATATTTGTCCCAACCCTTTCCTTCTCTACAATTAGCAAAAGGGGAAGCAAATTCAGGGTCATTAGCATATAAATCTTTCAAGCATTCTAACCCAAAACTTTAACTTCGAGTTGATTCAAGAGGGTCATTTTGCGGGAAAGAGCGTCCGCCACAACATTTTCTTTACCCTTTTTGTATTTTACTACGTAGGGAAAGGTTTCAATAAATTCAACCCATCTTGCATGTCTTCGGTTCAATTTAGCTTGGCCCTTAAGGTATTTCAAGGATTCATGATTTGAATGAATAACAAATTCTTTTGGCCAAAGATAGTGTTGCCAAACTTCTAGGACACGAACCAAAGCATACAATTCTTTATCATAAACCAGATAGTTGAGTTGAGCACCATTCAATTTCTCACTAAGTAAGCGACCGGTTTACCTTCTTGCATGAGCACACCCCCTATACCGATTCCACTAGCATCACATTCAACTTCAAAGGTTTTAGGAAAATCTAGTAAAGCAAGCAAGGGTGCCTCGGTTAAGCGTTTCTTTAATTCTTGAAAAGCGTTTTCTTGAGATTGCCCCCATACAAAAGGAATGTTCTTCCTAGTCAATTCATTCAAAGGGGAAGCAATAGCACTAAAATCTTTGACAAAATGGTGGTAAAAACTTGCTAGGCCATGAAAGCTACGCACTTGACTCACGTTGATAGGGGTAGGCCAATTTTTAATTGCTTCAATTTTGGACTCATCTACCTCTATGCCATGAGTAGACACAACAAGCCTAGAAACACAAGTTTCTCTGTACAAAAAGTGCATTTCTCAGGTTAGCAAACAAGCGTTCATTCATAAGCACTAGTAGAACTTGTTTATGTGGCCAACATGATCATGCAAAGTTGTACTATATATGAGATGTCATCAAAGTAGACTACCACAAATTTACCAATAAATTGGCGTAAGACATGATTCATCAAGCGCATGAAGGTGCTAGGAGCATTGGATAAACCAAAAGGCATGACAAGCTATTCATACAAACCAAACTTAGTTTTGAAAGCGGTTTTCCACTCATCTACTTCACTCATCCTTATTTGGTGATAGCCACTCTTCAAATCAATTTAGAGAAAATGGTTGCGCCACTAAGCTCATCAAGCATGTCATCTAAACGAGGAATGGGATGGTGATAACGCACGGTGATATTATTGATGGCTCGGCAATCAACACACATGCGTCAATATTTGTCCTTTTTAGGGACAAGAATAACGGGAACGGCGCAAGGACTTAAGCTTTCACGAACATACCCCTTGTCAAGTAGCTCTTGTACTTGACGTTGAATTTCCTTGGTCTCCTCGGGGTTGGCACGGTAAGGTGGCCGGTTGGAAAGTGGCGCTTCTGGAATGAGGTCGATGCGGTGCTCGATGCCTCAAATGGGTGGAAGCCCCGCCGGAATCTCATCGGGGAAGACATCCTCGAACTCCTGCAAACGCGAGACATAGCTAGAGGAAGTGGGGGTGAATCATTAGTCAGAGCAACCACATCTCTGTATACAAGTACAAAGTGTAGTGTAGGTGGGTCATTCCTCACTCCTCTCATCTCGGATTTGGTGGCTAGCATCACTAAGCCTCTACTCGCTTCCTGACTCTTTCTCTCATTTTGGGCTGGTGGCTCTCAATCACCGATTTGTGGAAGTCACTCGAAGTTGTGCTCTCTCGCTCATCTCTCTTCTTTTCTTCTTGAAGCCTTGCCAACTTTTGAGCATTGTCAGCGATGATTTGGCTTGGTGCCATGGGGCGAAGCACATACTCCTTATGGTGCCACCGAAAGATGTACTCATTAGTGTGGCCGTCATGGCGCGCCGCTCGGTCGTACTACCATGGGCGGCCCAATAGAAGGTGGCACACTGTCATGGATACCACATCACACTCCACCGTGTCTTGATAGGCTCCAATCTTGAAGGAGATTTGCACCATGTGTTGTATCTTGACGGTGCCGCTGTCACTCAACCACTGCACATGGTAGGGCATGGGTGCTTCTTATACTTCAGGTTGAGTTTGGAACACAGCTCTTGACTTGCCAAATTGTGACAACTCCCTCCATCGATGATGACTTTGATGGTTTTACCGTCGATTGTGGCCTTGGTTTGGAAGAGATTGCACCGTTGTTCAGGCTCATCTTGAAGTTGGACAGTGAGGATCTTCTTGGTGACGACGAGGGATGGACCCGACTCGGTCTCGCAATAGATTCGCTCTTGTCCATCTTCATATTCTCCTTTTTGCTCAAGCCTGGCTACCTCATGGATGGCATCAATTTCGCCTTCGCTTGCAAACTCATACTCGCCTTCTTCGGTGATCAACATAACACGCGCATTGGGGCACTCTCTTTGCATATGACCACGCCCTTGGCACTTGAAGCACACAATGTCACGAGTCTTGCCCGTGGAAGCCATTGAAGAAATAGTGCTCGAACTCGGTGCTCCCTTTGAAGAAGAGGTGGTAGGACTGTTTGTGTTTGTCCATTGGCGAACACTTGTACTTCCACCTCCCATATGACTCTCTGTCTTGGTCGATGTAGCTCTTGGGGCAAAACTTTGCACTCGGAGTGGGGCGAGGAGCAACCGCCGGCGCACGCGAAGCATAAGGAGTGGGGCGTGTGGTATACGTTGAGGACTTGGAGTAGCGAGCATCCTCTTGCACCTGGCGCTCGGCCTTGATAGCTTGATGCACTAACTCCACAACTGTGTTGTAGGGTTGATAGTCGATGATGCGCTTTATTGGGTGGTTCAATCCGGCCAAGAAACGGGCCATAGTCTGCTCTTCAGTCTCTTGGACATTAGCTCGGATCAAGGGCGGTTTCCATTTCCTTGAAGTATTCTTCAACTGTCCGACTGCCTTGCTTGAGGTCTTGAAGTTTCTTAAAAAGGTCTCGCTTGTAGTACTTGGGCACAAAACGGGCCCGCATTTCTCTCTTCATCTCTATCCAAGACATGACTGGCAGCTCTCCATGTTTGCTCACTGATTTTGCACTTGTTCCCACCAAATAAGTGCATATCCACCGAACTTAAGTGAGGCCATAGCAACTTTCTTCTCTTCGGAGTAATTGTGTATCTGGAAGACCTTGTTCACCTTGAGCTCCCATGTGAGGTATTCTTCGGGATCCATTGCATCGCCGGAGAACTTGGGCATTGTGAACTTAAGCTTGCCAAACTTTTCTTCCCCATCTCCTGGTGGACCCCTCTGCCGGTGTTCTGTACCCTCATCATGATAATTCCACCTTCTGAACCCTGGGTCTCTATCTGGATGTCTTAGATGTCTTTGGTCATTAGGTTGATGAAAGCTTGATCCTCCTTCTGATGCACTTCCCTCATGCCCATCACGTCCTTGGTGGCTCCTTGCCCGACCATGATTGTGTGGCCCAAAGATTGGGTCTTGGGTCCTTGATGGAGAAAGGGGTGCTCGGTGTCTAGCTGTTCTTCGAGCTTGGGCACACCGTGCCGCCATCTCGGCATCGGTCTCATCGAGAGGATCCTCTTCATCAATCTCTGCTTCTGGAATTTGGCCTCGAAGTGCTTGCACAACTTCCTGCACAATGCTTGTCCATAGTGTCATGGAGGCTCCGTTGGAGGGCCAAATGTTGCCCTCGAGTCACACAATCTTCATTGCCACTTGCCCCGTGAGATCCTTCCCTAGACATGGTGTAATACCCAAACCTAACGATTAGGGTTCCGTCCTGCATTCATGCATACATGTCATCATCATCACCCACACCTTACTTAAACTTAGTTGTATATCAACTTTACTTTATAGAATATGTACATATCTCATCCTCGGTGGATATGTTAACAAACACCAATCAACTTATTCGAAGTATCGAACTTCGACAATAACATTAGCAAGTGGTGGGGGCCAGTGAACCCCGTCGATGAATCCCTCTACTAACCTTTTCTCCCTTCTTCCCAAGATTGCCTCAAAAGCCACCTGAAATAACAACTCAATCGAAACGTCCGAGCTCAAACCCTAAAGTGTCGAAAACTAGGGTTAGGAGAAAAGACAAGCAAAGGTGGATAAAAGTTCACCAAACTTGGGACATAGCCTGGAATATGGAAATGTCATCTCTATGCAAAATTTCAAAAATTTTGGAGTAACCTAAGACCTAGTTGCAGTTCAAAACGTCGAATTAGGTCAAACCCTAGAATTGAACTAGACACCCATTCAAACAAGCTCCAAATCTATTCAAAATTCTACAGTAGCTCACCAGTAATGCTTAGAACCTCCTGTAAAAATTTCAGAAATTTTGGAGCCAAATTTGTACATAAAATGATGCAATAACCAGTTCTGTACAAAAGAAAAAGAAAAATTCTTTAAAGAAAAAGAGGCCGAGGCCTACTGGGCCCCCGGCCGGCCCATCTCCTCCCGCCGGTCCCCCCCCCTTCTCCTCTGCCTTGTGGGGCCCTTCTGTCGGCCTCACCCCGCGCCTCCTCTCCCGCTGACCCGTGGGGCCCGCCTGCCAGGGTGCGGCCTCCACGTCGCTGCCAGCCGAGCGGCCGAGGTGGGCGGTGCCCCGCTCCGACCAGCCCCGCCCCCCGAGCACGCCGCCCCCTTAAATGCCCCGCTCCGACCGCCTCCCTTCCTCCCCGCGTCAAACCCTAATCCCCCTCCCTTGCTTCCCATCTCCGGAACCGACGCTGCCGCTTCTTCCTCATCTCCGGCAACCGCCTCCGACGAGCTCCCGTGGTCGCCTTGGTCCTCCGCCGCCTCCCATTTTTCTCCCTCGAGCTCCCCCATCTCTTTCCCTAACCCCTACCTTCTTCCTTTCCTCAGGTTTCGCCTCATCCGTCCATCTCACCGACGACCTCGCCCCCGACCTCCTCCGTTCCCCAGTGCCACCGAAGCCAACACGGGGTGAGCTCCGCTAGCCTCCGCCGCCTTTACCGCACTTGCCGCCGCCCCTTAAGCCCTCGGCCTCCTCTCCGGTGAGAGCGCCACCGCCGGCCTCGGCTCCGGTCGGGTCCAGGAGAGAGAGAGAAGTGAGGGAGTGTGAGGGAGAGAGAGATGAGGCCACGTGGCCTCTTTGATTTGGCCACGGGTGCTCGGGTAGGTCCCGCATGTCAGTGGGGTGGATTCTGAGTTGTAGATCTGGGGTAGGTTTGGTTCGGGTGCACGTAAGAATTGAGGAGGTGATCTGGGTAAGGTTCGGGTGTACCTAGTATTTAGGGTTTCGACTGTTAGGGGCTAATTTTGTATGAAATTTCAAACACTCATAACTTTTGAACCGTAAGTCCAAATTTGATAAATTTTATATATTTGGAAAGCTTTTGAAATTCTCTACAATCTGGATGGATCAAAAGTTAATTTTGAGCACATGCACAGGATGATACCTAGGGTTGTTATTTTGCCATTTTCGAGAGTCGGTAAACCCTAGCTTCTCGATAGTATCTCCGATTCCGACAAGTTCGATAGTTTCGAAGACCCTGCGAGATTTCCTACAGTCTGGTCCAACTAGATTCCTAATATGGGCACATGCACAGTGAGTCAATTTACGGTATGAGTTGTAGTTCCTTTTTGCTACCGTTCGTCGATAAACCTTAACTTGACGAATATGACCCCTCTTTTGACGGTTCCAGTTGCGTTAGGTTTATACATCAGTATACTCGCGTGACATCAACACCTTATACCATGCCTACCCATCGTACCTAGAAGTTCCCAAAACCCTAAGTTTCGCAGCCGCATAAAATGACATGTATAAGGTCTGGGTTACGAGTTCATCTTTATCGGATTCGTAGAAACTATGCTCGCTGTAGTGAAGCCATGACACCCCTAAAACACTTTAGGAGTTCTTTCCTAGCGTCTCATCGCGTTGCGCGTCCACATACGCCGTTAGGGCAACAGTCTAATCTTTACCTATATCACCTAAGACATCGTCATTACGCCAAAACCCTAGTATTCTTAGATCGCCTTGCTTTAGTCATGCATATGTACCATCCCTATTCATGCATACATGCCAAATCTTAATACTTTCCTTCATCGTTTCTTTCCGGTTCTTCGTATTGGTTACAAAAAAGCCCGAAGAAGGAGACCACCCGGCTTACGACTCCACACAAGACCACGAACAACCAGAGCAAGGCAAGCAGAGCTTGTTGCATCTTACTTTCCGTATTCTTGTGTATGCCCCGTTTAGGTATACTCATGCTTGAATGCCATATGTGAAGTTGAAAACACTAGTATGCGTAGGATGTGTCTTGCGTTGAGAATATCTTACGGCTCTTCAACTAAATTGTTTAAGTGAGTTGGGAGAGCTGAGGGCGTACACAATGGGTACGGTTGGTGTTAATTGCAGAGTGAAGGCGACCCAGGAGTAAGTAGAGTTTTGTCGTCACACCAACCCTATCTTCAGCGTGTCACCATCCCTTAACACGCGGGAACGTTAGCGGGAACCAACATTGAGGTATAGTTGAGATAAGTCTCCATGCCTTTGGAGGCTAGCTACCTCCAAATGGTTATGCACTCACTATGCCTGCAATGGTTGAGTTGTCGGTAGCGGTTCGAGAGATTAAATGAAATTGTGTGCATGATGGATCGATTTGGAATTAACATAAGGGCTGCCTTAATTGATTCGTAATATGTTAAATGGATTCATTTGGATTGGATTCATGGGCTGCCCCAATGGACTTGAAATTGATGATTGGGTCTGGTGTTGTTTTGTTTACGCTAAGTATGTATCAAGAATTAGCCTGTTACCTAAGTTGTTCTTACTTCACCTTGTTAATGCTATGTTCTTAATTCTGTATATTGTTACTCTGAGAAGCATCATGTCTACTTGCTGCTGTACTAGTATGTGTAGGACATTTAATCAAGCACGAATAAGTCTTGCGAGTACTTTTGTACTCACCTAGGTTATTCCTAGAGCTTGCAGGTGAGCCGGTGGTCGAAGACTATTTCGATGACGCTTAATTTGTGGTTTCCTTGTTTAGCTATTCGGCTCATGGGATAAGTGGTGACTTTTGGTCAGCGGTCAATGCGCCGCTGTGGGACTCTTTTACTTGCTTCCGCTGTTGTTTAATTACCCTGTACTCGGATATGTTTCCGGCTATGCCCGACTGATGTAATCTTATAGTCCGATGTGGACAACTAGTTTATTATCGTAATGTAGTGCTTTGTTGTGATATCCAACTTGTTATTCGGGCTGCCCATATGAAATGCGTGTATGATATGAATCGTATGGGTATGCTGTGAAGAGTTATGGTTGTTCCTCTTACTACTAAGCCGAGCAGGAATCGGTTGAGTGACCCGCTAGCTAAGATGCTGTGCCGGCCAGGCAGGGTGTGGGTGTGTTCTACCGGGCTTTCGAGCGACCCACTAGCTTCCGAGCTAGGTTAGGGTGTGGGTAGAATCACCGGGCTCCTCCGACCTTGTTTTGCCTGGTAGGATGTGGGAACGGCTCTAAACCTTCACCGGATCAGGGAATCGTATGTGGTTCTGGAAAGTTTAGTCGCTTCCGGCTGGCTTGCGTTGGTCAGGTGTCGGATCACTCCACCTCGGTGCGTACGGCGCAGGTACCGTGCCACCAGGTCGACTGGTCCTTCGGCCCTTGGCGACCATTCGTTCCCCTAATCATATTCAATTCCGGGTCCGTGACAAATTGGTATCAGAGCCGAGCTGACCGTAGGAAGCCAATTGCAGGTGGTCGTTAGATAGGGCTCCCGCTGCGCCACCTGGCCAGAAAACTATTTAAAAAGTTAAACCCTATGTTTAAAATTAATAAGTAGATTGCTTTTTATTTCTTAACCTCATCGCTCTTAGTTCTGAATGTTCTCCTCTATTGCATTTGTTTTCCTTGTGTGGCTAACCATATTCTTTCTCTAACCCTAAAATTGTTTAGGATGGTGTACAGCGTTGTGACCGACCCGAACCAGCTGGGAAGTTGGGCCACCCTGTTATGGAGAATGTTGGAACACCTTGGCGTGCCCCTAGGAAGACCTCCCCATTTTTCACGCCAAGACTTATGAGGTTCACGGAAGGCCCATTTTTGGATGGGATGGGTTACAGTGAAAGCCTCTGACCTAGATCAGACTTTTACGGCACCTAGAGCTGGTGATAATGATGCCCGACTTGAAGCAGCTAGGAAAGCAGTCCTCCATATACGACATCATTTTGATGAGATCTTCCTATTCTCCCAGTTCCGTCTCATTCCCCAGGCAAGTAATGGAGGCAATACTATTCTGGTACCAGCGCCAAGCGACGACGAAGAAGAGACTGAGCTGGAGACTGTCAATCACATTGTCTCTGCGGAAGTGATGTATGATGGGCTGTATTTGGATTATGGAAAAGCTACTCGAGAGGTGGAACGGCTGACAAGAGTTAACCGCCAGCTTCGTTTGGAATTGCGTCGGAGATGTCATGTGGCGAATGAAGATGAGTCGTGGGGCGAGAGCCCTTATGTTCCGGTACAAGAGTCGACCCCAACTCCACCCTGTGAGACCAATCAACCCCAGAGTTCTGGAACAAAGCCACGCAAGAGGATGACATCCCGTGAGTATCTGTGACTCTTCACTCCAAAACCCTCACAAGGAGGTACCTCGACACTAGCCGCTCCAGTCCCTACCTATGAAGTCGCTGTAGAAGAAGAAGAAGAAGAGGATCCGTCGATTCGTGTGTGGTACACCACCAGTAACCCACCGACCGATGAAGAATAGGATGAACGCTTGGAGAATAGCAATGGAGGCTTACGAGACCTGCTGACTTGATGAAGAAGCTTCATCACACCCTAGTAGTGCTGCTTGGATTGTGGTGTTAAGTAGAAGGTCTCATTTTGTGGTGTAAGCCGGACCAAACCCTAGGTCTAAGATATTTTTTGGAGGCATGTAATTGGGTATCGGTGGCTGCAATTTTTGGCACAATTGTAACGTTTATTTCACCCTAAGGTGATCTAAACCACAGCCCATCCATGAACTATGTTGAACGTGTGATGCAATTGAGGATTATGGTTGGTCATTCTTGCCATGTTTTGTACTTCATTTTTCCGAGAAGATGTGTATGAAATAATGTGCCATGTTCATGAATACCTCGCTGTACCATAGTGCAAATGTTTTTGCTTCCTAGCCTCTCGACTTGCCATCTCATGCCGTTGTCCTTTGATTGCACAGGATGGCGTCAGGAACGCGTGGAGCTGCCGGTGGTCGCCGCGATCGTGAGGAAGAGGAAGTGCCACCCCCTCCCCAACAGCCCAACATCGCGGACCTGCTCATGACCCAGAATAGGATTCTGGAGCAGCTCTGCGCAACCAAGGCGCAGGAGGTGGACAAGCTCGAGGCGGCCTATCGGATTTCCAGCGAACCCAACCGCCGACCTTTGATCGAGCTGATGATTCGCTGGAGGCTGATAGTTGGATCTGGACCATTGAAAGAAGCTTCAGCTAGCCCAGACCGTGGAGGCCGACAAGGTCAACTTTGCCTCCCACTATCTCGAAGGAGCCGCCGCAGATTGGTGGGAAAACTTCCTCGCCATGCAGGCGCCGAGCCATGTGGTCACGTGGGCGGAGTTCAGAAAAGGTTTTCGTGAGTTCCATATCCCTTCGGGTGTGATGGCATTGAAGAAAGAGGAATTCAGGGATCTCCGTCAAGGCAAGAAGCCCGTCTTGGAATTTCTCCGCGAGTTCAACCACCTTGCCCGGTATGCTCCCCGAGAGGTGTCTACGGATGAAGACAGAGTAGAGAAGTTCATGGGCAAGCTAAATGATGAGATGCAAGCCAAACTTGCTGCCATCGACGTGCGGGACTTTCAGCATCTTGTAGACAAGGCGATCAAGATAGAGGCAAAAGAGTTGGTCCTCGACAGGTCGCGCAAGCGCGAAAGGGAGTTGCTGAGAGTTGCTGCAAGTAGTTCACAGAAGCCGCGGTGTGGCAGTAGCCACCACCCCGTCCTGCAGGACAGTATCCTCCAAGGCCGCGAGGCTTTGCTCCTCGCCCCCAACCGCATGGATATCAGCCCCGTCCCCAGGGAGGACCGCCGCGACCTCAGCTCGACCTCAGCAAAGTTCAGTGTTATAACTGCGGAACTATGGGACACTTCACCAATCACTGCAGTCTTCCACGCACGGGGCACACCTTTGCCCCCAAGGTGCAGCAAGGGCAGACAAGAGGCGGACCCCAAGTCAGAGGATCAGCCCCCACCAAGCCCCAAGTCCCCGGCCGTGGCAGAGTGAACCACGTCACAGCCGAAGAAGCACAGGATGCCCCAGAGGTGGTGCTGGGTACGCTCTCCGTGAACTCAACTCCTGCCACTGTTCTTTTCGATTCCAGAGCATCCCATTCATTCATATCCAGCAAATTTGTGCATGAGAACCATGTTCCATCGTCAGCATTGCATCCTCCCCTCCTTATTGCAACACCTAGTTCGGAATTGAGAACCGAGTCTGTCTGCGAGGGTGTTAAGATAGAAATTGGTGGGGAAATCCTTTTTGGCCAACATGGTAGTTCTGGGATCAGCAGGATTAGATGTTATATTGGGCATGAACTGGTTGATACAACATAAAGCCAAGATAGACTGCGCTGAAAGATCAGTGTCCCTTACCTCTGATTCCGGTAAAGCAGTGATGTTTGTGTCCTCGTCTCCATCAGGGTGTCTCCTTGCCCTGAGTGGCACCCAGGACCAGGGAATTGAGCTCATTCTAGTAGTATGCGAGTACCTAGATGTCTTCCCGGTAGAGTTGCCGGGTATGCCCCCTGACCGTGCAGTGGAGTTTGTCATCGACCTGCCACCTGGAACCGCTCCCGTGTCAAGGCATCCATATCGAATAGCCCCAAATGAGCTGTTGGAGATGAAGAAGCAACTCAAGGAGCTTGAGGACAAAGGATTCATTAGACCTAGTTCTTCACCCTTGGGTTGTCCAGCCATGTTTGTGAAGAAGAAGGATTCAAGCCTAAGGATGGTAGTTGACTACCGCCCCTTGAACGAGCTCACAGTGAAGAACAAATGCCCTCTTCCCAGGATTGATGACCTATTCGATCAGTTGACCAGAGCCTGTGTCTTCTCCAAAATTGGCCTCAGGTTGGGCTACCACCAGATAAAGATCAGATCCGAAGACATTCCAAAAACAGCCTTCACTACCCGTTACGGGTCATATGAGTACACCGTCATGTCCTTCGGTCTGACCAATGCCCCTTCCACCTTTACACAACTCATGAACTCAGTATTCATGGAGTACCTTGATCAATTTGTTGTCGTCTTCATCGATGACATCCTCATTTATTCCAAGTCCGAGTCAGAGCATGAAGATCACTTGAGAATGGTGCTCGACAAACTCCGTGAGCATCGTCTGTATGCCAAATTCTCAAAGTGTGAGTTTTGGAAGCACCAAGTGGAGTTCTTGGGCCATGTACTATCAGTTACAGGCGTCGCGGTGGACCCGAGCAAAGTGCAAGCCGTCCAAGAATGGAAGCAGCCTAAGTCAGTTACCCAGATCTGAAGCTTCCTTGGACTAGCAGGATACTACCGTCGATTCATCGAAGGTTTCTCCTCCATAGCGAAGCCAATGACAGAACTGCTGAAGAAGGACAAGAAGTTTGTGTGGTCCGACAAATGTGAAGAGAGTTTCCAAGAGCTCAAAAAGAAGCTAACCACAGCCCCAGTGCTTACTCTCCCAGACATCCACAAGGATTTCGAAGTCTATTGTGATGCCTCTCGAAATGGGTTAGGTTGCGTCCTCATGCAGGAAGGTCATGTGGTAGCATATGCTTCACGTCAGTTGCGTCCTCATGAGGCCAACTACCCCACCCATGATTTGGAATTAGCTGCCGTAGTGCATGCTCTTAAGATCTGGCGGCACTACCTCATCGGTAATCGCTGTGAAATCTACTCGGACCATAAGAGTTTAAAGTACCTTTTTACCCAACCGGATCTGAACCTTCGCCAAAGGAGATGGCTTGAGCTCATCAAGGACTATGACTTGGGTTTAAACTATACACCCCGGCAAGGCTAACGTCGTTGCCGATGCGCTTAGCCGGAAAGCTTACTGCAACAACACCATGATTATGGAGCAACAACCACCACTTCATGAAGAATTTCAGTGGCTCAATTTGGAAATAGTTGAGCAAGGGACACTCACCACTCTTGAGGTAAAACCATCCTAGAAGACCAATCAAAGCTGCCCAAGCTCAGAATGTCGGCATGCTGAAAGTCAGGGAAAAATTGAAGGACGGTACCGCGACCTGTTTCACCGAAGATGAGAATGGAGTTCTGTGGTTTGGAAAAAGGCTCGTAGTGCCTAAGGACCAGCAACTAAAGAACCAAATCCTTCAAGAAGCACACGACTCTTCGTTGGCCATTCACCCCGGCAGTACCAAGATGTACCAAGACCTTCATCGCCAATTTTGGTGGACCCGGATGAAGTGGGAGATTGCTCAGTATGTTGCCGAGTGTGACGTGTGCCGTCGTGTGAAAGCCGAACATCAGAGACCAGCAGGCCTACTTCACCACTCCCTATTCCCGAATGGAAATGGGAGGAGATTGGAATGGATTTCATGTAGGCTTACCGAAATCTCCAAAGGGCAACGATGCCATATGGGTGATTGTGGATCGCCTCTCCAAGGTCGCTCACTTCATCCCGGTGAAAACCACCCATAAAGTAAGCCAACTGGCAAGACTATATATTTCCCGGATCGTTTGCCTCCATGGTGTCCCCGTCAGGATCATTTCAGATCGAGGCACCCAGTTCACCAGCCGATTCTGGAAGTGTTTGCACGAGGCATTGGGGACTTCGCTGTCTTTCAGCACCGCTTTTCATCCTCAAACCAGTGGTCAAGTTGAGTGGACAAACCAACTCCTGGAGGACATGTTGAGATCATGTGCACTCACATTGGGTTCCAATTGGGAAGATTGCTTGCCATATGCAGAGTTTGCCTACAATAACAGCTACCAAGCCAGTCTCGGTATGGCCCCCTTTGAAGTACTTTACGGAAGGAAATGTAGAACTCCATTGAACTGGTCCGAGACCGGCGAGAGGCAATTCTTTGGACCTAATCCGATTGAAGAAGCCGAAGATCTAGTTCAACTCATACGAGAACGTCTCCGTGAAGCTCAGTCCAGACAGAAAAGCTATGCCGATCCTCATCGCCGAGAGGTTACATTTCAGGTTGGAGACAGTGTGTATCTCAAGGTCACCCCTATGCAGAGGTGTTCGCCGCTTTGCAATGAAGGGCAAGTTAGCTCCTCGTTATATCGGTCCCTACCGAGTCCTAGCCAAGCGAGGCACAGTCGCGTACCAATTGGAATTGCCTCCTAAGCTATCTCGACTGCATGATGTCTTCCACGTATCCCAACTAAAGCATGTCATCGCATCCCTGAAAGGAAGATCAATCCCGAAATGGAAGTGCTACACGAAGATCTCTCTTATTGAGAACACCCAGTGTGTATTCTCGATGAGATCGAGCGCAAAACCCGGAGTCGCACCATCAAGTTCTTCAAGGTTCAGTGGAGTAATCATACTGAAGATGAAGCTACGTGGGAACGCGAAGATTGGCTCAGGACTGAATTTCCAGCATTGTTTGTCGACCGTTAGAGATCTCGGGTCGAGATCTTTTTAAGGGGGGTAGGTTTTGTAATACCCAAACTTAACGATTAGGGTTCCATCATGCATTCATGCATACATGTCATCATCATCACCCACACCTTACTTAAACTTAGTTGTATATCAACTTTACTTTATAGAATATGTACATATCTCATCCTCGGTGGATATGTTAACAAACACCAATCAACTTATTCGAAGTATCGAACTTCGACAATAACATTAGCAAGTGGTGGGGCCAGTGAACCCCGTCGATGAATCCCTCTACTAACCTTTTCTCCCTTCTTCCCAAGATTGCCTCAAAAGCCACCTGAAATAACAACTCAATCGAAACGTCCGAGCTCAAACCCTAAAGTGTCGAAAACTAGGGTTAGGAGAAAAGACAAGCAAAGGTGGATAAAAGTTCACCAAACTTTGGACATAGCCTGGAATATGGAAATGTCAGCTCTATGCAAAATTTCAAAATTTTGGAGTAACCTAAGACCTAGTTGCAGTTCAAAACGTCGAATTAGGTCAAACCCTAGAATTGAACTAGACACCCATTCAAACAAGCTCCAAATCTATTCAAACTTCTACAGTAGCTCACCAGTAATTCTTAGAACCTCCTGTAAAAATTTCAGAAATTTTGAAGCCAAATTTGTACATAAAATGACGCAATAACCAGTTCTGTACAAAAGAAAAAGAAAAATTCTTTAAAGAAAAAGAGGCCGAGGCCTACTGGGCCGCCCCGGCCGGCCCATCTCCTCCCGCCGGTTCCCCCCCTCTCCTCTGCCTTGTGGGGCCCTTCTGTCAGCCTCACCCCGCGCCTCCTCTCCCGCTGACCCGTGGGGCCCGCCTGCCAGGGTGCGGCCTCCACGTCGCTGCCGCCGAGCGGCCGGGGTGGGCGGTGCCCCGCTCCGACCAGCCCCCCCGAGCACGCCGCCCCCTTAAATGCCCCGCTGCGACCGCCTCCCTTCCTCCCCGCGTCAAACCCTAATCCCCCTCCCTTGCTTCCCATCTCCGGAACCGACGCTGCCGCTTCTTCCTCATCTCCGGCAACCACCTCCGACGAGCTCCCGTGGTCGCCTTGGTCCTCCGCCGCCTCCCATTTTTCTCCCTCGAGCTCCCCCATCTCTTTCCCTAACCCCTACCTTCTTCCTTTCCTCAGGTTCGCCTCCGGAGAGCTCCCCACGCCGCCGCCCGAAGCCCTCATCCGTCCATCTCACCGACGACCTCGCCCCCGACCTCCTCCGTTCCCTGGTGCCACCGAAGCCAACCAGGGGTGAGCTCGTCTAGCCTCCGCCGCCTTTACCGCGCTCGCCGCCGCCCCTTAAGCCCTCGGCCTCCTCTCCGGCGAGAGCGCCGCCGCCGGCCTCGGCTCCAGTCGGGTCCAGGAGAGAGAGAGAAGTGAGGGAGTGTGAGGGAGAGAGAGATGAGGCCACGTGGCCTCTTTTGATTTGGCCACGGGTGCTCGGGTAGGTCCCGCATGTCAGTGGGGCGGGTTCTGAGTTGTAGATCTGGGGTAGGTTTGGTTCGGGTGCGCGTAAGAATTGAGGAGGTGATCTGGGTAAGGTTCGGGTGTACCTAGTTTTTAGGGTTTCGACTGTTAGGGGCTAATTTTTGTATGAAATTTCAAACACTCATAACTTTTGAACCGTAAGTCTAAATTTGATAAATTTTATATATTTGGAAAGCTCTTGAAATTCTCTACAATCTGGATGGATCAAAAGTTAATTTTGAGCAAATGCACAGGATGATACCTAGGGTTGTTATTTTGCCACTTTCGAGAGTCGGTAAACCCAAGCTTCTCGATAGTATCTTCGATTCCGACAAGTTCGATAGTTTCGAAGACCCTGCGAGATTTCCTACAGTCTGGTCCAACTAGATTCCTAATATGGGCACATGCACAGTGAGTCAATTTACGGTATGAGTTGTAGTTCCTTTTTGCTACCGTTCGTCGATAAACCCTAACTTGACGAATATGATCCCTCTTTGACGGTTCCAGTTGCGTTAGGTTTATACATCAGTATACTCGCATGACATCAACACCTTATACCATGCCTACCCATCGTACCTAGAAGTTCCCAAAACCCTAAGTTTCGCAGCCGCATAAAATGACATGTATAAGGTCTGGGTTACGAGTTCATCTTTATCGGATTCGTAGAAACTATACTCGCTGTAGTGAAGCCATGACACCCCTAAAACACTTTAGGAGTTCTTTCCTAGCGTCTCATTGCGTCGCGCGTCCACATACGCCGTTACGGCAACAGTCTAGTCTTTACCTATATCACCTAAGACATCGTCATTACGCCAAAACCCTAGTATTCTTAGATCGCCTTGCTTTAGTCATGCATATGTACCATCCCTATTCATGCATACATGCCGAATCTTAATACTTTCCTTCATCGTTTCTTTCCGGTTCTTCGTATTGGTTACAAAAGAGCCCGAAGAAGGAGACCACCCGGCTTACGACTCCACGCAAGACCAGGAACAACCAGAGCAAGGCAAGTAGAGCTTGTTGCATCTTACTTTCCGTATTCTTGTGTATGCCTTGTTTAGGTGTACTCATGCTTGAATGGTTGCTTGAATGCCATATGTGAAGTTGAAAACACTAGTATGCGTAGGATGTGTCTTGCGTTGAGAATATCTTATGGCTCTTCAACTAAATTGTTTAAGTGAGTTGGGAGAACCGAGGGCGTGCACAATGGGTACGGTTGGTGTTAATTACAGAGTGAAGGCGACCCAGGAGTAAGTAGAGTTTTGTCGTCACACCAACCCTATCTTCAGCGTGTCACCATCCCTTAACACGCGGGAACGTTAGCGGGAACCAACATTGAGGTATAGTTGAGATAAGTCTCCATGCCTTTGGAGGCTAGCTACCTCCAAATGGTTATGCACTCACTATGCCTGCAATGGTTGAGTTGTCGGTAGCGGTTCGAGAGATTAAATGAAATTGTGTGCATGATGGATCGATTTGGAATTAACATAAGGGCTGCCTTAATTGATTCGTAATATGTTAAATGGATTCATTTGGATTGGATTCATGGGCTGCCCCAATGGACTTGAAATTGATGATTGGGTCTGGTGTTGTTTTGTTTACGCTAAGTATGTATCAAGAATTAGCCTGTTACCTAAGTTGTTCTTACTTCACCTTGTTAATGCTATGTTCTTAATTCTGTATATTGTTACTCTGAGAAGCATCATGTCTACTTGCTACTGTACTAGTATGTGTAGGACATTTAATCAAGCACGAATAAGTCTTGCGAGTACTTTTGTACTCACCTAGGTTATTCCTAGAGCTTGCAGGTGAGCCGGTGGTCGAAGACTATTTCGATGACGCTTAAATTTGTGGTTTCCTTGTTTAGCTATTTGGCTCATGGGATAAGTGGTGACTTTTGGTCAGCGGTCAATGCGCCGCTGTGGGACTCTTTTACTTGCTTCCGCTGTTGTTTAATTACCCCGTACTCGGATATGTTTCCGGCTATGCCCGACTGATGTAATCTTATAGTCCGATGTGGACAACTAGTTTATTATCGTAATGTAGTGCTTTGTTGTGATATCCAACTTGTTATTCGGGCTGCCCATATGAAATGCGTGTATGATATGAATCGTATGGGTATGCTGTGAAGAGTTATGGTTGTTCCTCTTACTACTAAGCCGAGCAGGAATCGGTTGAGTGACCCGCTGGCTGAGATGCTGTGCCGGCCAGGCAGGGTGTGGGTGTGTTCTACCGGGCTTTCGAGCGACCCACTAGCTTCCGAGCTAGGTTAGGGTGTGGGTAGAATCACCGGGCTCCTCCGACCTTGTTTTGCCTGGTAGGATGTGGGAACGGCTCTAAACCTTCACCGGATCAGGGAATCATATGTGGTTCTGGGAAGTTTAGTCGCTTCCGGCCGGCTTGCGTTGGTCAGGTGTTGGATCACTCCGCCTCGGTGCGTACGGCGCAGGTACCGTGCCACCAGGTCGACTGGTCCTTCGGCCCTTGGCGACCATTCGTTCCCCTAATCATATTCAATTCCGGGTCCGTGACACATGGTTAGCGAAATAACAGTATATGTGGAGTATGTGGAATTTTGGAACTCTCTCACCTCACTTACCACCAAAGTCCTTGCCTCCTTGGGTTGAAGGATCGGACGGCCGTGGATGGTAAAAGTGATCCTCGAGAGGCGGTTGAAAAGTTCCTAGTTCCAGGGTACTCACTCAACAAAGCTTTTAGTGTATATCGGAAAAGATTAGCTCAATATACTAAGCAAACGGAATAATGAGATTTTGCAAAGATTAGTAATAATCCACAATAGAAACAATGCAATGAGAGTTGATCTCCAGGATGTAAGTGAAGCTCAACAACTCACACACAACGATAGTGTGATTTGTGCAACCAAAGGAATGAGCTAGTACAAGATTTGTCTATCAAAGACTAAAGGCTCACGTTGCACAAATGCTAGGAAAGACGCTAGCTCGATTGCAAAATGTAGGGTTAAGGATTTGCACACTTGACTACTTTCCCTATTTGAATTCCTTTCAAGCCTACGTGTTCCTACAAAAGGATCATTGGCATTTGCAGTTTTTTTTTATTCTTGATTCTTCTTCTCTCCCTTTTTTTTAAAGCCAAGATCTCACAAGACTAACGTTGTTGTTTGCTTGGGTGAAAGATGTTCCAAGTAGCACAAGCGTACAAGACCCTAGCAATCATCAATGAGCTAGTCTTAATGGGATCAAAGGTGTCGCAAAAGAAGAAGCTGGCTCACAAAGGAAGAGGGCAAGATAGACGGTTATACCTCGCTCGATGCATTCTGTAATTGCACTGTCTGGAGATTCCGTGGTAGATTTGCCGGACACTCCGGGTGGGCCTAGAGATTTCGGGGTAGATTTCCCGGATACTCCGGGGTACGTCCCGAGAGTAGTGACTTCCTGCTGCTGTAGGCCGGAGACTCCGGGTTTGAGGGCCGGATACTCCGGGTGTGCTGGGAACTCTCAGATCTGAAACAGGGGCGGCCCGAAAAAACCACAAATCGGAGGGGAAAAAGGAGAAATAGGCCAAGGCAACACAAAGGAAGGTTAGATCAACAAGTATAGCAAAGATCTAATGGATCAAAACCAACCAACGCTCACCCAAAACTCTAAATTGCATCAAGATTTCAAATCGGGCTCTTTTTGTGGGGTTTTTGAAATAGGCAAGAAAAACCAAAACAAAGCTAGCAATTGGGGGTAGAGAAAAGAGGGGATACAAATCCAAATCGTGTCAACCTAGAGCTCTGATACCAAGTTGATACGGAGGGCTCCCGATCTTCATGATTTGGACTAGGGTAACTAGAAGGGCCTAGATGAAATCCCAAACCAACAACAAAACCCCAACGGGTTAGCCTTTGAAACTAGGACTCAAATCAACTCCTCCTCTCAATGGATGCCTCGATTACCATCCGGGGGCACGCGCCGGTCCTTACAATCCAAGGAAGATTACAAGGCCTAAGATGGAACCCTAATCTAGAGGGGTGAAACCCTAGATTAGGAGCAAAGCTCTCTATTAGTCTTAACAACCAGTCTAATCTTGATTAGGGTTTGGGTATGGGTATTTATAGTCCTAACCCCGTAACCCTTGGAGGCTAAGCCAAAACCTTACATGGGCCTCGGCCCATTACTATGCACAGACAGTGCACCCGGACATTCCGGGGTACCTTGTCCGGAATGTCTGACCGTAGGGCCCGAACATTCTGGGGTAAGTTTTCCGGAATGTCCGGACGTCTTGATCAGTGGACGTCCGAAGGGTTGGAGTTGGCACTCCGGGCAGGGGTCATCCGGAGCTTCCGGGACTGGGTTCCGGAGTGTCCGGACAAGGAGCTGGAGGAAGATGTTCTCGGCCACCCATCCGGAGTATCCGGGCTTGGGGCCGGAATGTCCGGATACCCTCCCGAGAGGAGCACATCCCTGGAGGAGGACGTCCGGAGACTCCGGGTTGGCCCGGAATGTCCGGGTGTGTTGTGGGATCTCGGTGCTTCCGGGATTGGGCCATCCGGAGTGTCCGGGCTCCCTTGCCCGGAATGTCCGGACATGTCTTCCAGGCAGTAGCTCGGGTCCTTCCTCCACTTGGTTGATCCTTCATACCTGAGCAAGCATAGAGTCGAAGCATTAGGTAGCACACCATTCAAGCTCAAGTCAATTGGAGATGTATCAAGGAATAGATTCACCTCATGTTGTAAAGCCTTAGCTCGAGCTCTTGTCATTGGGACACTAGGTTTTGGAGGTGGACTTGAGTGACTTGAGTGAGTGGCAAAGTCTTCACCCTTGGTGCAGGTGATTTCCACATCACCAATGCAACCATCAAGCTAGCGGTTAGTGTCGGGACCCGGAATTTACAATATAAAGCCTGAAATGCAATCATCACATAAATCGAGACATCAACCCCAACCTCAACCATTGAGATACAAATACTTAGATAGGAGTAGAGTGAGGCCTCAAATAGCCCCAAACATCAACCCCAACCCCAGAGCTAGCAATTGAATGCATTAGCTTGAGTAGAGTGATATAGTCTCCTTACTCTTTTCTTACTGAACCAAAACATCAACTCCGGACGTGTCCTGGCAACTTAATGCACAACTGGAGTAGGGTGATATAGTTCTCAAGCTCTCGACGAAAGAGTCGCTTTACAACGATGATCACACTTGACGATTCTATATTATGAATCTCAAAACCCTACATACTCCATGTGCTTTATAATCATAAAATCATGGCACATAAGGTATGTTGGAACAAGCAGGTATCACAACAGTAACTCTATGACAAAAATTACAATAATACATATAGCTCTTAATCGAGTTAGTCTAACAACTTATTCGTACAAGTGGTCACATGACCAAGTATGAAATGCATAGCAAAAAGTTATAAATAGCTTAGAAGCCACAAAGTAGTGAAGCCAAAAGTAGTAGCAAAACAAAGCAAACGGGGCTGCCAAACCTGGGCAACACCACTACCTGGGATCCCCAGCTCGATCTCTATAAAGAAACCATCATCAGAAGGGATGATCTTCTCTTAACAAAAAAATATCAACATTGAAAGATGATTACAAAAGTATTCCACGAGACTTACATATAAATAATAATAGATGCATCTAGTGTCAATAAGGGATAGCTGTGGGGCATAAAGCCAAGCTTTTGTTTGGTATTACTATAAGTAGATGGAAAACAACTATCAGATCAAGTTATAAGAGAATAAGTGAACATTCTTCCAAAACTATTCTATTTCTTCTATCATTATCAACTTATGACCAAATCAACTCTTCCTCAACCACCTTTGAGGAAGTAGTCACTTACTTCTCTAAAGTAATGTAGGCAATTTTAGACTAATATTGAATTTTTTTGATTTGACGTAGGTAATCACCAAGTTATCCATAACCGCACACATGGATATTTGAATTGTTCTAACCCTAGATGTGTGTAAATCTTTACCTACATGTATCAATGAACTCCTAATGCCATGCAATTAGTACACTTCACAAGGTGTACCGGTGGAGGGTGATCGAGCATGAGCATTATATTGCTTTTGACTTAACTATGAGCCACCGCTATGGGCCAATCCATGTACATAGTCTAGTCATTAACTCTGCCATGGTCCCCATAAGTTGTGAATTGAGGTATATCCCCAGTCTTATCAAGACGGTGTATCCACCCTACCCTTATATTGAAACACCACATCATGTCACATCATTTTTCACCCATACTGCAAACGGAAATAGTGAACTAAAGCAACTCATATACTAGGGCTAGGAAAATTATTTAGTCGTGTGTGGTTCCATTATACCACCCGTGTAAAGGTACGCAAATCCTTTGTCAGTGTACATCGGAAATCAGTCTTGCGGGAAGACAAGACAACCCATCATGTTCCCAATGATGGCCTCTCGTCTAAGCCTAATGATTGATTGATTGTCAGTCAAGTTCTATAATTATTTCCCAGTAGTCTCTAAATATCATCACATGTAACCCACCCATGATATAATGATTCATTGGACTATCCGAGGGACCATGACTTGACAAGTCTATCCTAGGACTACTCATATGACATTATTTCCTCTCTGAGTCTTTGGGAGGCCAGTAATGAAGGTCATCCTTTATCCTCCCATTTCCACTCAAGGATAGGCAAAGGTTTAAAAGTGCTGGCAGGTCTTTGGTGTTGAGCTTTAGCATGACGACACACATCACAGTCGGCAATGAAGCAAGGGATTAGTTCTCATGAGCTTAACAAAGGATTAGTTCTCGAAGGCTCTATTTCTTTGGTAAAATAGATGCTTGCCAAAATAAACGATCTCCTACTCATTATCCAAGAAATATTCGCTAGAAATGTTCTCTTTGATTTTACGAATACCTGTGTCATGACTTTGGGCAGCCTTGACTTGATCTTCCAAAGAGGATTGGATATCAAGGGTATCGTGAAAACCATGTTGAACTAGTTCAATATCAAGTCATGCAAATTCTTCATGGAGGAGTGGCTGTTGTTCTTCAATCATAAGATTGTTGTAGCAGGGCTTCTGACTAAGGCTATTTTCCACAACATTAGCTTTACCAGGTTGGTAGTGGAGGCTTACATCATAATTTTTTATCAATTCCAACCATATTAATTGCTTGAGGTTCAAGTCTGATTGGGTGAATGGATACATCAAACTTTGGTGGTCTGAGTATAATTCAAAGTGATTTCAGATGACGTTGTACTACCAAATCTTCAAAGCATGAACAACACAGCAAGCTCGAGGTCATGTGCAGGTTAGTTAGTTTCATGTGTTCTCAACTGACGAGAAGCATAAGCAACCACATGGCCTTCTTGCATCAACACATAGCCAAGGCCTAAGCAAGAAGCATCACAAAAGATATTGAATTTCTTGTGAATGTATAGGAGGACAAGCACATGACTTGCATTTTAGCTCTTGAAAGCATTCTTCGCATCTGGATGTCCACTAAAAATTTTCTTTCTTGAGTAGTTTAGTGAACTGTTTAACATGTTTGGAGAAATTTTTGGTAAATCAGTAGCACTATCCCGCTAGACCAAGGAAACTCCGCAGTTGTTTGTCTGTCTTGGGTTGTTCTCAATTGAGAACTTCCTGGACTTTGTTGTGATCTACGGCAATACCTTTTGCCGATAGCACGTGGCCAAGGAAAGTGACTTCTTTGAGCCAAAATTCAAACTTGGTGAACTTAGCATAGAGTTGATGTTCATGAAGTTTCTCAAAGACTAGGTTCAAAATGCTCAGTATGATCCTCTTTATTCTTGGAGAAGATAAGAATGCCATCAATAAAGAGAACAACGAAGGGGTATAGATATTCCACAAAGATGGAACTCAATAACCTCGGGAAGGTGTTAGGGGTATTGGTTAACCCAATAGACATCTTGGTGTACTCATACAATCCATAAAAAGTTGTAAACATCACTTTAGGGATGTTTTCAAGTCAGATTTGATTTGGTGGTAACCCAATCTCAAATCAATTTTGGAAAAGATGGTGGCTTCCATAAGTTGATTGAAGAGATCATCAATTCAAGAAATTAGATATTTATTTTTGATCATTTTGGAAAAGATGGTGGCTTCCATAAGTTGATTGAAGAGATCATCAATTCAAGAAATTAGATATTTATTTTTGATCATCACCTCATTAAGTGTTGATAGTCCATACACATCTGGAGGCTTTTGTCTTTCTTCTCCAAGAACAAAGCTAAGCATCCCCAAAGTGAGGAGATAGGTCGGATAAAACAATTTTCTTCCAACTCCTAAAGTTGTTTCTTCCTTTCGATGAATTTGTTCGAAAGCATCCTATATGGACGATGATAGATGGGTGCGGTTCTAAAAAAGAACTCGATAATGAATTCGACATCCCAATTAGATGGCAAACCGAGTAATTTTTTTGGAAATACATCTGAATAGTCATAGACTACCGAAACTTGTTGAATATCAGGGGAAGTTTGACCATCGAGGGCACAAAGGTGAGATTTAACGAATTTTGGAGTGAACCAAACTGTTTGACCTGAGGGTTGGAGAGGAGATACTGTCTTGGTTGCACAATCAATCTGAGTTTGATGTGTCAAAAACTACTCCAAACCAAGGATGACATTAATATCAAGGCAATCAAAGTAGTGAGGAACTCCAGATGATGGGATTGAGTTAACAGGAAGCATACCCAGCATGACTTCAGGTGCCTCCCGAGCTTCTTCAGTGACCATGTGATCCACCTTCTTGGGTGAAATGGTGCCTCGGCCTTGATCTTGCCCCAGGTTAGGGCGAGGTGCAATAATTCTTGTTCTAACGGCATTCACATGAATAATGAACATGTTTTCCATGCATGAAGCAAGTGCCACCGGGCACTCATGGAGCATAGTTGCCAGGTTTTCCACTGGATGTCCTTGGCTGGAGGTTTTGAATAGGTGAACGAGGAAAAAAGCCAGAAAACTTGATAGGGAGTGACATGATTAAAAACACTGGAGGGATCCAAACGCGTCTCTTCTGAACACTAGATTGGGAGTGTCTTGGAGCATCATGAGCAAGCTTGCGTGACTCATCGAGAGCTTGGTTGTGGTGTTCCAACTTGACAGCCTTGTTCACCAATGTCTGGAAATTAGGAAATCGAAGGTGAGTAGCTCGTATCGAATCTCAGGATTCAGTCCCTTGTGGAACTTCTCCTGTTTCTCATTGTTTGTGGCAATGTCACCCTGAGCATACCCAGCCAAATGATTGAACTTGTGTAGGTACTCGGTGATGATGATCTACGCTTGCTTGAGATTGTAGAGCTACTCCTTTTTGACTTTCATCACCCCTTCCAAAATATGGGCTCCCCGGAAGGGTGAGCGGAATTAGGGCCATGTGACGACATGAACAAGTTATTGCATGCCAAGGAAATTTTTCTACCAAGCACTGACGACAACCTCTAGAAGATAGGCAGCACAGTTGACGTGATTCGCTGTGGAAACATATGCATTTTGAGCTTCTTCTCGACCATGCGGAACCAGACATCAGCATCAAGGGTATCTTCAGAGCGATTGAACAAAGGTGGTTGTGTCCTCATGAACTGGCAGACTAACACGATCATTGGCTGGTGGTTATTGTTTGGGACAACTGCTCGAGAAGTTGAGTCTATCCATGCGATTGCGCTCAATCCGCAAAAGAACTTCTACGATGGTTGGCGAAGGTGAAAGATCATCACCATCGTGGTTTGCACCATGATCACGACTACGACTGGCTGAAGAGCTAACGCAAGTATTCCCAACCATCCAGAAGTAAAGAATAGATATTACTTTAAGACTCAAAGTTCAGGACATATGGAAACATTGTGGCAGAAGGTACTCGGGAAATTGAACAATGTGGGAATCAAGATGGAACCTGTATAGGTCACAAATGGTAGTACAATAGCTTGAAGGCTAAAACACATTCCATACGAGATATATATACATAGATACATGTAGTAGATGTCCTTACACACAAGAGTTAACATTAAGATTACAAGCCCGAATACTTACATGCTCATGATACATTACCAAACTCACATGCTGAGGTTCGGTTCCTATGCATTATTCATTTACAACCTTAGTTGGCTAGTAAACAAGGAAGCAAAAACCATACACCGATACACCGTCATCATGCAGGACGATGACCATGTGCATGGATCTCTAGCATACTACTGAAGCTAGAGACACTTTAGTACTCTCCAAAGACAAATGGAAGAGGCACACAAGGAGTGTCAAACTGCTCTGCTTCGTTTTGCTACGGCATGTTCGGGTAGGGGTGAGGTCGGCGAGCATAGTGGTTTCTGTGAAGAGGTCCATGCTATGGTACAATACCTCCAATATCAGGGAAAGAGATATCGAAAGGTATTGGCCCAGCTTCTGCATTGAGTAGTCCATCACTAAGGTAGTTCATTCGCAGACTGAGTTTTGTGGCTACCAAAGGTTCCACAGACAGTGGTTGGTGTAGACTGAGTTTTGCGGCTACCAAAAGGTTCCACAGACAGTGGTTGGTAGCGAACGACTCATAGAAAACCATGCAAAACACTTGATCAATTGGAGGATCTCTGGATTTTCCTCGCCATCCATATATGGGTAGATGGCATAATTGACCTATTGGTCACCCGAGGCAATAGCCGAAAAGGTGCGGTATGCAAAAAGTGACATCAGGGGTAACTCGTACCTTAGGTGAGTCAAAGCACATTAGGTTGCCTCCTGTACAACCATTTCCAACTTGTACCATTGCCATAGCAGATGTGCATAGGGCAAGTATCTCCCTCATGGGATGGGTTGAATGCACACAATTGCCGCAATCACGTCTACGACCGACTGAAGAGCAAGCATGAGTATTCTCAGCCATCCTGAAGTAAAGAATAGATGCTACTTCAAGACTCAAATGATACATATTGAAACATTGCGGTAGATGTCCTTACACACGAGAGTTAATATTAAAAGCTTACAAGCCTGAATATTTTCATGATCATGATACATTACGAAACTCACATGCTGAGGTTTGGTTCCTATACGTTATTCATCAACAACCTCAGTTGGCTACTAAACAAGGATGGAAAAAACCATGCACCGTCATCATGCAGATGACCATGTGCATGGGTCTCTAGCATACCACTAAAGCTATGACACTTCAGTACTCTCCAAAGACAAGTGGTAGAGGCACACAAAGAGTGTCACACTTCTCGGCTTCATTTAGCTATGGCATGTTTGGGCAGGCGCAAGGTTGATGAGCGTAGTGGTTTCGGTGAAGAGGTCCACGTTGTGGTACAATACCTCCAACATCAAGGCAAGAGATATCGAAAGGTATTGGCTCGGGTTCTACATCAAGCACTCCATCACTCTGGTTATTAATTCATAGACTAGGTTTTGCAGCTAAAAAAAATTCCATAGATACTAGCGAGTAGCAAAGAAGTCATGGCAAACAATGTGAAACTCCGGATCAAAGGCCGTGATCAACTGGGCCTATTGGAGGATCTCTAAATTTTCCCCGCCATCCATATCTGTGTAAATGGCATAACTGACCTGTTGGTCACCCGGGGGAAAAGCTAGAAAGGTACGGTATGCAGAAAGTGACATCAGAGGTAACTCGTACCTTAGGTGAGTCAGAGCACAATAGGCCGCTTCCTATATTGGCCATTTCCATAGTCATACCATTGCTGTAGCAGATGTGCATAGGGCGAGTGTCTTGCTCATGGTATGGTTGAATGCACACCCTAGACAAGTATTGCATCATATTAAAGTCCTAAAAAGTCTCATAGACAATGTACTCAGGCATCCATCAGTAGCAGTTGCTTGCAAGAGAATGAGCAAAGATCTCAGGAAAGCCATGTGTAACGATACATCATGTCAAGCGAACAATCTACCCACAAGGCATCTAAAATAGGGAGAAAACGGAGTTAGAAACTCTGAGCAACATGATCTAAGATGAGAGGGAACGTAAGAACAACACAAACACGGGATTCTTAACTTTTGAGTTGAATAAGAAAGTGGCAAACCTTTTCACAATCAACGGAGAAGGCAAGAGATCAAAACTAAGACTAGAGGGGATACCTAAAGAGAGATCTTACGTATACTTTTCTCAACTCCTTTTTAAGTTTACCATAGTTTTTCACAACACTAGACCGAAACAGTGACCAAGGTGAAGTTATCCTACAGACAGTCCATATATGATGCCAACGCTATCGAGACCAATAAATTATAATATAAAACTTCAAATAGAATCATTACACAAGTCGAGACATGAACCCTAACCTTAACCATCAAGATATAAATAGCTCGATAGGAGTAGAGTGATATATGACCTCAAATAGCCCGAGATATTAACCCCAACTTCATACCGGGGAATTGAATGCATCAGCATGAGTAGAGTGATATAGTCTCCTCACTCTTTCTAATTGAGCCAGAACATCCACCCCAAACTTTTCGACTCATGTTAATGCATAACTAGAGTAGTGTGATATAGCTCCCAAGCTCTCAGTGGAACGGTCGCTTCATAGTGATGATCATAATTGAAAATTCCATATTATGAATTCTGAAAACCTACTACTCCATGTTCTTCATAATCATACACGCATAACACATGAGGAATGTTGGAACAAACGTATATCACAAGAGTAACTCTATGACAAAAATTGTAATGATAACAACTCTTAACCGAGTAAGTTAAACAAATTATTCACACAAATGGTCACATCACCAAGTAACAAACACACAGTGGAAAATTTATAAGTGGCTTAGGAAGCCACAAGGTAGTGAAGCCAAAAGTGGCAGCAAAATAAAGCAAATGTGGGCTGCCAAACCCTGGGCTAGACCACTGCTTGGGATACCCAGCGAATACTCGTTATTGGCATCAATCTCTATAAAGAAACTATACTCGGAAGGGATGATATCCTCTGCACAAAAATATCAACAATGCAAGGTGAGTAGAAAAGTACTCCACAAGACTTACATGGAAGTAGTAATAGATGCATCGGCTATCAGTAAGTGATATCTGTGGACTAGTTTGCATAAACCCAAGTTTATACTTTTCATTACCCTAGATAGATGAAAAGCGATTAGTAGATCAATGCTAGGTAGAGTACTTACAGATAGAGCTACTGACATTCCAAGTTTTGAAGGGCTGACCATCCTTGGTGGCTAACCTATTCGTGTTAGGTTAGCCTCCTCGCGAGAAGACTTGTCATGACCGTGAGCAGGGTCAGACATTCTAGGCCATGAGTGCTTGTGGTCCTTGTTAGCGTGATGCTCTCTGGCCAGATCCATCGCAATGGAGACCTATTTCTGGACAGCCACAAACTATGATTACACCTTTGGGGCCCAGAATCTTCACGCATTGGTATGCATAGTGCTCGGCTATCATGAACTTCGCGAGGGTTGGTTGTCAGAGGATAGCGTTGTAGGCCGTCTCGAAGTCGACTACGTCGAACAGGATCTTCTTTGTTCAAAAGTTGTCGGGTTTGTCGAAGGTGACCAGGAGAGTGACCTGCTTGATCGGTGTAGCAGTTGATCTGGCACGACGCCGTGGAAGGCTTGCGTGACCGGTTGAAGGGACGAGCGAGGGATCTGCATCAAGTTGAGCATGTTGGTGAAGAGGACGTTGGGTGAGCTTCCTCCATCTAGTAGTACTTGAGAGACCTTGCAGTTATTGATCATAGTTTGACCATAATGGGGAATCATCCTGGTCAGACAAAGTGCTCGGTGCAGTCGGTTTGGTCAAAGGCGACCTTGATTTCCGACCACTTAATCATCTGACGAGTTGGTGGGATAGTGGCGACAACTACTTGAGCCACTATCTTGAATTGTCGTTTAGACTCGTAAAATGCTATGCCACCGAACATGTGGTCTATTCTTCTTCATTCGCTTTGGAAGGAAACCTGGTCGGAAGATCCGTTGCCAGAACTGGTTTCTCGACTTTGGTTCGCGACTTGGGATCCCTTTCCTTTGAACTTCTCGGCCTCTGCTTGGACATACTTCTTGAAGAGCTGGCATTGGTGAAGATCATGCTTGTCGGTCTGGTGGAAGTCACACTAGTTCTTGCCTGAGGATCCTACCTTCACTTGTTTCTTATCTTTTTTCCTAGGTGGACCGGAACGCTTATTGGGGAGGTTTGCCATGACCTCTCCGATCTTTTGCCTCTTGTCGCTACCTTCCTTGGAGGGTTTTTTCTTGCGTTTGCTTTTCTTGGAGTTGTCGTGGTATCCCGGTTGGGGCCACTCAATGCCTTCATCCCTCTCTCTGATGAACTGGAGGGTCCCTTTGGCATTAGCTGCCTTGTTAGCGAACTCCATTAGTTCTTTGAGCGTTCTCGGTGTTTTCATGGTGAGCTCCTCGATGCACCGTTGATTTCTACAACTCTGCATGAAGGCTTGGATCATCTCGTGATCGGTGATCTTGGGTATAGTGTTGTGGATGTTGCTGAATCTTATGATGTACTCTTGCAAGGATTCCCCCTTCTCTTGGAAGAGTCAGAAGAGGTCATTAGACTTTTCGGGACGCACATACGTCCCTTGGAAATTACCTTGGAAGTGGCTGCATAGTTGTTCCCACGAGTAGATCGAGCCGGGGGGAAGATTAGTAAGCCAAGTTCTCACCGGTCCTTTGAGGGTAGTTGGGAGATAGCTGGTCATAACCTTCTTGTTTCCACTTGCAGCCACGATAGTGGTTGTCTAGATCTGTAGGAACTCGGCTAGATCTATTGTGCCATCGTACTTCTCGATCGCTCCTGGTTTGAATTGAGATTGCCAGCGGACTCGTCATAGATCTGCAGAAAAGGCCTGGTAGCCATAGACTGCCCCCTGTGCAGATCTGTCATTCGATAACGGTGATCACCCACGATCTTATCTGTGGTACCGAGAAGTGTTACGATCTAGGGAGTAATGTGGTGGGGCTCTCAAGTCCCCGTTGTCTGTCCACGTACCTATCAAGATCCGCTATCAGGACGGGCGAGTACACGGGATGGGCGTGGATGATTAGCACCCTAAGGTGATTGTCTTTTGTAGCCAGCCCTATCATGAGAAGTGCTAGAGCGGGTAACACTCTTTGTGGTACTGCGGGCATTGGCCGCTCTGTGTGATGATTCTACTTGCTCTTATGCTTGAAGGATTCGATGTTCCATGTCCATCCATAGTTTCTCTTCAGGAATTGTGAGATTGACCGACAAAGGTTTCCTGAGACGTTCTCAGATGTCAGACAGACACTTAGCAGCCCTCGATCTGAATAGATCTCATGTAATTGGGGTCTTCTCCTGAGAATCTGGGTTACCTACCTATGAAGGCGTTCGTTTTGCTGGAGGTGGATCCTCTCTGCCGTTCTCATGTGACCCATTTTCCATCGCGAATACCTCCCAGGGATATTGTCCGCTGGAGGTGTATTCTAGATCCATCAAAGATCTACCATCGAAAGAAGCTTCCGGCATGGTTTGTCAGCCATCTGGATGGTCGGAGCACGCGCGTGATAGTCCGGACATGGGACTCTCACCGTTCATGTGATCGCGCTAGTAGTCTTGGGATTGGAGATGAATCCCATAAGCTCTGGCATATTCTTCCATAAAGGAGTTTACGTCGTTGTTGCACTCGTCGTCAAGCGAAAGATCGCTAAAGTCGACTTGGTCCGATCTTGGCTCTTGATCAGTCGGAGAGGTGAAGTTGTCGTAGAACCCCTCGTCCAAGTAGCCATCCCTTGCCACCGCTCGTGGTGAAACTGCTCATGGTGATTTGTTGGAATCATCAGACACGATCCCCATGATCGACGCCATCTGTCGATGATCAGTAAATCACTGATCTTACAAAGTTCATGGAGGAGAGAGAAAAGAGATAGGGGATCGTTTCGAGTAAGATGAACCAAAAACCAAGGCACCAGCAAGATGATTTATACAGGTTCAGGCCTCCCTTAGGATAATAGCCTTACGTCCTATTGGTATATATTGATCTCAAGACAAGGTACAAGAGGGAGGTGGTTGTGGTTGTTGAGGACAATCTTCTCTTCTATTTGCTCGGAAGGCGATTGATCTTCTAAGGCTTGTCTGTCTAAGCTTGCTTGTCTTGAAAGGCTCTAGTAAGCTAAAGTCAGATGTCTTCTCCGAAGGCCCTCGGGACCCTCATATAGAGGGTATACCATATCGTAAGGGATATGGACACGTCTCCGAGTAGGACACCACTTTTCTCAAACGTCGGTATTGACTGCCTAGTTTAAGTAGTAATGGATACCTATGGGTGACTTCCTTATCGACATAGAGTCTTTCTCCAAGGAATACTCCATCTTGAGTAAGTAGGATACTCCATAGTGGTGGTGTATCTATATACGGATACGGTCATTGCATACAGTAGTTGTCTACTAGTCATTGTCATAAATGATATCGTTTATGTGCTTGATGATGAAGATGATCAAATTTGGTTGGCAATGGCTAACTCATTAAGAGAGACACACTTTTGGCATGGAGCACAGAGGATGGGTGACACATATGGGCAAGGCTATGCGAGTCATATTGGTGCTGGTAGTTATGTTGGCAATGGTGCTAGTGGATCGATTGGATGGATGTTTCGCAAAGCCAGCATCTGTGGCCTAGTGAGTCGCAGTGGTAGTAGGATCGCAAGTGGCAGTGGCTCATTTGATCCAAACTTATCATGCAATAAAGTGTCCTTGCAGCCTAGGATTGATACATGTTGGTGGAAGGTGCTAGACAGAGACTTGGAAAAGCTTTGGCAGAGTGGTTTCATGCGAATGATGTGGCTAGACTGAAGCTCACTGTCCCTACTTTAGAGCAGTGGTTAAGCTCACTCAACAGCTAGGTTCTTTGGGTGGGATCCCTACAGGACCTGAAATTGATGGGGAATACTTGCAAGGTAACTTTGATGATGAAATGTTCCTAAAGCAATTCAAGCAAGATTGGTATAAATTTGGTGTGATTGTGATGTGTGACTCATGAACTGGTCCTACTGGCATGAGCATCACATGGTGTATTGCAAGTCTCATATGTTTTTCCACAAGTCCATCAATGCATCTGATTACATCCAAAATTCAGGCAATATATGTTCTCTTTCTCTTCCAGTATGTTGCCATTTTGCATAGTAATATTGTGTATTTCTTTCTCACTATGTCCCTGTTTTGCATAGTAGTATGTTGTCTTTCTCTTCCAATATGTTGCAGTTTTGCATAGTAATATGATGTCTTTCTTCTCAATATGTTGTTGTATGCATAGTAATACGTTGTCTTTCTCTCTCAATATGTTGCAGTTTTCTATAGTAATATATTGTCTTTCTTTGCCAGTATACCATTCTTTTGCATTGCAATTTAGTTATTTTAAATTTTATGTTGTTGCTAGTAGTTTCCCCTTTATGTTAGCTATTTTTTGTTGCCGCTAACCATTTTCCACACATTATATATGATCAAGATTAGTCATCTTATGCTTGTGTTCTTTTCCTATGAAGATTTTATCCATAAGGAGATTAAGAAGGTTGTTATTTGTGAATTGGTAACAAGCTAGTTGTGCAAATTGTTAAGGACAATGGGTCAAACTACAAGGAACCATGTGCCAAGATAGTTGAGGAGTACCTACATATTGTGTGACAGCCATGTGGAGCTCACACTATCAATCTCATGCTTAAGGACATAGCTAAACTTCCCGATGTTGAGAAGGTTGTCACAAGTGCTAAGCAGATTTATAGGTTCTTTTACAACAATAATAGGTTGCATGAGGAGATGAAGAAGAAGATCGGTGGGCAGTTTATAAGACCCAATGCCACCCATTTTGGAACTGTGTTTGAGAGTTTCCATGATAAGAAAGACAAGTTCTGACAATAGATGGTGTTGGACGAGTGGAAGGACAATGATTGGAAAAGTGAAGTTGAGTACGTTGATGCATACTTGACAAGTAGTTTGTGGTGGTCAACATTGAAGTGTGTACTAGATGCACTCCAACCAATATAGTGCTGCAATATGTTGATACATAGAAGATTAGACACATTGCCAAAGAGGGAGTATAATGATTCAATTAATAATTTAGAGGAATCAAATGTGTCACACTCACAATAGGAGCTCACCTACCCGAGGCAAGTCTCTTGTGTACCAATACAAAACTCCCTGCAATAGTTTGTCACTTTTGAAACAATAAAGCAAGTTTGTCATTAGTTGCCTTTTATTTTATCAAATCAACCACTCAAGTACTTGATGCCTTATTATTCTAGTCATTAGAGAATAATGATGGAGCCAGAAAAGACTCAATCAAAGGAAACTGAAAGGCTTATGCAATGCAAAATGATCCCCGGGCTCTAGCGTAAGCCTTGTGGACTAAGTATGCATCCATTGTGTTATAGTTTTTATTTCTTGTTGTATGTTTATTTTGCTGCATTTATATGAAAAAGAATTTTGTTGGTTAGTTGCATGTTTATTTTTTGCATGCAATTAGAGTAGTCTTAAAAGAAAATACTAAAAGCATTTGTTGGTTTTAGGAGTAGCTTTAATTGTAGAAATACAAGAAGATTTTTGTTTCTTCCCTTAGATAGTTTGAATAAATGTATACTGAACTACTCATGAACTGAATTGAATCTAGTATTCTCTCTTTGCTTTGTGATTTGAGTTGTAGTTTGTGGGAGCTAGTGTGGTAAATAGAAATAAGTGTGATGTGGTGAATACCGTCAGAGAATTGACATGAGTTCTTAAATTTCTCTTTATATTTGTACATATTTACTTCAGTCGTGCTTGTTTACACCTTGTAGGCTAGCCATCATAAACCCCATGTTGCTTAAATGATGAATTGATCTTGCTGTAGCAATAATATGATCTAGTACTTGAGCATGTATAGAATCTTTGGACCATTTTCTTGCTAAATTTAAAATTATTGATAAATCATGGTTAGCATTCAAATGAGGGAACCATTGTTTGGTGGAACCGGGCTCTAGATATAAATTGAGTATAATATAAATTGGTTTAACGATACTTGTTGTTTTTTATAAGATTACATTTGGGTCAAGTATGTTCTCTAAGCTGGTCATTCCACTATATCTTATTTGCTAGCCTCATGGTACTCGGTTTTGCATTTATTACATTGATATTTCGCGTACTTCTTCGGTACATCAAAATCCATGGGGTATGTCTCTCTAAAAAATAGAAATAAATAAAGATGACATCGAGTTAACAATAAAGACCGTTGAAGCAGAATAAAAAGCAGAACATGTGGTGCAAAGAGAAAAAAAAGAAATCTCAAATGCCCTTCAGTATTCACCATTTGTGTGCACCATACCTACCAATCATCACACTTCATCTTTTCCATTCTATAGTAGTTATTTGCCATGCACATTTGATATCATGGATCCATCCATAGTGTCATATTTTATATGTCATTCATGAGAGCATGTTCTTCATCTTTTAGCGCTTGCATTATGTTCACATCTTTTAATGCTCGTTTATGCTCTCATTGTTGTTGCATGCATTAACCACAATTTTCATTCCTCACTTATTATCTTTGTGAAGAGCTCATCATTGTAACATGTCTATCATATCTTGTAGGGCAGAAAAAAAAGAAGAAAGAAAAAAGAGAAGTAAAAAGAAGAAGGAAATAAAATAAAATTAGAAGAGAGGCACCATGGTTTCATAAGAGCTCAAATCCTTCATGTTAGCGAGCTGTTTATATAGGTGCTTGTATTGCATTTTAGCACTTGCTAACTTTATGCCCCGCATTTTATCATAGTAGAGCTTCATTACTTTTAGCTCTAGAGTTATCATGGTTTAGAGGTTCATATCGTCATTGCTCTATTTTTATTATTTGTCAGGCTATTCTTCACTCACTAGTTTGAGTCGTTTGTTCGTTGCACTACTCCTTATGCTGGCTCTCTACTCATGTCCTGCTCCTGAAGGTGGTATCCCACGGTCCCTGTGGCAGTGGAGGTACCTCTCAAGATCCAATGCAAGTAGACTGTCGAGGTGGCTCCACTGGTGGGTGAAGCTGCTACTCTGCTACTATGACATCCTCAACTGTAAGCTTCCAATTTATTGGTCCCCTGTTTTGAAGGCTAAACAACTTCAGGAATTGTAACTCAAAAGTCTTCCTCTCCATCTACTAAAAAATCTTTAAGATATACAAATACTTGCTTGGATTGTGAGAGTTAAGTACCAAAAAGTTCATAGTTTTTAGTAGATATGTATAAATAAAAACATGAGGTAGAGCAGGAGTAATCTTACACACATCAAGACCAAAGTGTGCAGCAAAGGTGATGATGAATAGTACGGCTTCCCGCGTATTAGGGGTATCCGTATGTAGACTCCCGTGACTTTAGGAAGGTACAGCTTACCCGGGAAGGATCCCTGGACGATAAGGTAACCCTTCTCGGGAAGAGAAGACTCTCCTTAAGTTAGGAAGTCGATCTCGACGTTTTAAGGAGACCAGAGTCCTACTTGGGCGTAAGTCCACGTCCAGTACGACCTCGGACGCCCCCTATATAAGGATCAGCAATCCCATAGGGGAGGGGAGGAGCGAAATAGATCCAACAGAGCCAATCAAGTCAAGACATCTAGTCGGAGCTCCCGAAGTCGAAGCTCTACTGCCTCGAAGGAGTCGAGCCCGGTGGTTTAGGATAGTTTTAGTCTCCGATTAGGCCTAGGATAGCCACCAACATACATCCCCCCCATTGTAAAGCGTGTTCCCGAGCAATATATAGCAACAGAACGTAGGGTTATTATCCTGAGGGAGGCCCGAACCTGTATAAAAACGGCTGTTCCCTGCTGTCAGATCTCTTGGCGCTTGGGCCCTAGAGGTCCCTACCCCCCAGTAATTATCATCTCACGAGTACCGTAAGATCGCCGGTTCACCGATCGTCAACAGATGGCGCCGACCGTGGGGACCTCTCCGGACCAAGTCGTCGAGGAAAGATCAAAGTCGGCAGGACGCGCAACCAAGCACGATCAGATCCCAGCGCCGGTTGCACAGTCCTCATCGGTTTCGACCGAGGAGGAGGTAGCAAAGCCGGCAGGAAAACCGATCGCAATCTCGCCCCGCACTGGGTACTCGGACCAGGGCTTCTACGACAGCTTTGGCCCTATGGACCCGTACCCAGTGACGGATCGAGTTGACTTCGGAGAATACGCCCCTGAAGAGTACTCGGACGGCGAAGCTGACCACTTCAGAACCGAGTGCGCCAGGGCCTTCAGTGGGAAGTTAGTCTTGAATGACGACTCCCCAGCAGGAATGACCAGCCCATGGCTGGGATTTCCCCTGCTAATTCTGATCGTGAGAACGATCAAGACTTTACTCGCGTGGCGTCCGATGAGGACAACGCGATGGAATACGAGTACACGTCATCCAGCCAAGGACCTCGGATGGTACTCGCGATCAACGACGGTCGAGAAGACCCCGAAGATCAGGATCTGCCCAGGGGCTCGCAGCCGCACAATACGCTGGCTGCCTCCCACGTGGACGGAGGCTTGCCCGCTGCTGGGGAAAGAACTCCTCGCCGGAGCGGAGACCAGCCTGCCATGGGAGAAAGATCCCCCCCCGGGAACGAGGGAGTACGTGTCCCGGACTGCTCGAAGACTTGCGGAAGTGCGCAATCTACTGTCACAGCCTCCCGTAGCGGATTTATCTACACCCGCGGGCGAGCAGTGGCTGCGACGGCTGGGGGCTGACCTCCAGGAGGCTCAGAACCAGGCCGAGTCTTCTCGAGCCCGATCGGTGGCCCGCAGCTCTACTCGGGTGGATACCCCCCCTCCGTTGGAAGAACGAGATCGGGAGGGACGTCACCCCAGGAACCGGTCTCCTTAGGAGGAGCAGCCGGTGGACCTCCGAGAACAGCTCGAGCGGCGCCGTCGCCAAAGGCGCCAGCAGGAGCAGCAACCTTCTCGGAGAGATCACGTGCACAACGCCAACACCCGGGTCGGTCCTCGACCCCGAATAGTGGCAAGAACGTGCCTTATCGGGGATCCTTCAGCGGATGTCAGGCGTTGTCCCAGGAACTCCGACAGGTACGATGGCCTTCTCGTTTCAAGCCCGGCTCGCTTGAATCGTATGACGAACCACGAATCCCGTGGAATTCCTCCAGATCTACACCACCGCGATTGAGGCGGCCGGCGGTGACGAAAAGGTAATGGCCAACTACCTCCCTACCGCTCTCAGAGGAGCCGCTAGGACGTGGTTGACGAACCTTCCCCAGCAACCATACGTTCCTGGGGACAGCTATGCGACATGCTACTCGGGAACTTCCAGGGCACCTTCCCGAGGCCTGGTCGGGTCGACGATCTTTTCCTCGTCGTCCAGCGACCAGATGAGACATTCCGTGAGTTCACGAAGAGGTTTAGTGCTGTCCGCAATACTATACCCGAATAACGGACTCGGATGTCATCCACGCCTTCACTCGGGGCAGCCGAAACGAGATGTGCACGCATGATCTGATCATGCGACCACCAAAAACCACCAGGCAGCTTATGGACCTGGCCGAGAAGGCCGCTTGTGTGGAGGAAACCCTTCGTTATATCAAGCAGCAGTGGGGTGAATCAACCAGCTCTCCCCTCCGGTCAAGAGGCGATTCGCGCAAGACTAAGCGCAAGAAGAAGCCCTCCGGAGGGAGCAAGGAGAAGAGGACCAGAACCGACGAGGTGATGGCCGACGTCTCTGAGAAACGCACCTGGAAGCCACGCCCCAAGGACAAGCCTACGACATCCTCCGACAAGACGTCCAAGCCCTGGTGCGACTTTCACCAGACTGACTCGCATGATCTGCGACAGTGTCGCATCTTCAAGAAATACCTCAGGGAAGAGCGGGAGAGGTTCCGCGAGGAGAATCCCCAGGTCGCTAATAACAGCCGGGAGACGTCTTCCGACGACAATGAATCCACTCCTGAGCCTTTCCAGGGGCATGTCAGAGCAATCGAGCACATATTCGGGGGCTCGACCTCTTACGAGTCCAAGAGGCAATATAAGGCGATCGCCCGGGAAGTCCTCGCGAGTGTACCGCGAGTCCCTCGAGCGATCAAGTGGTCTGAGGTAGCAATCTCATTCGACCAGACCGACTGCCCCGAAAACTGTGCTCGACCGGGACGGTACCCGATCGTGGTCGAGCCAACAATCAACAATTGCCGAGTAGGCCGCGTGCTAATAGATGGAGGGAGCTCCCTCAATATCCTATTCGCCAACGCCCTCGATGCCATGCAAGTGCCACGGTCATCCGTGCAGACGGTGACGCACGCTTTCCACGGCATCGTCCCGGGCTCATCGGCCACGCCGATAGGGCAAGTCACACTCCCGGTTACCTTCGGTACACCGGAGAATTTTTGAACAGAGAAATCCTGTTCGACGTAGTCGATTTCGAGACAGCCTACAATGCTATCTTGGGACGGCCTACCCTGGCCAAGTTCATGGCGGCTACGCACTACGCCTACCAGTGCATAAGATGACAGGCCCAAAGGGTGTCCTCACGATAAGGAGCTCCCCCAGAGAAGCACTCCTCTGCGACAAGCGTAGCCTCGACCTCGCGGAGCAACACCTACCCTCTACCCAGGACGCCAACGTTGAGGCTCCGGCCTCCACGTCGTCAAGGCCACCTCCACGGTTACGAGCTACGGCCCCGGAAAGTAACCCCTCCAAGCTGGAGAAAAAGCTCCACGACTAAGTCGGGGCTGGGAGAAAAACAGGGCCTTCCCTGGGCAGGACAACGTTTCCCCGGGAGAAGTCGCCCGATCCAGGTCGCTCGTATTAATGGTAAAAAGGTCGCGTCCGTTAGAGAGTCCAGTACAACCGCCTCCGGTAAGATCGTACAACCATCGCCTCCTCGTCGGCGGATTCCGAAGTTGCACCAACACCAACCTCAAGAGTCGCCAAGCTACGAACAAGTCGATAAGACGCTCCGGGCGCCGCCGCCCAGCACGCGCACTCAACAAAGTTCGGTCAGCGGGTTGCGACAAGAGGACGGGAGTCTTTGGTGCACCGACGACAAGCCAAGGGAGGAGGGGATGGCTTAATTTTTGTTTCTTAGCTTTTCCCTAGAATTGTTTTCCTTACAGTAGCTGTAAAAGACACAGTTTTTAAATAATACAAAATTCTTAGTTCAAAAGTTTCTTATTATCTATTCAGACTGCCTATCCGAGATATCCCTCGAACGGTCAGTTGGGGGGCTGGATAAGAATACGGGAAAGTCGAAATACGAGTACGCGCACCGATTTTTCCGACCCGCGCAAAGGAAAAAGGGTTCTGCGCTGCAACTGCCAGGGATGCGAGGAAAACCCCTTAACACGTTTGCAGGTGACAGGGGAGCCACTGAGCCCCCCACCTGACCAGACCTAAGGCCTGGTTGACTAAGCTCCCCAGTTCCGTGGCAATGTCCCTTAATCCCAAGTAAAGGAAGGGAAGGAGGTGCGAGTACGACTAGATCAACGGAACCTGTACGCTTATCCAAGTCTCCGACCACTCGGAGCAGGAGATACCTCGGGTAGAGTGAAACCTCGTTGATTGAGCAAACGCAGAATTTGCTAGCCAAGTAACCGAAGTCTCCCCTCAGCTAAGGAATACGGAGGTGCTGCCATGGCCACGACAAGCTGTACAAAAGACCCCTTATCGCGTTTACTGATGACGAGGAGCCACTGAGCCCTCCATCCGGCTAAACCTAAGGACCGGTCGATCACAGCAAGGAACGACCTGCGGCACTATTCGCACACGCCATGCTAGAGGAAGACAAAGGACATTGGCTCCGACTAAAGTCTACGCTTGCATCCGACCAAGTTTCACAGGAGCAGATTAGACAAGGTTTTGAAGAAAAAGACCAAAACACACGAATTATCGCACAGTTACTAACCATAGTACCTATGTAAGTGTTTGCTATTACAGACCTACTTCGAGCCAGATGTCTGGACTCGATCACCAAAGGCGTCTGCCGCTTCTGCACGGCGTCGCAAGGCTCTCTTCTTCACCTTCCGGCAAGTCAGCAGCAAGCGCCTCCAGGGACAGGTCCGGGTGCTCGTGCTTCAGAAGGGCCAAGGCGAAGGCTAGGGCGTCGCGGACCCCCTGCTGAAGCTCGCTCTCGAGAAGCTTCTCGACAGTAGGCTTCAACTGGGAGACAGACGCCGTCAGCTCGACCAGTCGGTCAGCCGAAGAAGAACTCGGGGCGACGACGACACCGACTTCCCCCAGCGCCGTCTCGAGCGCGCCCAAGGCCCGCTCGAGGTCTGTCTCCAGCTTCCCCGCGTAGGATCGGCTCTGCTGCAGGGAAGGCACGACGTCGGAGAGGCGTGCATTGGCGGACGACAGATCAGCCTCGACCGCCGCGTGCCGCTTCTCGGAGTCGTCGAGACTCTTCTGCAGTGCCTCCTTCTCCGCCGCCCGCTGCTTCTCGGAGTCCTCAAGGCGTTTCAGCAACGTCTCGTTCTCCGCCCGCTGCCTCTCGGACTCGTCGAGGCATTTCTTCAGCTCGTCGCGCACCGAGTCCAGCTCCTCTTGGGCCTTCTCGAGCAGAGCGATCTGGAAGATAACGAGCTGGAAAAAAGAACAGGTTAGTACAAGCAGAGTAAATTACCTTATCGCTGATTTCCTTTATGATTACCTGCAGCAAGGAGGAAGGGCGAAGACCTTCAGGCGCCAGAGGGCCCGAGGCGCGACCTGCTTGACAAGGGGCAACTCCGACTCTGGTGCCGGGGGCTCCGACTCCTCGGTAGGGGCCGGCGGCGACCTCGGCGCAGGAGCCTGTGGCAAGTCCGGCGCAGGGGCCTGTGGCGAGTCCAGCGCAGAGACCGGTGCCGATTTCGGCGTCGGGGGCTGCTGCTTGGTTGCCGCAGTAGTCGGGGTCTTGGCGGAGCGGATCGACACCCTAGTCGCCAAAAGCAACCAAGTTATTCTTTAACACAACAAAGTTAAAGAAAAGACGGCAAAGGAAAACTCACTTCGTGCGCTTCACCACGGGAGGAGTTGTTCTGGCCCAAGACACTTGAGTCTCGCTTGCCGGAGGAGAGCGGCGCTTTCCCCCTTGTCCGCCACGGTCTCCTCCCTCGAGAACGGTCGTAGGAGGGGGAGTTGGCCCCTTAGGGAGAGGGTTACTCGCTCCGGGCTATCCGACACATTCATCCTTGTGACTGTCATTCGGAAAAAATAAAAAGAAAAAAAGAAGTAGTCGGGCGAGAATTTAGACCTGTAGTCGAGGGTCCCGGCGGGAGAGCTCGTCTTCGCCCCCTCCTCGGCTGCAGGAGGATCTTCTTCCCTCGTCTCGGAGGATGGCAGGGCCGTATCATACATCTCGACCTCGTCATCCTCGGCAGGGGCGCCTGCTCGCTCAGCCTCCGGGTCAGGTCCCCCGCGGCCTAGTCGCTGCGAAGAAACAAGCCCGAGGACCTTCCGTAAGGCTACTCGGATGAACCCAAGCCAGTCAGCGATGAACACCTTACCGAGAGTACCTCTTTTCGGCTGTTCGGGCTCTGCTGCAGTAAAGGCAAGGGTACATCCGTACGCCCACCTTGGGGGGAGTGTTCGAATAGGTAGTTCAACCTATTCTGAAGCTCCTCCGGGGATAACTCTGCTCGGCACGACAAGAAGAAGTGTGTAAGGAGTATCGACGATTGAATCGGTACGGAGGTAATCGTAATACTTACCCGTGTCAAAGTCCCTGGTCTGGTCTGGACCCTCCGGGACCTCCCAGGCTCCCTTGATCCTCGACGAAAGAGGGCTTAACCGGCGCCGAAGGAAATCCTCCGTGACATCCCACGCCGACAAGCCTTTGGCGACAAGGTTGGCGATGTCTTGGACGAGCGCTTTAAGCTTCTTAGTTTCCTTCGGGGCCTCCCCCCAGCTCTTGTTCGGGATAGGGGCGAGCCCGCGGTAGGATAGCCTCGAGTTCGCTGGAGATTGGCAGTAGAACCACCGGTTGTGCCATCCCGACCAGGATGATTTCCAGGAAGAAGCAATGTAAGAATTCTTCATCCCTTCGTGAAGTCGGCATCCAGCGCCGCCGACGACTCCCGCGCCGCTGCCCTTCTGATGGCGGAGGTTGTAGAAGTACCTCCAGAGCTCCAGGTTCGGCCTAATGCCGAGGTAGGCCTCGCACAGGTGCGCGAAGACTGCCTAGCATTAGGACCGAGTTCGGGTTGAGGTGGATCAATTCGATCTCGTAGAACTGGGAGTGCAAGGAGGAAGAAGGACGAAGGCGGGAATTGGAATCCACACCTAAAGAAGTCCGCGAAAACGACGATCCAGCCCGTGTTGGGGAGGGGACCATCTCCTTCGCGGCCTCCCGGTAAGGCACGAATACCTCCGGGAGTATCACCTCTTCCGCCGCCAGTTTTCTCCAAGGCGGCGGCGTCCATCACGGAGACCTCGAATGGATGAATGGCGACGGCTAGTTCCTCCGAGGCTTTCCCCGACTCCTCGGTGCGATCGGGAGAACTCTTCACGATCTTCTTCTTGCCCATCTTCGTCATTCGACCACGAGAAGATGGAGGCGAAGGTTTTGGCAAGGGTGCGAGGAAGAAGATGAAGAGAGCAAGAAGGTGGGGAGGTAGAAGAGACAATGCGTGCAAACCCCAACCCTTGGACTCCTAGATATTTAAACTTTCGCCGGAGACGAGCGCGGTTTTCGGCACGATCAGTTCCATCGCATTATATGCGGGCAGTTGCTTTTTCCGCGTACAGGCATGTCGCGGGAAAAAGAGGGTCTGACAACCCACGACCCGAACGAACGCGCGCACGATAGCGCAGAGAGAGAAAAGATTCTTCATCACCACGCGAATTTCCCGCCACGATGGATCAGTTTCCTAAAAACGTGCCAGGCGGACGCGTGTCCGAGATCAACGGACCAGATCAAGTCAGAAAACATTCTGGGTCTGTCCCGAGGATAAATCCGATAAGGTTCTCCCAACTACTGGTCGGGATAGAACCTACTCGAAGCAGTCACCAACGAAAGCTACTCGGATCGCCTACTCGGAAGTTCGTTCCCAACGAGGGCAGATTTCTAACAGAACCATCATGGCCTCACTTTCGCATACTGATGGGGGGCTTGATGATGAATAGTACGGCTTCCCGCGTATTAGGGGTATCCGTATGTAGACTCCCGTGACTTTAGGAAGGTACAGCTTACCCGGGAAGGATCCCTGGACGATAAGGTAACCCTTCTCGGGAAGAGAAGACTCTCCTTAAGTTAGGAAGTCGATCCCGACGTTTAAGGAGACCAGAGTCCTACTTGGGCGTAAGTCCACGTCCAGTACGACCTCGGACGCCCCCTATATAAGGATCAGCAATCCCATAGGGGAGGGGAGGAGCGAAATAGGATCCAACAGAAGCCAATCAAGTCAAGACATCTAGTCGGAGCTCCCGAAGTCGAAGCTCTACTGCCTCGAAGGAGTCGAGCCCGGTGGTTTAGGATAGTTTTAGTCTCCGATTAGGCCTAGGATAGCCACCAACATACATCCCCCCCATTGTAAGCATGTTCCCGAGCAATATATAGCAACAGGACGTAGGGTTATTATCCTGAGGGAGGCCCGAACCTGTATAAAAACGGCTGTTCCCTGCTATCAGATCTCTTGGCGCTTGGGCCCTAGAGGTCCCTACCCCCCAGTAATCATCATCTCACGAGTACCGTAAGATCGCCGGTTCACCGATCGTCGACAAAAGGTAGTAGCATAAGCGCCACAAGTAAAATACCAGAAGCTCTAGTACCAATGTGATGTAAATGTACAGCTACCAACACACCAAATTAGGACAATAAATAAAATTAGGGAACAAAGCAACATCGAGAGCCCTCATAAGTGGAGTGATAACATTACAACTATCATTACAGCAAACCAAGCACAACTAACAAGGCAGCAAATATCCAATTGTAAGTAGATGGATGGCTAACCACTTGCTGAACATATAATCCTGACAGTCACCACTAGAGATAAGCAACCAAGTCTCATTCATCATAGCTTGATGATTCTTATCATCCTTCCTAATTCCATAATCCTCTAAATGAAGCACATCACAAAATTCTTACACTCTAATATCAAATATTTACCAAACAAGTCAAAAGTAATATGATCACTAGAACACTCCTTAGGAAAATCATGATATTTAGATGAATCTAAAAACTCTCTGAGTCAATTCATCATATGTGAATGCATCAGATTGATTAAAGGCTTCAAGTTTGGCATTTTGGCAAAGCATAGCAAAATCATCATACATATCGTAAGCAATGAGAGTGCTCACATCCCTCCACCTAGTGGATGCAACTTTCATATATTGCAATTTGCCATACCTTTTATCGGTGCATTCATCAATGATATCAACGTGCTTAGAAGCTTTTTCTTGAACTTGAACATGTTGTTCTTGAGGAAGACTTGAGGAACCAGCACCAACAAGCTTCTTAGCACCCTTCCACATGCTAGTTTAAAGTGCAAATTTGTTCCAATCCAAAGGAGAAAAATCCTTCCTACAAGCATAACATAACATATCCCACGACATACTACAATATTAATTCACCAATTGATGAATAATAAGAGCAAATGGCATGAACCCTAGAAAATGAAACGACCAAAAAATTTCATAGAGATTATTTTTTTTCAAACCATGGATCGGAGGAGAAACATACCCGTCTTGAAGATTTTGGCAGAAAATATCACTATTAACTGAAGGATTTGTTGAATATGAGAGTGAAAACTAGAGCTTTTTGTTATTTGGAGGAAGAGCTTAGGCAAGAATAGGGAATGAGAGTCCCTGCCTAAAGCACTCCCCATATGGGGGCTTGTCATGTCCAGACGGCAAGTGGGAGTGGTAGGCTCTGCCGTATCAGGACTCCTCTTGATGTCAAGATGACTGGGCCAACCCCTAGTTCCCTATTTTGTCCCATAGACATCAAACGGCTCAAAAATTTGAATATAACTTTTGCAAATCCAGAATTCAAATTTTTTTTAGAGTTAGTTAAACAATCATTTAACAGCTAAATATGCAATTAAGAGCTAAAAACTAAAATTAAACAACAAAAATAAAAAATAAAGGATACAGTGGAAAGTGGGCCCTTACCAAGAATTTTACCTTTTATTTATTCAATCATTATCAAGAGCATAATCATTTAGCTCAATTTCATTTCCTGACAAAAAATGATCTCTTCTTTGATGGAGAAAAATTTAATTAAAATACTGTTGATCCTAATGGTATTAATCCTTTTAGGTGGAGGATCATATTTTAGATATTCTCCTTTTCTTGAAAAATATTCAGTATGTTCTTGTCCAATACGCCTAAATGTCACTTTGCAATTAGAGCAATAAATTAGAGCACTTGCAGTAATAATAGATAAAGTTGCATCTGCGAACATATCAAGCATAGCGAAATTAGTAGGTATATAAGTATTAGCTAATTGGAACATCTTCAATAATGCCTATGGGTTTAGCGGTTGTTTTATTAGCTATTTGCAAAGAAACAAAAGTTGACTTTAATTCTCCCAATTTGAGTTTTAAATAAAGAGAGTATGTCATAGCATTAACAGCTACAACATAAATCACATAAAGCATATTCTGTGTGCTCATCATTAATGCTGCACGATATAGTAATAATTCCAAGATCTCCTAATTTAACAGGTATTTCTCCATCAACTGAATAATTTGCTAACAAAGTTCTTATAGCATCATCAGAAATAAGCCTTTTCTATAATATCTTTGATGTACTTGCTATACACTATATGGAGGAGTTTTCAAAGATTCAGTAATAAGAATTTGCAAGTATATATACATCTAAGCATATTAATAAAATTTCTCAAAATGTTCATCATTCTTAGTTTTAGCTTTCTTACTAGGATAAAGCAAAGGTTTTAAAATCCATAGTTCATGTTCCTTACCGTGTTCTTTAGGAATTTATTCATTACCTTTCTCTCTTTCTCTACCTTGAGCTTCTTTATTCTCAGCATTTCTATCTTGGTCTCTATCTTTATCTATTTCTCCTATATTTCTTAACGAGGCTCTTCTTCTTCTTCATGTACTATTTCTTTTTCCGGTTCTTGATCTTTAGTTCCAGTATTTGAGGACACTTTTTCATGAGCTTGGGATTCTTGAGTACCTAGTGGTGATGGTTTGAGATAAATCCATCAACCCGAGGCTTTCTATAGATTTAGGATCCACTAGCTAGACTTTCTCATGAGAAAACCAGGTTTTGTTGATTTTTGTTTAGCAATATCACTAGGTCCTGGATCAATTTCAATATCATAAACAATTTTTATATTTCTCCTAGCATTAGCAACATCAGATTTAATTGTTGGGTCCTAGCAAGATGGTCGCTTATGGAATCTTCTATATGAGCTATATTAGCATGAGGTTCATTACTAATATCAAGAACACCTCTTTGCTGGTACAAAAATAAATCAATACCAATATCAGGAGGTTTTTCTTTGACGGGCATAGGTTCATTTATTTCAATAGGATTAATAGCATCAACATGAGGTTCTTTTACAGTAACAGTATTAATCATGTTGATAGCTACCATAGGTGATTCAGGAAGTGAGTGTATAGGTATACCTAGGTATCTCATTACCACATCAAAATCTCCCTTGATCTTGGGCTGAAAGTGATGCATTCCTGGTTGGAGTTGAGGCTTTTCATCCTTATCAAATTCTATGTTCCAACCTGCATGGTTAATATAAATACTATCCAGCAATTCCCGTATTTCCCTTAGTGTTTTGTTCGTTATAGATCCATGTGCACATTTATCTAAATGAATCTTATCATTAGCACTTAAACCTTTATAAAAAGATTCAATAAGAGTATGTTGTCACATATTATGAAGAGGACAAGCTCTAAGCAATTGGTTAAATCTCCACCAAGCTTTAAGCAAAAGCTCACCTTCTCTTTGCCTAAAGTTGATGATTGCTTCTCTATATTTAGCTACTTTTTAAGGAGGATAATATTTCTTAATAAATGCAACTGAATATCAACCTCAATCTTTAGTACTGATAGGTTCTAAAGAATAGAACCAATTATGAGCTTCACCTTGCAAGGAGAAAGGAATTTTTTTGAAAGCATGGCATCCTTAGGTAGTTTTTCTTCCTACAACAAAGGTCTCACAATTTGCGAAGATGCAAAAAGGGGTTATCATAATCATGACCAAGAAAATTTAATCTCTAGCCAAAAGCAATTAAATCAGGATCAATAACACAACAAGAATCACTGTTATCATCATGAAGGATAGGTGATTCACCTAAATTTTCATTCATCAACTAATAGATTGTTCATAAATAGCTTTCTTAGAGTCCACGTTCTTTCTCTGAGTTTTAGTAACCACAACATTCATAATATCATTCAAAGCATTTCTAGCAATAGGACCAATTTTAGTAGCAATATCAGGATTCTTAGCAATATTCATAGCACCAGCACTATTGTCTCTACATGTACGTGGTGTGTTGATGAAGGTGATGATGTTAAAGACATGGATATGAGTGATGATGGTTCAGATGGTGGTAAAGGTTTCCTAGAGGCAATGGTAACAATAGAATCAATTTGAGAGCTAGCTTCATCAGGTATAACATCTTTAGCTTTATAATTAGTACCTCTTCGAGTACAAGGAGCTTTATCAGGAATCACATCTATTCTTTTCTCAGGATCAGATTTCTTGGATCTGATAGGTTCTTGGATGTGATAGGTCTCATAGCAATAACAAAATACTTAAGAATGATTCAAAATAATAAAATAAGATGGAATAAATTCAAGGGTGAGAAAACTACCATCTTGCTCAGTGTTATTCCTTGGCAACAACACTAGAAAATTAGCTTGATTGCCTACGAGTGTACAGGATCAATGTAGCATCCTTTCGCGGATGTATTTATGATTTAATATGGAACCCACTGAGAACGTTATTGGAAAGCTATAGGTTTTTCCACAAATATAGCATCACTCATAATTGCACCTGTACTTGAAATAGAGGGTGATGGATAATATTTTTGGAGGGTTTTAATAATAAAAACACAATTAATAAAAATTAAAATGAGAGAGAAACGACTAGCAAACGAGCGAATATCAATGGTGAAGGGAAGCAATATGGGAGGTGGTATATGGGTTCATGTGGAGATTGCTAATCATATGCAGGGATATAGATAATTCAATTGCGTCAAATATGTTGTAGGCATGCAACCCATAATAGAGGCCTCTCATCAAGAACATCACTTTGTCCAATATTAAGGTGCTCAATTAAGAAACATTGAAGCAAAGCATAAAGCATGGTGGCACATGTTATTCCTCAAATTCATGCATTAAAAACCCCTCACCATCGACTATTACTCAATGGGTGATAGAATAGATAGCACGAATAGGTATCTATAATTGTAAGACACAAATAATAGTTCTTAGATCATGTTGCTCGGGCCCTAGACAACAAGCATTACGCTAGAAATACTCACTTCGTCTAGAAATGTAAGGCATATTTTGATTAGTTTAGACAAGGCTTTGACCAGTAATTACTCTATAAATATGCGCTTTGTGTGATACAAAATCAGAATATAAGTAAGTATGTTTGAATACAAATCTAATTATATCAATTTTATGTCACATAAATTACATATTAAAAGAGTAATTATCGGTCAAAGCATTGTCTTAACCAATCAAAATACGCATTACATTTCTAGATGGAGGTGATAACAAATAACAGCAATAAACAACATCATCACAATCTGAAATTATTCTGAAAATAAATATAAAGTCGCATCATAGCATCTCAACACAATTCGCTAATTCTCATCCATCTTGTATGCCTATAGTCGACTACTCAAACATAATGAATAGATGAAAGCACACGAGTATCATCATAATGATCAGAAAGAGATAAAAACGTAGCAACTCCCTAAACAAATTGGTGATGATCTCAGCAAAGAAGCGGTGTCCGATCTGAATTCTAGTGGATGCGAATCAATCTATGGGTGCAAACAGTGTGGCGGTAGTTTTCGTCTCAAAGGAACCGTCCCCCCTCCGGAATATACGCATCGAGGGGAATAAATAGACGAAGAGGCGGCATCGAGGACAACCCTAGTAGCCAAGCAGCAGAGGGGCGGCAAGCTCTGCCGCCTGGTTGCTATGCCTAGCCTTGTGCCCTCCTTCGTCCAGTATTTTCCTCTGCATGTAAATATCATGAAAAGTCACTTTTTCACAAAAATACAACATTTCTAGCACACATTAAATAAACAATGATTTTGCAAGACAGCAACAATAATAAAAATACATAATGCAAAAATATCCAGTAAACAGATGAACAAACTTCATGAAAAGGTATGGGAAATATCGACACATTTTTGACATATCAGTGTCCTCGAGAGTTCTCACGCGGTTGAACTCATCCGGACTCAATGCGTTGAAGATAGAATTGGTTGCTTGCATGTTGAGGTGGATGTTTTTGAGATCCACATTGGTGAGCTCGTGTTCATTCAACGTTACAAAACCATTGAGAACAATATCCCAAATTCTCAGGCTAATAGTCATTAAGTGCATTTCCATTTTATGTTTCCAACTTGCATAACTAGAACCATCGTAGTAAGGACCTCAAACAATATGGAAAACCCTAGGTAGAATAACCCTCACTCTCTAAGTGGTTAAACTTAAAAGATAAGAGCATACAACTCTTACATCAATTAATGGATCAAGGATGTCGCCTAGAGGGGGGTGAATAGGCAATTTAAAAACTTAAGACGTAATTATGCTAGTATGCAAGATGATTAATAAATGACTTCTAGCAATCTAAACAATGATAGCTAAAAGAGCTAGAAGGTAAGGGCGACTGGAAAGCAAACATGGTGACACAATGATTTATTGTCCAAGTTCAAGCACTTCGCAAGACCTTACATCTCTGTTGAGGAAGCTTGATCCAATGATTAGTCGGCACCGAAACATGCTCTTTCCTCAAGAGGCTTGCCAATGCAAAGCCTCCCTCTCTTCTTGGTAGCACTTCACCTTGCGGTAGGCGAACTCCAACCTTCACAGACTACCCAGTTTCTTCACAAGCTTGAAGACTACGGAGCGACACCTAACTATCTAGGACACGCCAACCTCCAAGAGGAATCGCAACTTGGTCTCTTGCTTGGAGGTGATCCTTTTCTTGAATGCTCAATGGAAATCCAATTTAAATCCTCAAGACTTATCTCTCTCAAAGTTTCTAACAAGAAGGCAAGAAAGAAGGGGGCAAAGGAGTAGCTCTAGATTAGGGACGTGAAGGATGGCCTCCACCCAAGAGGGGTGGTAGCTTATATAGGCTGCTCTCAAAAACCTAGTTGTTACTCATAGAGAAGCCTCGCTCGAAGGTTCCAGAGAACCTCTCCCGGAGGTTCCAGAGAACCTCTCCCGGAGGTTCTAGGATTCAAAACCAATGACTAGTTTAGGAGAAATGCATTGCTTGGAAGGTGCAGTTCGGACATGCTGAACAGTTCTAAACCTCTAGAAAATCCAAGACATAAAGGGTCCGGACCAATGAAACTTAGAGGTTCCAAACAAAATCAACATATCTGTCCCAAAACACAAATTGGCTCAGATGTTTTGGGAGATCCTCACTAGAAGGTTTCAGATAGGAAAACATGGAGCCAACTTGGTTTCCTCACAGGTGCTGGACCACGAATGTCCAGACAAAAGAAAACACTGGGACAAAGGCTAAGTCCTGGCTCGGAGGTTCCGAATGAACTTTACTCAAAAGATCCGAGCGAAGCCAAGGCTTCAGGACAAAATTTTTATCGCCACTCAAAGTGTCCACATAAACCTCATCGAAAGTTCTGGACAACATGAAACATTTCTTATTTTTGTAAAAAAAATAGAAACAACAAGCTACCTATATCTAAAAGTGCCAACAACGAATGTTTTCGAATGATGAAAATTGAGTCTTGGGGTATGTAGGTTTACTACTAGCAATTCTCATGTAATAAACAGGGATTATATGACATATAAAGTACCACCGCGAATTTGAAAAAACTAATATGTAAGGACAATATTAAGATAGATCAATGTACCCTTTGTCCAACCAATCTTTAGGCATATATTAAGGCATGATCCGAAACAATACTAATAAATTCGCTTATAAAATACAAGAGAATTCCACACGGTTGGTTGCTCTACCCCATCGCCCGTGCTTCCTATTCATGAATCGCTAAGTGTCATGTACATGTGCGGCCAATTCATGACACAAAAATAATTAATATATTAAAAACCATAGCATGCAAAAGATTAATCCCAAACACATAATTGATTACACTAAAGATTGATGGTGCCGAAGATGGATGTCCATCACAATAATCATGAGAACATTACATGGTTATTATCACACATCCCGTAACCTCAATGGGACTATGCATAAATCATGAGCAACATGAAGACAAATAATAGATGGAACTCAAAATCTTAGAAAATAACATGATACAAAATAATCCAATGTTGTTCATGATGAAGATGAAGTGCAAGGAGACCTAATCTTTGGTTGTTGATGGTGGAGATGTAAACTACGGATCTGGCGGTATTTTTGATCTGTCCTGAAACCTTCTCTCTTCTCCAAAACACTATGTTCCTCTTTTGTTCGCGAAACCGTAAAGGGTCAAAACGGATCTACTTTAGAAGATGTGGCGGTGGCCAAGCCCTAGTGGACCCAACCGGTGGCAGGAGACGGCAGGGGGTGCCACTCCCTTCTGCTGCCCCACCTAATGGGTGGCCCCGCTACTTGAATCCTTTCGCGGGAAGTATTCCTCCTCCAGAAGGTTTCGGAATACGCTTGACTTTTTATTTTGCAGTGTTTTTCCTACGTATAGAAAGTAGAGAGAGAAATAGATAGTCTAGCAGTTATTTAATAATACAAAATATATTAAATATATAATGAAAAAGCATCATTAGACCTAGAAAGACACGATATGTTCTTAACATATCAGTGACCTTCACTCAGAAGGTCCTAGTGGTAAAATTTCTCTAGATGAAACCTCTGTCTTTACTCAGAATGTCCAGACAGAATTCACTCGGTAGGTCCAGACAGAATTCACTCGGTAGTTCTAGACACTAGGAACTCAACTGGACTGAAGCTCTGAAAGACTCTGGAAGTTTTAGACAAACCTCACTTGGAGGGTCCTGGTCAACACTTAGCACGTTAGAGTGTACTCTCACACACACTCGAACATTTCGGCCTACTGGTTTAGATATTTTGGATACACACTAAAGTTTGGTGTAGAGAGAATGTCAAAATTATAAAAGGATTTCTCTTAAGCATTAAGCAAGTTATCTCCTTCCGTGTTGTTGACTAGTTCCCGCTTTATAGTACGGTTGTCCCATACTTAATATGATCATTGGATTGTTGCGATAATCGTTTATAAATTATGATGAGGTGGAGTAGTTCTACGTGATAAAAAAATGATGAGTGCATGTTTGGGTGCAGCACTCAACAGGCTGATTTTATGATCAACTCTTGTTGTTTTAGCCCAGATTATATTTCCTGCATGCTAGAAAATTTTGGGCCAATTCTTTGGGCTTCGGGCCTTTCTACATTACATGTAAAAGAATGTGCCTTTGAAAGGAATAAGGCCCACTTGGAAATTTTAATGGACTAAATGTGGTTCTAGAAGTTAGTGGAGCTACAGAGCTCTAACAAAAGCAAGATCACCCATTCCAAAAATAAAAGCCATCCCATATTTATTTGTTCGAATACTTTGTGTATTGGACGTCGGGCCTGATCAGACAATTGAGCAACGTGTAGTGACATCTGAAAAACTTCGATCTACATGGCCATAGGAGGCTTTGCCGAATAGGTTTTGTGTTTTCCGAAAATTAGGCTAAGCAAAAATAATTAAAGAGAAAAATTCATTTTACAACCCTAAACTTTAACTAAGTCCACGTTTCAACTTCATGCTCACAAATAGTCCAATTTGGACCCTCAACTCATAAAAAAGGTCAATTTTCACTCTAGTTTTCGCTAACGTGGTGCCATATGTTCGCACATATGTCGGCCTAGTCAGCATTCAAAAATCGGATAATTAGAAACAATCAAGAAAATTAAAAATTAGAAAAAAAGAGTGTAATAGCAATGGTCAAAAATATTATAGCAAACTAAGGAATTGAGGAAAAAATTAGAAAACAATAAATCACAAATATTATAGATTTCATTTTTGATTTTTTGTAAACTATCTTATTTTTGAATTGTCTCACTTATTTTCCTTTCTATTTTCTCTAAATTTTTAAATTTTTCTATGCTACTAAGTCTTATATTTTTAAAATTTTTATTTTCTCCCTAATGTTTTTCTCTTCTCAATACGCTGACTAGGTTAATACATGTGCGAACATGTGGCGCAACGTCAAGAAACCCAGTTAAAAATCATCTTTTCAGTGAAAATTGAATGTTTTTTTATGCAAGACAGCAAGGGAGGCCCCTATGTTATATTAAGCAACAACGAACTGTACAAGAGACAAGACCAAAAGAAACGAACAACTGTACAAAAAGAAAGCCAGAAGAACTATACAAGGAGAAATTATCTAAGGGACTCTAGCCATTGAGAAAGGAGAACAACAGATTGCTTCTTCACCGTATGCATAAGCAGGGTGGCATCTGTTGGGAAGTTTCTGGAGCCATGCTGTGAAGGAAGGCATGTTGGATCTAAAGATTAGTCCATTGCGTTGTTTTCAAATGTTTCAAGCGGTCGGTATGAGAACTTCCATGAAAAAACGTGATTGAACTGTTGCTTGGCATACTTAATCTTATGAAAGAGATCACTGGAGGGGCCCCAATCAATCCATAGATTGCCCGGTAGATATCAGTGAGCTTGAGAACATCCTTCCACCAGAAGGAGCCTACAACTTTCTAGCCATGAGGTGTGCTTTGCTGGTAGTAAGAGCGCCAGATGAGTTCAACCCATGTAGAATTTGTGAGGGCTTGATTATGAAGCTATATGTAGATGACACCGAGCCCTCCGTTTAGCTTTGGCTTATTGACCTTTGCCCATGCAGCTAGAGATTGTTTGGCAACATTGTCTTGCAACACTCCAAAGATAATGCCTTTGGGCTCGATCGATGCTAGCAGCAACAAAGGCTGGGAGCTCCAAGGTACACATATGGAAGGTGGGCAGGGAAGATAATACTAAGTTGACAAGCTACAGTTTACCTCTGTAAGAAAGAAGGGCGAAAGTTGTACTCAACCATTGCTCAATCCTGGAGAGGAGGGGGTGAAGTCCTGAACTCTTGGTTTTGTTATTGCTAAGGGTAGGACAAGATAGCGTGAACAGCAAGGTTCCTAGCTGGCATCCAAGAGCTTGGGTGAGCAAAGGAATTTTCTGATCCGGCACATTGAGAGGCACCATCATTGATTTAGCAAACTTTACTTGTAAGCCTGTTGATAGCGCAAACTTATGGAGTAGATCTTTTAGGAAGTGAAGTTGCTTTGGGCAGGCTAGTAATATGAGTAGAGTATCATCCGCATATTGTACAATGGGATAATCCAAACCATCATGATGTGGCAGGGGAGCTTCTAAAGAGCCTTGTCTATAGGCATTATTAACAATGGACTCCAGAAGATCAGTCGCCAGCACAAAAAGGAGAGAAAGAGCATCCCTCAACCGCACCCCTCGTTAATAACAAAATTGCTTCCCTGACACATTGTTAAGGAGGATGGGAAAGGTGCCTGATGCTAAAAAAATTTCATCCGTGAAACCCATTTTCGGCTAAAGCCTTTAAACTTCATGATTTGATAGATAACACTATGCTCAATAATATCAATGGCTTTATCAAAATCCAACATGAGGATGACTATCTCCCTCTTAGAATTGTGCGACTGATGGATAAATCAAAAGCCTAGGCAAGGCAATCTTGAATCATCCGAGTCTTAATAAAACTGCATTGATTAGAATGAACACATTTCAGAATAACAGCCTAGAGACGATCAGCTGCAAGCTTTGACAAGAATCTCAAGCTTATATTAACAAGGGATATCGGGCGAAAATCATTGACTGTCTCCGGAGACAGCCGTTTGGAGACATAGGTAATATAAGAATTGTTGATGCTTGTCAATTTGATCTTTTCATTGTAATAGTCTTGGCATAACTTAAGGAAATCATGATGATAGGCCAGCAGATGTCTTGAGGAAGAGGCCATTGAATCTATCAAGTCCAAGTGCCTTGTCATTTGGCATTTGACTTACAACCCCATCAATCTCCTGGTCTGTGAATGGTACTGAAAGGCTGACCAGCCACTCCACACGAGGGAGAAGTCTTACAAGATCAAACTACATTATAGGTGCCATCGAAACTCGCATTCTACCTCTAAAACAAGTCCAAAGGGCAATAGCCTTATCATGATGCTTAGTGAGGCATTGGCCATTAGGGGTTTTAAGAGAAGAAAGAGTATTATGACGATAATGTTCAGTAGCCATGGCATGGAAATATTTTGTGTTATCCTCCCCTAGGGTTACCCATCGGATGGTACATCTCTTCTTCTAGTAGGTTTGTTGGGCAGAGAGAAGTGATTGGAGCTGTCGTTTGACAATGAGTCTGAAGTTTGCCTCCGGATTGCTCAAGGAACGTCTCTCTTCTAGGCCATCAAGCACTAGTACAGAAAACGATATCCGAGGCGGTTAAAATAGCACATCCGAGGCGGTTATATCACCCGCCTCGACGGAGTGGTTGCGGATATGGGGGCATACATCGGAGGCGGTTATGCAAACGCCTCGGATAAGAGCTCATCCGAGGCGGTTAAAACTCATTAACCGCCTCGGATAAGGGCATATCAGAGGCGGTTACATTTTCATAAGCGCATCGGATAATGTATTATTAGAGGCGCTCAGAATAATACAATCGCCTCCGATATACACTTATCCGAGGCGGTTAGGTAAAGATAACCGCCTCCTATATTCTCTTATCCGAGGCGTTTAGGTAAAGATAACCGCCTCCTATATTCTCTTATCCGAGGCGTTTAGGTAAAGATAACCGCCTCCGATATGTTGTTCACCAGGCATTATTTTCTCTAATTTACTAGCATCCCTGAAAAAAATAAATAGATATATATATATACATCAAAATCACAGCAGGCACAACCAGCACAGCACACTTCAAACATTCATTCATTCTCGCATCGACCACAAAACATAACATGTAAACATTCACATACATACGCATACGAATTAATAAATATTACAAAAGTTGTTCACTTGAGTCATATACTGAATTCACAGCCAGGATATTGATCAAATTAAAAAAAACTAGACCTCTCTTCAATTCTTCACATGAATAGAACCACGCGCCGAAGCCTCCATACACCATATCTGTTGATAAAGAAGTATCATATGTAATAAAGTGACGTTAGCAGTGAGAGAAAAAATGAACAAGACGACGTTTAAGAACATCAAGTGCACTTATCATTCGAAACCACAAGATGGATAGATAATTACAAAGTTTGATTGTAGAAGTTAATGAAGTAACTAATGACCTAAGTAGAAACCTACGTAATCATCTAACTAATCTCAATCCTAAGTTCCTAGCTTGTCGCCGGGGAACCGAAGCGTCCTTGGGGACTAATGACATCGTTGTTCAGGAAGCTGGCGATGTGCGACCGGACCTGGACGAGGTCCATATCTTCCAACATCTTGATTTGCATGGTTTTCGTCGCTCCCTGAAAACATGAGGCTTACGCTCAGGGCAAATAGAACGACTAAACACTCGACATTAGCAGTGGTGCTGGTTTCTTACCGGTAGATTCCTGTACTTTGGGTTGCTGGAAAGGGCTAGCATGTGGAAACACACGTAATACCCACAGAGGTCGGTCCCTTCAGGTTGTTGCCGGCACTACAAAAGGGATATCGATTAGGTATAGAGGGCAGAATTATGATGGCATTAGTTCTAGGAGTCAAGGACATTACGGAATACCTTAAACTTGCAATCATGGCTTAACTTGACGGCCACTCCGCCCTTGACTTTGTGCCTCCCCCCGTGTTTGACGTATGTGTCAAACGCTCTGGGTGATTAAAAACAATTAGCATCGAACTATCTCTTCCTTTGTGAAGAAGAAAGAATAGGCATGGACTAAGTCGAACGTTTTGATACTTACTCGTCGAGTACAGTCATGACGTCCACGTACGCTTGCTTGCGCGAGTCCATGCTGCGCCTCATGGAATCAAGGTAATATACCTTATTCCATTTCGGCACGATCACGACGAGGATCCAATGGCCGCTGCTTATACGATACGAAGTTATTACATGTTTAGCCGTCGAACCATAAGAATTTGCGCAGGATGTGGCTTACCCGATGTTATAGGCAACCTGGATCTGATCTCGTGCGGAGTACTCATGGAGTAAATGCACGACATAATCCCGCACCATGTCCTTATTTTGCGTGAGGCAATATGCAGAGATCAAATGTGGGTCGCCGAACCCCACGGAGTTGTGCATCCTTCTTCTTACGCTCAGCTCAATCATGTACCTGAGTACAGGAGAATAAGGAGTTACATTGCAGACATTTAGGAGTGACAAAACAAAATGGTGATGTGCTGTAAGGACTTACAGCGAGAAGCATCTCATGAGACTGGCGTCCAGCTCACGGAAGTGCATCATGTTGAAGATGTCCGAGAAATCCACGGGAAACATATATCCGTGGCGGTGCTTGAAATGCTCCTCCTTGAAGAATACCACGAGGCCGAGTCTTTTATCTGGGAACGGCCTGCGCGACATCTCGAGGTAATGATCATGGAGCTGCCGGCCGGCTATGCCCAAGTTCACGTCATCGTCCACCATAGGTTCTCCAGGCACGTACTGGCGAGCCAGCTCCGCTAGAGGATATTCAACATCAGAAGCCAGTTTTGAAGCAGACTTCTTGGATTCGTAGACTTTCAGCTTGGACGTCGCCCCTCGACTCTTCGTTCGACCACGGCATGCCTGTGAGGTCTCCGTTGCTAGTACTGCCGGGAGCTGAGGGGGGAGCGAATGATGAGTACTAGCCTCCACATCTTGCACTGTCGGGACTGGCTGAGGAAGGACGAGCTCCGTCGAAACCTTGGGCCGAGATGGAGCAAGCACCGGTGAAAACCTCAGCATCCCTTGATCCGCCGGGGATGGAGGAACGGAAGGTGCGCTCGGTGCTGATTCGAGGACTACGTCCTTCTTCGGCCACTGGACGAACGACCCAACCGCGTCGCTTAATGTCTGCAGCTCATCAGATTCTCCCGCAGCCGGCAAGGGACAGCAAGCGAAAGTCGGGTTGATTGACTCAACCTGCACTCGCGCGAAGCCTGCCGCCAAGGGGACACCGTGTAGCACCGTTCCAGGAGGAGATGGCCAGACCTGACCGTACGCGGCGTCCATCGAGAAGTTCGTCGTAGCGAACTGTATCTGCAGCTTGCACCTCGTCGGACCCCCAATCTGGTCGATAGGAGAACAATCATCCGCACCAGATGCACAGCTACTGCGGCCGGCACCCGGGCTAATTGCGACCAGCGCCCTGTCTTGCAGGTACTGTGCTGATAGCCTCTCCTCCATTGCCCTCATTCTCTCCTCGAACTGCGCCTCAAGCGACGATTGAATCTCTGCTTTCATCTGCTCGACTCTTGCTCTCTTCCGCTGCCGACGTGCCTCCTGCGTGTCCCCGGTGAAGGATTTGCTCCACGTTGCCAGGTTTTCGAGACCCCTGGTGCGTCCATAGGGCTCCCTGGTGCCGATGGCCTCGGGGAGTATGTCTTTCTCCCGACTTGGCACAAACGAGCCTTGAGATGCCTGCTCGTTCAGCCCCACCATTCTCTGATATACCTGCTCGTCTTCAGGGTTTCTCCATACGCGTTGCCCACCTTGATCCACCTTGGTCCTCTCTCTGCACCAGTCTCGGACTCGGTTGTCGCCGAAACCCGAGAACGCCGGCTGCTGACCGTGCTTCTCCGCTTCCTCGTCCTCCTTTGCCCACTTCTTCTTCACACCAATGTACCCTAAGGTGCCGAGGAAATGCGGGTGCTTGTTTCTGCTAGCTAGCTCTTTCCCCTTCTAGCTTTCTGTCCGGAATTCTTCGGACGACTTCAAGGCGCAGAACTCCGCCCAATCTTCTTCGGAGACATCAGGGTATGCCTGGCAAGGCGACTTCTCTTGATTGAGATAGTCCCTCACCAGTCTATGCTTGAAGTTCCTCCAGCACTTCCCAGCCGTCAATATTTGTCACGGACCCGGAATCCACATATGATTAGGGGAATGCGAAGTCGCCAAGGACCGAAGGACTCGTTAGCCCGGTGGCACGGTACCTGCGCCGTACGCACTAAGGCGAAACGATCCGACACCCGCTACGTGCGAGCCGGCCGGAAGCGACCAATCTTCCCCAAACCACATATAGATCCTAGATACCGGTGAAGGGGTAAGACCGCGTGATAAGTCTGCGCTCCGCGATAGTCATAGGAGGACTAGAGCCCGGGATATGCATCCCCTCAACCTAACCTAGCCACGAGGTGCGACTCTGGGAGGATCCAGCTCTGCTCTGCCGTCAGCACGAGGCGTGACGATCGTAGGAGGCTAAGCGAGTACGGGACGAATCCCCTGGATCGACTCAACCAAAGCCACCTAGGACTAGTGGTTCGCTCACCTCTGCCATCACGTAACGCAATCACAGCACGCAATAATACCGCTGCACAGTTGTCCACATACTTCATCACATACACGCATTGTACATGGACAACCGCAAGTAACAACTTGGACTACCACAGCACAAATTCTACTAAAGAAAGACTTATAAAATACATATTTATACACATAGCGACTCGGAAGTCGATCACAATATACATTATTACAACCAGCAGCGGAAGGAAAACGGAAAAAAAAGCCCGAGATGGTGGGGGAAACCACCTCCAAACAGCTCGCAACAAAGTTCCCGAGGAAAATCGAAACCTAGAGTGGTAAATCCAAGCAGCGACGTCAACTTCAATTGCTCCAAGAACCTGCCTAGGATAAACCTAGGTGAGTACAACCACCGTACTCGCAAGACATTGCCTATTAATTAATTAAAACATGGTATTAATCAAGTTTGACAAGTGATAAAGGTTCGCATTTTATAACAAGTTCAAGTTACATACTAGAGATGAAATGAACATAAACTACACAATTTAATATCATATTGTAGCAAGAGCATAGCAATGATAAAACACATGACGATAAAGTAACTTACGAGCATACACACAAATATAATAATACGAATGTCATCATTTCCAATTTATTTGGGTAGCCCACACCCATTTAAAAATCTCATCTTTCTCACGGCAACACATGCCTCAAACTCCAACTCATGGCAACACATGCCTCAAACTCCAACTCATGGCAACACATGCCTAACCGTCACCAACGAGCCGACAACCTCGGATATAAAGAGCGCAACCCTGGTGGAGTTCACACTACTCCCCCCAGTCTCTGAGACTTACCTCAACTATATCGTAGTTTCGTTTCGTTGGTGACCTACGCGTTTTCCCTCAGGTCTTCACCGCCGACTCAGCCACCTCGGGTATAGGAGTGCAACCCTGCTGGAGGTTGTGAGGCTCCACGCAGTCTCTGAGACTTATCCCCAATATACCGTAGTGCTGGCCTCGGTAACACCCTCGGTTCTCATCTTCACCGCCGACTCAACCACCTCGGGTATAAGGAGTGCAACCCTGGTGGAGTTCACAAGACTCCCACCAGTCTCTGAGACTTATCCCCAATATACCGTAGTGTTGGCCTCGGTAACACCTTCGGCGCTCACATCTCACTTTATTAGGTTCAAGTTAAAAGGGCATCAGGTTAAAGTATCAGCCTTAGCTACTGCATAATAACAAGACCTACACATACTAATGAGGTATCCAGCACAGATCAAGCAATCATTCACACAAGCATCAAGTCCATTCAATTGATTTAGCCAAACAAGGATTAACACACAACGTAATAATTAATCAACAAGCAATGGAGCTTGCCTGGTTGCCTGGGGAAGTAAGAGGATTCTGCGTGAAAACTCCAGAACACTCGAAACGCTGGTAAGAAAGCAAATGACCTCCAACAGAGGAAAAGCAAATCTAAGAAACCGGTTTGAAAATGACGAAATGTATGGATGCAATTGACGTGGATGCAACTACGATGGATTAAAATAAAGTGTACAAATACATAGGCAGGTTGGTCTTTATTTCAGATTCTAGCCTAGTTTTAGTTGTACTATCATTTTAATTCTTGGACGAACCTAGGGAATGGATGCATGCATGGGATGTGATGGGTAGTTAAGGAAAAGGGCTGTTATATCAATGGTTAGAATTAGGGCTCATCCAATTAAGGTTTGCATAGGCTATCAATGGCTTCTGCTATTAGGGTTTGGCCTACAACCATATGCCTATATATACCTTTACAAAGAATACTATAGCTACCATCCGCTTTTATTAGCTATTGTCCA
>JAGXJF010005010.1:0-238938 GCA_019208055.1 Stipa capillata
TTCTTCACCATTGAAGAACTATGCATAGTGCATCGCATATAAACCTGAATTTTCCCTGCAGTACGATAATAGTAACCTTCTGAAAAGTCACTTTATTTGAACAAAAATACACGTCATTGCACTTACCTGTGCAACGTCACTATATCGTTTCGGAATATCCTATCTCGCAGCTTCAGAATCATGTCAGTCGGAGAGATATATTTCATTCTTGCAAGCAAAAGAGCTTCATGTAGATCATTAACCAGTTCGTCATGTTTCAGTTAATTTTTGCAAAACCTTTTGGCTACTTGACATTAACATTGGATCAGTACAATGATGTTCTTATACATGAAATCCCAAAAGTAACAACTCCACTTTCCATCTCGATTCACAGGAATATGATCTAATTCAAAATTTTGAAAATGTCAGACTGCAATGAAGCTGAGACACTCCAAGTACTCATTAAATTTAAGTTTTGTACATATTACCATGCGACAATACTTTAGAGAATACTGATAGTATTCATCAATGAAAAATTTTCCTTGATCCATCCATACCAATTAGCTGTGATCCTCTCAGTACACAATGCTGTTTAACATAATAGTTAAAGATATTACATGATAGGTTGTTTAATGTTAATGAGTTACTTACAGCCCAGTTGGAGACAAAAAGTGCCTCCATCTTTTCATCAAACCCTTGTACATGCTGTCATCACGGGATATATAGAGCGCAAAAATAACATCACAACTTGAGTACTAAAATAACCTCCACGTAAGGTTTCTGCTCGCAGCTGTGAACCACTTAAAACTACTTTCCATGGTTGAGAATGCTCAAACCAGTTCCTTGAGTTCAAAGTATTTATATGAACACTTATTAATTTTGAAGTAAACATAAGTGCTAAAATTATTTGCAATATAACAGTGATATAAAAATTGTACCAATCAAGCTCAGCTAGAACTCCTTTCTTAACTAGATTGTATAGAGCCATCCATTTTGAATATGGTGCATCCTCATGAATAAAATCCATTTCAAATGGAGATTTTACTTGATCATATTCGATAATACTGTACTCGTGAGATTGGATCATTGATCTGCATGATGCAAAAAAATACATATAGAACATAGAAGTATATTAGAAAATTTAGTATTGTATAAGACATACCATTATTTGTGATTTTACTTTTCTGCCTTTCATTCCTATTGTCACGATGACCTAATAAAATTGAATATGTACATTATTTACTTTTAATGAATAATAAGAAGAACACTTTTACCATATACAGTTATCAAAAAAATTGGAATTATATTTTTTATGATTAATATAGCAGCATACATGTTACATATAATTACCTCGGTAGCTTTGAATTCTACGTACACTTTGTCTATTACGAGCGTTGAGCATAATCTTCAATGCTTCACCTGTGATGTTTTGATTTCCTACGTATTCCATATATGAATGTACATTTGTTTAAGACAAAAACATTTTGAGTAATTCTACAACTTTAATTCATTACCTTACTTTCGTCAATATTTTTTGACTCACAATTCATCTTCCTTTTCTTACTAACAATACATAATTCCGTAGTCTCTTCTGGTGAGAGACGACTATACACACCTCGTGACCTCTTTTCAGCTGCAAATTGTCAGAAATTCTCACTTATCTAACATTTAATCTTTCAAAACAGGAAGATTGATTTCATTTTATGTGCAATGATCACCTTAGATCTTCCAAATATTCGACATTTACCATTATTACAAATAACTGAGTCCAACATAATAGCTTTTGCGAGAACATCTTCCTTGATATATAATCCTTGGGAAAATATTTCACAAATGTTGATATCACCATCGACTTGTACATTGTCAAGATAATGAACCTGTATTCCATATAAACCAATAATGATGTAGTTTACAACACATTTGCATTTATATGTAGTAATGTAACAAACTTAACTTTGTTATTAAATAACCAACCTGAAGATATAAAGGACATCCACCTGCTGTTATGGTTGAAAAGCCATATCTGATTTGCTTTTGAACTTTAATTGCTTCCTCTAATATGTTTCGACGCACATAACCGGCCCAGTTAACTGATTTGATATTGTCTGGATGCATTAGACTTTCAAAAATCTCTACTGGTATCTTATTCCTTGATCCATTAATTGCTAATACATGTGACATTGCATATATTACCACTGCTATTTTGAATGCATCTATTTCTGACTTTGTCATAGCTGAATTATATTCTTTACCGAGGATATGTTCAATATATTCAAGAGTGAAACTTGCTTTTTTCATTTCCACTGAATATGATATTCCTAACTTGATTAACAGCAATCATAGATACTTTCACTTTACTGATACATTCTATGTCAGATGAAATAACGTCTGCACCAGTACATGGTATTCCGAATACAAGATTTATATCTTCATCTCTGATTGGTAGTTCACTCTGATCATCTAGACAAAACAACTTGATGTAGCATCTATCTTGCTTAATAGCCAGACGTAGAACTTGTCATCTACGCTACTTAATAGTGGAAGTGAAAGCAAACCATCGAATCCAATAGACTTTACCAGCTGAACTTTTTGTCCCTTGAATTGTGAGAACAACTTTGCTAATGTACCAACACAATCTATTTGTTTTACCTTAACACATGAGTTATCCAGAAAACCAGGAAAAATAATAGGACCAACATTTTCCCCATCTCCCCCAACCTTCAACAAAGATTAAAACTTAAATCAGGTTCAGAAAAGAGAAAAGCCGAAAACAAGATTTTGAAAGACATAACAGACCTTGGGATTCACCAAATCATCTTCGCTTCATCCATGCCAAGCTCAGTGCTGTTCATCCTTCTTGGTATGAATATGAAACAACAATGCTACTGGGGAGGACGAAGACACGCACCGAATATAAAAGTGTGTCTCTCTGCAGCCAAGTCTCGAAATTCTCAACGTAAACAGTTTATTATTCAATGCACAGCATGCTTGCACCCATGTGAATGACAGCGGGTCCGCTTTTCAGAGCACATAAATATCTATTCAGAGCATGCAAACGAGACTAGTAGTACTAATTCACTAGCACATAAATATATATTCACAGCGACTATAGAGCTGTAGGAAAAATAATTTAGGGGAAAAATATAAATAGAGAATATGAATCGTCACTTTAAGCTATAGTAATAGGCAGCTCGTATTAGTACAATACTTTTGACTTACAAAAATGCTTTTCTAATCAGCATAAAGAATTTGGAAAGAAGAATGATGGAAAAATAAATGCAGCATACAAATCGTGTACCGAGAATGTAGTATAAATTTACTTCATATTTCATATGGAATATTTAATAAAATCAGAGACGTTCTAACATATAATTCATTGTTCATAACAGTACGTACACCAGAAAACATTCTGATCTGCTACATAATATGAGTACTTAACTTAATGAAATTCTGATATTCTTGGTCTATCAGTTTTAGGAACCTAGTACAATATATTATTACAAAGATTTTTCTTCCACATGAACTAACATCACTGCCCAATTTTCCTCCTTTTCTGAGAACGTCCAACAGCATCAACTCGTCGGAGCCGTAAGTTAGTAACAACTTCCTCTCCATCACCATCTCTTATATTTGATGAGTGAGATGGGCTATCAGCCTCCTCCAAATTCCCATGATGTTCCACACGTACTACTTCATCACTGTCACCAACCACACCTATGAAATTCTCATCCAGTTCATTGCTGCTGATAGTCTAAAATAGGCAAAATAAACAGAATGGAATACTTTCATTAGAACAATCTTTGTACTCCAAAAAAGTAAAAGAAGAAGTACAATGAAGCAAATATTAGGACATTATTCGGTACTTCATCACTGGAAGGAACAAGCGAATCCTCGAGAGTTTTAGGTGATGAAAGAGAACCGGAATCAGCGTCATCCTCCAATGATTCAACAGTAGAACTTATGCAACCTTCTGCCGGACCATCAGATAGTATACTAATTTCCTGAGAATTTAACATACTTCTATAAGAAGTAGAAATAAATATATCCAACTGATGAAACATAGACAAAAGCATACTTACACGTTGAAGAACGTTTCCTTTTGGTTTCACTCCTGCGACAGTTTCTGTACTATTGTTAGATCGACCTGAATCTGGAGGATGCTCTGAGGACATGCCTGTACGCTTGTTTATTACGAGCAACACTACTCAGCTTTGTATAATGAATGGTTGTCTACCTTAATGAGTCTTATATATAGAGAAGGTTTCAGCGTATAGGTCATACCTGTTTTCCCTCCAAAAGTACAGATTCACAAGTTTTGAAAATTTGCTTACACGTATTAAGACTGTGAACATCACCCATTTTCCCTCCAAACCAATTATATTATTTGAAAACAAGCATTGCTTTATTTAAAGATTGTAAACATATGTGTATATGTGCTTACTCTTGCTATATTAATAGAAGATATAAATTATATAACAAGTTCTTTAGGGGAAAAAATTTACTATGTTTCTGGACAACTCATAGTATAAAAAAAGAATTTAATCAAAAATAATGTCTCGTATATTTCTGTCCTACTAAAACAATGTGTGGCAACTTGTTAAAATTAATTTAAAAATCCGATTCACCTTCATAGTGCATGTGTACTAATTTCAGTTCGTACTGTTGTACAACATTTTTGATCACAAAACCGACCTACGTAGTACAGCCTGTGATTAATAAAATTTTGCGTTTGCATTTTCCTTACCTAGTAGCATTCGTTGTGTGAGCTTGAATTTTTTATAAAGCTTACAGAATTATGCAGCACAGCGTCACTGACATGTCAATTCATTGTCACTTCTCATTAACGCATTACACATATGCACTGTTTATACCGAATCATTACACTTGACCCATTCCTCCCATTTCTTGATTTTCGTTCCTTCCTGTTCTCTCACCAGCTCCTTTTTAACACAGGAATAATAGTACGCAGACTCTTCATCTTCTCACCCCTCCTTATATTCTTCATTCAGTTTCTATTTGCATATCTCACTTCATCACCGTTGTTGCTGAAAAACCAAGGAGTAACTCATGCTTCAGCATATAGCGGATTAGGAAGAAAGGTGAGTTCTTCACAACTCTTGATTTAACAGAAATCACATTTTCATAAATCTTATTTCCACACCTATCATTCGTTTTTTCTCTCATTTGCTTTCTTAGTTTCTGAGATCACAAAGTATCGAATTCGTTGATGTGACATGTATTTCGCGATTCTGACTCTGTGTTTACATATACAAATATCTACAGACTTCTAAGCTTCTAGTTTTTGTATGCACATTCGATAATGGTGTTAAATATTTCGTTTTCTTCCGAACACTTGTAAGCTTGTAGTAGTTTGATCATAATGATTTCGTACTTAACTTCAACAGATTCAACTCACCATTAAATGCAAGTGTCTTAAAGTTTCAGACATATTCAAATGCAATGTCACTACTGTTTCACTTCAGTTTATTACTAAACTTCCCACATTTAGTACTAGATGAAATCTTCTGTTAATGTTTGCCGCACATTTAGTACTACATAAAATATAGTGCCGTTTCATTAAATTTTTTGGTTAACAATGTTAATTGTACAGCTTTAGTAACTTTTATAACAAGTTTCAGCATAATGTCCTTACATCTCTCTTGCATACATGTTTATGATAAGTTTCATAAATGGTACGAAAATCCGACGTAGTTTCAGAATAATGTGCTTACATCTCTGTTTCATACATGTTTACCATAAGTTTCATAAATGTTACGAATTTCGACTTAGTTTCAGCATAATGTCCTCACATCTCTCTTTCATACATGTTTAGGATCAGTTTCATAAATGGTAAAAAAGTCCGACATAGTTTCAGCATAATCTCCTTACATCTCTGTTGCATACATGTTTATGAAAAGTTTCATAAATGGTACGAAAATCCAACATAGTTTCAGAATAATGTCCTTACATCTCTGTTTCATACATGTTTACCATAAGTTTCATAAATGTTACGAATTTCGACTTAGTTTCAGCATAATGTCCTCACATCTCTCTTACATACATGTTTAGGATCAGTTTCATAAATGGTAAAAAATTCTGACATAGTTTCAGCATAATCTCCTTACATCTCTCTTTCATACATGTTTATGTTAAGTTTCCTAAATGCTACGAAGTTATAGCATAATGTTCACTTCAGTATATTACTAAACTTCACACATATTTTTACGTTGTTTCATTAATGTTTCAATAATGTTCTATTAATGTTTGCCGCACATTTAGTACTACAGGAAATATTATTTATAATTTCCTTAATGTTCTAAAAATGTAGTTCCCTTTCATGAGTTTTTTTCCAACAATCTTAATTGTACAGCTTTAGTAACTTCTTTCTAACAAAAATTATGTATTACTTACACTACTACTTACGTAAACAGATTTAAATATGGAAAGAAAATACATAACAACTCCTAAAAAGGTTGGTCAAAGTTCAAGTGATGGGAAGAAGGCAGATTTTTCTGCTTGTGACGCTGCAACTTCACGATGTTCTGCAAAACGTGTGGCTACAGTTATATCAAAATTTGACAGTCTTAAGAAGAAACTAGTAGCTGACATTGGCTTTGCTGGCATACTAGAAGTACCACAAATAAACAAGATTTCAAGGAAGTTCACAGTTTGGTTACTTAGTCGCATAGATCCTGACAAAAGATGTATTATTGTTAATGACAATGTTAGATTGAAAATCAATGACTATGATGTTCATCGCGTGTTGGGCATACCTTGTGGTCCGAAGAAACTATTTGGATTAGATACAAATAGTCCGGAAGAAAAGATGGACTTCATAAGACATGCAATTGGTTCTATCATGTTTGATCCTGAAGAGACAAATAGTTTGAAAGCAGCTGAACAAGTTGTCACAATCGATTATCCCAATGGAATGAATTCTATGCAGTCTGATCAGTTCAAAGTGTCATTTGTCTGTTTCATCATAGGTCACTTCCTTATTTCAAAAACAAGATATAACCATGGAATAGAAGATTTCTGGGGGTCACTGCTCAACACAAATGAGATTTCGAATTACAATTTCTGTTCTTTTGTCATTGATGAAGTCATGGAATCAGCTCGGAAAGTGCAGAATGACTTAAAAGCGAATAAGATTGTAACAAATGTCTCTTCGTGTACTCTATTCACGCAGGTAATAGCGTTCCATTGTTCAAATTGACAGTGTTTCATTGTAGTAGAACTGCAAATTAATGTCATGAACTTGTCAGGTGTTTTATCTTGATAGTATTAATCTAGGAATTCTTAATCGACCACAAACAAAACTACCAAGAATTGCAGCATTTGATTATGAAAGTATGAAGATAATGATAAATGCAGATGAAGCTAGTACAAGTTCTTCATCAGCAAGTGAAACAACAAGTTATGGTTGCAATGAGGTAAATGTAAAACTTTCTGTGCATTATATAAATAGTTATTTATTGTGTTAACATTGTAACATATATTTTAGGCTAGAGTGTGGAATTCAGCTCCTGGAATTTTACCTACAGCAAGGCTATGTAATCCTAAACCTGCAATCACGTCTTACTTGAATGCATATACAAGAGGTGAAATTGAACAGAAGGTAAATATATAGGTTCTTCATTGATATACAAGAGGTGAAATTGAACAGAATGTAAATATATCGCTTATTTGAATTTTTTCATATATGTAGCTTACAATGAGGCAGATTGATGACCTCAAATGGCATAATGCAAGAATGATTCGTCATATATCTATGACTATGGCTGCAACTCTAGAAGGGAAGTTGCTTTCTTCTTTGACAGAACAAAAACAAGCTTGTTTTCCAAATAAATATATTCCGAGTGATCTAAATGCTGCAGAAAAAAACATACTATATAATTTGGACATTTTGAAGTCATCAATTTTGCAAGACAATCTTTTACTAGCACAAAGACTTCATGACCATGCAAATACCTCTGTCAATCATCATTCCACTTGTGTAGAAGATTTAATTAGTAGGAAGCGATCAGGCAATGAACGCACTGCTTCTGATAGTACAAGTGATTGTAAGTTTATAATTTCAACATTTTTCATTCATAATAAGATATTTATATTCACTTACTTCCATATGTAATAGGTACATCTAAGAGAAAGCCACCTGCTGTTGGACGTGTTGTTCAACTTTGGCACAATGGTAATCAAACTATATATTTCTTTTTTTAAAGTGAAATTCCAAGCTTACCATTTTTATATTTAGAACCAATGAATGTCATCAATACTAGTTCGACTACTGTAAAGGACGCACCAAGGAACTTTCAAAACAATCAACCATTGCTCAGTAGTACTGGTGAGGACATTGAAGTTCATATACATTTTGTTACTACAACATTATTTTATTTCTAATACTTCTAATGTGTGTATATATATTATAGAAAAAGGAACTGCTGATATATACGACATAGAGAAAACAGATATATCACAAGGAAAAAACAAGACTATCATGCCTGAGACTCCAGTAGCTTTATCTTCAAGTCATTCAGAACAACAATCTTTGAAAACACCGGATGATCTAATTCCTCTTATAACTCGGTCCCCAGCAATTACAGCAAGCCTTCTTTCTGAAAGTGCAGTAATATACAGGATTCTAGAAGGAGAAGAAGCTTTGAATCTTAATGCAAGGTCACTAGAAGCTGAGTTCTCTGAATGCAATATAATAAAACGTACTGTTAATCTTGGACGTATCGCCAGAAACCCTTGGATATATGGTGTTGAGAAAAAGGAAAAGTCTGAGGAGGTCACTCAAGGTTTCTTAGATTGGCTTGTGTATAACGAATCTTCTATTTTACAAAGGTATTCATTTACTAATTATTCATATTGTTAATTGTAAAATTTTTAAATGTAACTGTTATATATGAGAAGTAATTATATCTATTATTTTGAATAGCCATTGGATCATGCACTCGCAGCCTAGATATATTGAAATAACAGGGCTTGAATTGAAGAACATATTTACAAGAAATCAAACACTCAGCTATGAAGCCTTTGACCTTTGCATTAGGCGGTTCAATCAAATGGATCGTTGGATGTATGGACCTAATAAACCTCTCAGTTGGAGACACACATTGGAATCAGATTTAGCGGTACTCTCAATTTAACTCTTTAATTAATGTCACATTTTGTACCAAATTATTTATCGTGTTTCATACATCAATGTACAACAAAATTTCAGATGATGGCATTAGCCAATGAGGATGCTCTGTCTTATACATCAATCCGTGATCAGTTCACAAGCGGATCAATTGAATATGATATATCACAATGCAGAATGGTAATAGACTTTCTACTTTTATAAATAGCCTCTACATTTCTTGATAAAATTATTAATTTGGTACGAAAAAAAATATTCTCATTTACTTGCAGATAATAATTCCTGCTCTTGTTAATGAAACATGGTGCTGTTATATGTGGGATATGAAGTTACACTGTGTTCACATTATAGACCCAACATTTGACACTTCAAAATCAGAAGCAATGGAAGAACTTCATGGACACAATGCTGCAAAGATACAACATTCTCTCTCAAACTGTATAAATAATCTATTTGATGGCTGGGAAATAGAATGGAATGATTGGTCAAAAAATTATGTGAAACCAATTATTCAGGATGGAACAAAGTAAGTTGTACTTATATTCTTATAATACATTATGTTAAATTGACTGTTCTAATTCGATTTTAATTCAATATTGTAGCTCTGAATCTGGAATCTTAACACTCATAGCCATCCGTGATTTTGATGGTACCAAATATGTCATGAATCACACCAAGGTAATGATATATAATTGAAAGCATTAATTGTTTTAAATACAAAATACTGAAATGTATTCTTAATAAATTAAGGAATTTTTTGCCTTCCTTCTCGCAGGAAACGATAAACAAATTCAAGGCAGTTCAGTTGTACGAGATGTTATCTATCGAGGGCAACTTTGGGAAGATACCATCTGCTTATATTCACTCAATTGATGATTAGTCATCTGAAAAAAATCACAGTTTGGGGTTTTGATGCATAACAATTAATTACTATATTTTGGGGATATGAACAATATTAAAGACATTGTCAAATAGTAGTATGTATTGTTGCGTAATATATTTTTAGCTTTGTAATTGAAAGACCTTGAAAGTACTGTGTGTGTTTCAAGTAATGTCAATCTCAGAAAGCACAATAATCTAATATATTCATCATATGTTTCGTAAATGATTCGTTCCTGTTTCATATATGTTTCATACATGTTTCGTCCTGTTTACTAAATGTTTGGTACGTGTTTCATCAACGCTTGGCACGTGTAACCAAACATCTGTCTAACTTTCAGCATGGTTTCATCAAAGATGACTTTATACCTCTAACTCAAGTTGATCGTATGTTTCATAAATGATATGCACGTGTTTTGTACACTTTTGTCTACTGCTGCAACACTATTTGATCGTTTATACATCATATGTACTTTTTAAGATATCGATGTATTCAACTACACTTTGAAATCACCTTTATAAATGTATGGAATGTGTTTCACGGCATTGATTAAAACGTTTCATAGATGTTTCATCCCATTTAAACTTAAACATTCACTTATTCGATATATACTATAGATATTATAAAAGTTTTATTATCCCCAAATCATCAATACTTATAGATTTTATTGACTGTATAACATGTATAGTACGTAATGTACTCAAATCCACATCAATTAACTTAACTACGCTTCTAAAGACTGTTTCAATCAAGCTTTAAATTTTAGAGTTATCTGATATATTGATGATATGTTTCGTAAATGTTTCGTTCCGGTTTCATACATTATTCGTATATGTGTCGCCATGTTTGGTAAATGTTTGGTACGTGTTTCATCATTGCTTCACAGGTGTAACCAAACATCTGTCCGGTGAAAGTCACCATGTTTTCGTCAAAGATGAATTTACACATCTAACTCAAGTTGATCGTACGTTTCATAAAATATATCCACGTGTTTCGTACAATTTTCTCTACTGCTGCAACACTATTTCATCGTTTATACATCATAAGTTCTTTTGAAGATATCGATGTGTTTCATTGCATTTATTAAAATGTTTCATACATGTTTCAACACATTTAAACTTAAACATTCACCTATTCGATATATACTAAACATATTATACAAGTTTTATTATCTCCAAAAGGTCAATTAACTTAACTACTCTTGTAAAGACCGTTTCATTCAATCTATAAATTTTTCAGTACACTCAATCAACTTTACATAACTTTCATAACTGTAATAATATGGTAACTGCTGCGTTAAACATAATTTTTATCAATCCAAACTACACGAACTGACATATACGAAATATCGTAAGTCATTATATGACCCTCCCTAAAACACACATTTCCTTTGTAAACACAGGTCGTAGTACAGCAGAGTTGCGTTGTAGTGCTTTCAGATTCCATAGCACCTAAATAGCAGAGATAGAAAGCTAAAAAATAGATTTGAATCTTGTTTCATAACTGAATTAAACAACTTTATATATTACTAATTTAACTTCACTGCATAATCTCTAAATAGTTGCAGTGTTACAAATCCTCCATGAACATTACAATACAGTAGCATAATTACTTTTATACCTTCTACTTCAAAACAATTCAGATGAAACTTTTTCACATCACATTTTTCCAAGGTTCCTTCATAATTCTCTAATACCACCATTCTTTTCTGGACACTTCCTTATATCATGCTCTGAAGATCTACATACACTACAGAACCTTGTTTGGTGCACTCCAGTTCTTCCTCCAGGGATATTCATCTTGTCTGAAACATGATTAGACTTCTTTACTCTCTTTATATTGGCCTCCAACCTAGAGATGTGTCTTTTGTTTGTTTGACGTCCATTTTTTTTCTTAATCACTGGAGCTTTAATAGATGAAACCGGAAGTGCAATTTTTTCCGTGCTATCAAATATTTCTAAGCTTCCTGTCGTTGAATCACAACAATCTGCTACACTAGATGAACTCATGGTAGTTTCCTCAACCTCTGAAATCCAACACCATATCCAACCTGGCAAGTTGTCCGGATATTAGACCTATATGCAGAAATTTCCTTTTTTGCCTTTTCAATATTTCTCACTGCAATATCAAATGTTTCTTCATCTATCTCTCCAAGATTCACCAGCTGTAAAACAGACATGTACAGCATCTTGTGTCTGAATGATCTCGATATTGGAGGCAGCTGCTTGGAATTACTACCTTCAGAATTATTCGATGAGGACGAACGTGCATATTTTGTCCACCGCTTCATGATGTGACAATCTGGAATTGAGCATATACCTTCATGGATCATGACCTGTTTTAATTGCATCATACATGACAGTTTACTAACAAATAATATCATTGTGTTATACAAATGACAAAGAGACATTTATAAAACTTACCCTTATAACATGCCTGCAAATTATTCCGAATGTTCATAGAATCCACATTCACACTTATAAAAGCCCGACTGCTCATTAATTTCAATAATATAACTAACACGGCTCCAAGCTTCGCGAGTTGAGCTATCTACATGCTTTACTTCATATTTAGTCTTTGAGTCATTGTGAACAACGATATACGATGTTGATTTTAGAAGTTCATCCCTAAAAAGCTTATAGACCTTTCTTGTATAAATCTGTGAAGCATGCTTCTCTAGAGGATAACCAACAGACAATTTGATAGTCTTCTGCTAAGATATAAACACATAGACATATCAATAGAACCATCAATAAGTATATATTAAGAGTGAGACTATGTATATTTTCCTGAACTTATGACCTGTTTTGTGTTCTTCTCAGCTTCATCATCAGCTTTTTCCCTGTCATCAATAAGTTTGGTGTATTGTTTTACAAACATGTTCAGTGATGAGTTGCATGGCACATAGACCTTTATAACATTATTAGCACTTTCACTACGTTGTGTGCTAGTCATGCGAGCACAGAATATGTCCTTAAAATATGGTTTAGCCCATTTTTCCCTACACTCATAAGCTCTGGTCATGAATGGATTTCCGACCAGATCATACTTGTTTAAGAGTATTTCCCATGCAGATTCGAACTCAGCAACAGTTAGCATATGATTAAGACACTTGTTGAAGTCATCACCAAATGTCCCATGTTGTTTATACACATGTCCTAACACTTCCTGAGCTCGCCGAAGAACATGCCATTTACACCATCTATGTTTTGTTTCAGGAAGAACTTCACGAATTGCAATACCCATTGCTTTACACTGATCTGCACAATCAATAATAAGAAAATGGTTCTCAAATTTGTTCTAAAATTTTTACGATATATATAATTTTATTATATAATTAAGTACCTGTTAGCATGGTAAGGGGCGCTTTTCCTCCCATCATTGAAACAAATTCTTGAAAAGCCCATTTGAAACAATCTGATGTTTCATTTGTAAGCAGTACTCCAGCAAAAATAACACTTTGAAAATGATTATTAACACCAACAAACAATCCAAATGGCATCTTGTAGATATTTGTCTCATAAGTAGTGTCAAACGTTATAACATCACCAAAGTATTGATAAAGAGATCTGCTACGGCCACTCGTCCACATTAAAGATTTCAGACGATTTTCATCATCAACTTGAGCTGTGAAAACAAATTTTTCGTCCTTGGATATCATGTCTCTAAAATTCTCCATCGTCTTTCTGATATCATCTTGTAATGCTTCATTTGCAATTTGAGAACATACAGTTCGAAGAGTCTTCTTTGTGAAAGGTACATTTTGCATTGAACCAAAAAAACTTCCCATTATGCAGTTCACACGACTAAGACTTACATTATTCTCTCTAAGGTGCCGCACTAACTCTTTTGTTTCATGATCAATGTGCTGATGTGATGCTAAATGTTTTTTCTCACCACAGCTTTCTACCATTTCATGGTTATGCTGCTCAACAAAAGTTTTGACATACCATTTCGAATTCGGAGTCAATAGAATTCTAAGCCTGGCTTTGCATCCACATCTAACTGTAGACATTTTTGCATTCTTAGTAAATCCCTATAAAAGTTATATCTTCTTAGTAAATATTTCTATGTTCAGTACAACCACATCTATTGCAAAGTATATATAATTTCTAAAACATACCTCACGTTGACATTTGAATTCCTGCATAGAACGATGTCCTTTTTTGGTCGTGTAGCTGTCTCCATATCTAACACTAAATCCAAGAACCCAAGAGTATGTGTTATAAAATTGATAGGCTTCGTTCGTGGAATCAAAAGTCATGCCTACATTGGGTTTGAACATTTCAATTGATCTATCTGAGCAGTAATCTCTCATTGCTTGTTCCATGACTCCAGGTAAGTTGTTCCTATAGTTATGCACAAATATAAGTACCCATAAATATCATAGATTACTTATTGGTTTGTCCACAGTAATTGGTAACATCATAATTGGCTAGTTTAGGAAATGACTATGAACTTACTGAGAGATTTCAATATTGTCTGCAGGACTCATTACTTCAGTGAATTCTTTTGATGACGAGAGAGCTATATCTTCAGTAGAATTCGTAAAAATAGATTGACTGTCTTCTAAAACATTATCGTGCCTTTCAGAAATTTCCAGTGAATCTTCAGTAACTTCATAATGCGCGAAAATGTTGTTCGGTGCGGATCTAGATGATAAAAAATTTAAGATGACAACAATATTTAATATCTCTAAGGCTTACTACCAATATAATCATATAATATTACTTACGTCACAGGAGAAGCATTATGACATTCATGATCTTCATATTGAATATCTGTTTCACATCTCAGTGATCTTTCAGAACTGAAACTGTGCCAGAAAGCTCTGCGACATTACAAATAGACAAATCAATCTGTCAGATCTGATCTATCCTAAATCTTCAATAAGCGTCAAAACATACCCGGCTGCTTTGGTCGTTGCTGGATCCGCAACACTGGACAACAAATCGATGAAAGATCGAGGCGAATGATTGGAATCCATCGGCATCTACTCGAGATTTCCTGTCAGTGGACAACAACGAAACGAAAACCAAAATAAATCGCAGCCTTAATCACGTACAGAACTAATTAATATCGATTTGTGTACTGGGATCAAACGTTGATCTCTGTACTCGGATCAAAAGCTTAGAACTATATCCATGGCGACATCGCAGAGGAAGAGCAACGACGAAGATAGATTGTACGAGAGAGAGAGATGGGGAATAAATGAACTGACATGCCTGGGGACCACATGAGGAAATAGACTGTATAAGTACGGTGTATACTAAATATCTGAGGAATACGGAAATTCTCCTCATTAAACGAGCACAGATCCCTAAACGAGATTCAACGGTGGATTCTGCTACTACATATAACGTGCACGGTAAAAAATCCGCGTCCAGCGGTCCAGTAACAAAGTGGGATTGAGTAAAGCCTGATGGATCGTCTCTATCTTCACTCACATCACTTGTGCTGAAGTGCAGGACCGCAGATTGGCTCTCAGGGGCACTTGGGGCGGCCGCCGTGGGTGGTGATGGCCGCGTAGCAGGGGCACTTATGATGGTTCCCGGCGGTGCCCGGCGGGACGCAGTTGCACCGGGCGCAGCACGACCCGCACGCCCTCTTGCACAGCTTGGACCTCGACGCGACCGCGCACGTCGCCGCGCACGCGCTCCCGCGGTAAACCAAACAGGTTGGATCAACAGCATGCAGGGAATTCATCCAGGAAAGAAGACATTAAGCTGCAGATCGAAGAAGAGCACTTGCCGATGGAAGCCATGGGAGAAGGTGCACCACTTGTGTGCACAAACAATAATGAAATCGAGCGTGCGCTGCGACCATGATACCAAAATACATGTTCGGTCGGTTGTGGCTTGAAACAGGGCTCAGGTTAGTTTCTGTGTCAACTTGCCAGTTTTAACCGCGTGCTATCTTCGCGGTTAAGACGAGTGCGACGAGAGACACTTGCCGAGAGAAGCGGATCCTGAGAGAACACATGTCATTCGCTCGCAGATGACTATGCATGAGTCCCACTGACATGCGGGGTCCAGTAAATTAAGTAACTCCCCACAAACACGCGCGCTCTCGCACCCTGCAGCCACAAATACGCGCTACTACTCAGGACGCACCACCGCGCGGACGCACGACGGCAACGGGAGAGATCGAGAGAACCGCCGCGAACGAACGACACCCGCTAGCGCGGCGACATGGCGAGGAGCCGCAACAAGCGCGAGGTGGTGGAGGAGGAGGAGGAGGCGGGGGGAGTCGGTGGAGATGCTGTTCGAGGGGCGGGAGTTGCCGGGGTGGCGGGACCAGCTGACGGCGCGGGCGCTGGCGGTGAGCGCGGTGCTGGGGTTCATGTTCAGCGTCATCGTCATGAAGCTCAACCTCACCACGGGGATCATCCCCTCGCTCAACGTCTCCGCGGGGCTCCTCGGCTTCTTCCTCCTCACGTCATGGACCAGGCTGCTCGACAAGGCCGGCATCTCCGGCGTCCGTCCCTTCACACGCCAGGAAAACACCGTCGTCCAGACCTGCGTCGTCGCATGCTCCGGCATCGCCTTCAGCGGTACGCACCCACGCGCGCGACAGATTTCGATGGCATCTCGTTCTCTTTTCTTATGCGCGCGCTCGATCGTTGCAGAACTGCACCGCATGCATGTGTCGAGAACTTTCAATATCGGAATTGGATTGCGACGGCGACAGTTTTTTTTTCTCTCCTCTACTTGAACTGCATGACGCTGAAGCGTGTCGTTTGGGCCATCAATTGGGCCGCTCTGGGAATCAGTTTGGGCTTCTTAGATGTCTGTAATGTATAGGCCGCAAATCTTTTGTTGTGCCAATTCTGGGAAGATGCATTTAGATTTGGGCTTTATGGATTTCTGGACGAGCCGTCGGCCGGGATAAAATGTCAACTTTTTCACCTTTTCTGTCTCTTTTTCTTAAATTTTTTGAGAAAAATATATTTTCTGTTTCTTTTTACAAGTTCAGTTCTGTCGACATACTCTCCGATGCCATTTCCCCCTTTCCAATTGCGTTTTAGCTATTCATTAAGGCCTCGTTTGGAAAACACAAAATTTCATAGGATTTTTACAGAATTTTCACAGGTACTAATTCAATTCCCGCAGGATTTAGATAAAATTGCCGTGTTGGAAACAGGTCCTAGACAGTCGTAGCGAATCGACAATCCTAAGACTTGTCGGTAGTACACACTGACAGAGAGCACTGTGCACTACGATCGCGCTAGACATCAGCACCTCTGCCCTTCCTGTACGTGCTGTCTGTTGCAGTGCTCTGCTTGGTGTCAGCGATCTCTTGCAACACTGATCCACCCCATGTGACAGGCGGATTTGGAAGCTACATCCTGGCGATGAGCGACAGGATCAGTGACCAGTCAGGCGAGGTCAGGGACGAGGACAGCATCAAGAACCCCAGCCTGGGCTGGATGATCGGGTACCTCTTCATCATCAGCTTCCTCGGCCTCTTCTCCGTCGTACCCCTCAGGAAGGCACGTCCCATGCATGCATCAGCTCGGATCGATGACACTGCATGCGATTTCTTTCAAGAACTCAAGCTGTGAAAAATCATGCACCGTGTGTCAATTAATTAATTAATTTGTGCTAATTCAGATAATGATCATCGATTACAAGCTCATCTACCCTAGCGGCACGGCCACCGCGCACCTCATCAACAGCTTCCACACTCCTCAGGGAGCAAAGCTTGCCAAGTATGCATGATCATACATGCAGTGTTGTGTCGTTGCACCCGTGTTGCATCGCATGCCCATTAACTGTTGTTGTTGGGTTCCTGCAGGAGACAGGTCAAGACGCTGGGAAAGTACTTCGTGATGAGCTTCACCTGGGGCTTCTTCCAGTGGTTCTACACCGGCGGCGACAGCTGCGGATTCAAGGCATTCCCGACGATGGGCCTCGAGGCCTACCACCACAAGTCAGCTCGCAACACTCTCAGTCACCGATCGATCGAGACGCCAGCGATTGTTCACGTTAATTTCAGTGCAGAATTCGTTGTTGGGTTGCAGGTTCTTCTTCGACTTCTCGGCGACGTACGTCGGCGTCGGGATGATCTGCCCTTACCTCGTCAACCTCTCCGTCCTCCTGGGAGGCGTCATATCCTGGGGAATCATGTGGCCTCTCATCGAGGCAAAGAAGGGCGACTGGTACCCTGCCGATCTCAAGCCCAGCAGTCTCCGCGGCATCGTCGGCTACCGGGTACGTCCCGTAGTTCTTGAAAATTCATCGATCAATCACTCAATCAGTGCTTCGATCAGTAGTTTGTTCTTGTGATCGATGTGATCGTGCAGGTGTTCATCTCCATCGCACTCATCCTCGGAGATGGCCTGTACAATTTCCTCAAGGTGATGACCAGGACCATCACCGCGCTGGTGTCGCAGGTGCGCGGGATGCTGTCGGGCCCGACGCTGCCGATCACGGGCGGCAGCGGCGCCGCGGACCAGTCGCCGGCGGAGACGTTCGATGACCAGCGGCGCACGGAGCTGTTCCTCAAGGATCAGATCCCCAACGCGCTGGCGCTGGGCGCGTACGTGGTGATCGCAGTGGTCTCCGTCACCACGGTGCCCCGCATCTTCCACCAGCTCCGGTGGTACCACGTGGCGTGCTCCTACGTGATCGCGCCGGTGCTCGCCTTCTGCAACGCCTACGGCTGCGGCCTCACGGACTGGTCCCTCGCCACCACGTACGGCAAGCTTGCCATTTTCACGGTGGGGGCGTGGGCCGGCGAGTCCGACGGCGGCATAATCGCGGGGCTCGCCGCGTGCGGCGTCATGATCGGCATCGTGTCCACGGCGTCGGACCTGACCCAGGACTTCAAGACGGGTTACATGACGCTGGCGTCGCCGCGGTCCATGTTCGTAAGCCAGGTGATCGGCACGGCCATGGGCTGCGTCATCGCGCCGTCCGTGTTCTGCCTCTTCTACAAGGCGTTCCACGACATCGGCATGCCGGGCTCCGAGTACCCGTCGCCCAACGCGCTGGTGTACCGCAACATGGCCATCCTCGGGGTGCAGGGGATCGGGTCACTGCCGAGGCACTGCCTCGACCTCTGCATCGGCTTCTTCGTCGCCGCCATCGGCATCAACCTGGCCAGGGACCTCGCCGGGCCGAGCGTGGCGAGGTTCGTGCCGCTGCCGATGGCCATGGCCATCCCGTTCTACCTGGGCCCTTACTTCGGCATCGACATGTGCGTCGGGAGCCTGGTCCGGTTCGTGTGGGACCGAGTCGACGGCGCCAGGGCCAAGGCGTTCGCGCCGCCCGTCGCGTCGGGGCTCATCTGCGGCGACGGCATCTGGACGCTGCCGCAGTCCGTGCTCGCGCTCGCCGGCGTCAAGCCGCCCATCTGCATGAAGTTCCTGTCACGCTCCATCAACGCCCAGGTCGAGGCCTTCCTCAAAACGCTCAAGTCCTAGCTTAAGCCAAGCTAGCTGACACACGCACATAAGTCATAAGCATACAGAAGTTAACACATACATTAATGTACTACTAGATATATAGCGTAGGCTCGTGGCATGCTACATTTAGGATCAGAGATGCCCGCGCGAGCAACTTTGCAAGAAGCGTGTGTGACACATGCATGCATATAAATAGCTACTAGGAACCGAGCAGTAAGTGGTAAGTACTATATATATTGATTTGGGCCTTTGTGGTGGTGAACTCTGAACTCTGAACTGATCTGAAATCTGAACCTCGTGGTGCCTTTTGGGTTTAGCCACTGAGCTTTGCCTTTTGGGTACGTTGCAGTGTCTGCTAATTGTTTGGGTGGTTGTAGCTTTAGGTTCATTCATGTGTGTAGCTGCAGTGTAGCCGTGTAGGTAGGGAGGGAATAGACCCTACGGCGGCAGGAAGGGTCTGGATCTGCACAGCCCCAGCCTGGGGCCCCCTCCATCATTGCCAAGTCATGTGATCCATATAACTCACTCACTCACTCTCTCATCCCGGTTGATCTCAAGACGCTCTCTTTGCCAAAGGGCCTCGCAGCAGCGCAGCTGACTCGCTGCTGCTCTGCACTGCACTGCACCTAATGCAGATCAGCAGCGTCAGCAGATTTGTAGATGCAGATCCCAATCTCCCATCAAAAAAGTTAATAAGAGGATATGTGAAAGCCTGAAACTACATTGCACATGGGGTGATGCGTGGACGCTGGTGTGCGGTTTCGCTTTGTCCTCGAGAAGCGCGAGAAAATTCCCTCCCTTTCAGAGCAGGTCCGGATTGGGTCGTTGCCGGCCGCCCGCAGCTGCAGTGGCAGCAGTAGCAGTAGATCATAGCAGCAGTGGTGAGCAGGAGTGAGATTTTTATGGTTTCGCCGGGGGATCACATGACTTTTATGTGGGGGTTATGTTACTCGTAACTTTTTTGTGCTGAGCTTTTGCTGCCCTGCCCTGCATGCTCTCTTTCCTCAGATCTCTTTCTGCACAAGCGTGATTTCCACCTGCCTAGGACAGAAACGCCAAGCACCCCACCCCCACCACCGTCCTCACGGCTGCTCTTTCTTTCTTTTTGTTAAATTTTATTGGCAGGAAATAGATGTGGAATTGGACTGTAATTGCACTACTGCTACTGCTGCAAGAAACTGTTCAGAACAAGCACAAAATGCAAAGGGAGCTTGCTTGCCTTTCTGTTTGTTTGTTTCTTTCTTGCTTTCCCCGGGAATTGAGAGGCTGCGAGGGCTACTCCAAAAGGGGTTTTGTCGTAAATGCTGCAGTAATTACTGCGTGCTATATGCTAATTTCTGCCGATGCTAGAATTTGGAGATCCGGTGTCAGGGGAGTATTCCAGTTGTGGTGTTCTGAATGGACAAGTACGAGCAGTCAGCGTTCAGATTACTACGCAGATCTAGTGAATTTTGAAATTTGAACACGGTAACTGTACTGATTTCATTAGGCAAGAAATGTAGAATTGTTCTACAGAAATATGAATTGTAAACAAACCCTGAAACCACCAGAGCAATTCTGAATTCCAAGTGAGGCAAATTCTGAAAATTGCCTTTAGTGAGGCCAAAAAAAGAAAAAAAACTGAAGATTACTTCAGACAAACCTTCTGAAAGTATGTCTGATCTGAATTCTCAGCAGGCTACACCGTCTTAGCGATTCTCCCGTGCCATTTCCTGCATCACACGTTTCATGGGAATCTCTGATCTGAAGAATTTTTCGTGTCCAGTCCAGCTAAGCCTTCAGGTGTTGCTTCGGACAATTGTTCCACAAGGAACTGTTCTGAACTTTCCGTAAACAGTGCGTCAATTTACCAAGCGAGAATTAGAAAAATTGTGCAGACCAAATGTACCTACAAAAGGGTAAACTTCTGCAAATCAATTCGAAACAGAATTGCAAGATGGAGCAAAAGAAACAAACGACAAAAAACAAGATCCGGAGAAGGCAAATTCGCAAGCAAGGAAATCTTTGCTGATTTGCACCTGAACAGGCATTTAAGAAGGCCAAATTCAGAAGACAAGAACCATCCTGTTGCCGAATTCAACAAAGTAAATGCCTAGCATAACTGCCATGGACAATCTCGAACCACGGAAGACAATTAACACCGCAAGTCTCCCTCGCGCACGGCAGAATTCATGCAAGCAGCAAGTACCTCAAGGTCGAAGAACGCCTGCCCAGAGAATTCTCTGAATTCTCACAAAATCAAGCCAGGAAACAACGAAAAAACTGAATTCCCGCAAACAAACACTGAATTCACCCTCATGGCTAGCCAGAAGAATTCTCCCCGGAACGGAACGAAACGAAACGGAATTAACGCAAGACGCGGCATGGTTTCCATGGGCTTTCTTGAACCATCAACAGACAGAGACGACTACAGAGAAGCGAGAGCACCACAATTCAGAGAGAATTCGGACACTCCCTCCCACAAAGCCACCCACGCATCAGAGAGAATTCTCCCCCTCTCCACGAGTTCACAGTTCAAGAAAGCCTGTGGAAAGCATGCCCGCACATCTTTCCCATCATCGCACACCACCACTACCACAGTTCTCATCACAGCAACGCAGCAGCAACCGAAAGAGAAAGGGATAGAAGAAAGAAGAACATGTAGAGAGAGGGGGAGAGAGAGAGAAGATGCAGCAGAGGTGGTTGTTGTGGGGGAGAGAGAGAGAGAGAGAGAGAGAGAGGTGTGTGTGAATTGTGTGGCTTTGGAGTGAGAGCAACGGCCCACAGAGCGGGGGATATAAATAGCGAGGTGGGAAGCTAGTAACCAACCGGCCTGGAGCTGGAGCCTGGAGGGTGGTGGCAGTGGCACGGGCCGGTATATAGTACTACTAGGCGGCAGCAGCAGCAGCAGCAGCAGGCAGCCAGCGAGCCAGCGAGCCTGCAGGCTCATGGTGGCCTCATGGCGATAGAGCGGAGCCCCACGCACCCCCGCCTTTTCCGTGCGCCTGCCGGCACCGCACCGCACCGGGGATTTTAATCCCCGTCCATACTGGATCACTTTCGCATGGAGCACAGTATATACTTTCTATCTTGGCTCCTTAATTTCTTCAACCCCTCGACGTCTCCTCTCTCTTCTTGGGATCTTTTATCCTTGTAAAAACAGCTCCTTTTTCCGGGGATGGATACTGCGGTGCGATGCTGTATGCGCTCTACTGAATACTGATCCAACCACTTGCGATTGCGAGGTGGGTGAGTGGTTGGTGCCTGGTACCATGGAGCTGTCGTCGTTTGCATGCATGTATATCATCTGTATGCGTGCTGCTAGCCGGCTATCAGATTCAGATCAGAGCCTACGTACGTTTGGTGTAGTCTTGTTGCCATGGCATGGTCTCAAACTGATTGTTTCAGAATTCAGACAAGACGAACTGACGATCGAGGTTAATAACCTCAGCTCCATTTCGGGAGTAAATCGGCGAGCTCGGACGCGAGGATGGATGGACGCAGGATTTTCAGCGCCATTCGCGCCTGTATATTGCGTGTATGTATCCATCAGGCGTGATGTACGTGGGTGCTGTCAGCTGCCGGAGTCGTCCAAGACACTCCACACATGCTGCTTATCTTGGACACAACGCAAGATAATGTGGTACCGACTATAGACTACACACACCACACACACAGAGGTAGAGTCGCAGAGGTATGTATCTAGCTACGTACGTACGTGTGTGTGTGTGTGTGTGTGTGTGTGTGTGAGGCCGGCTCTGGATCTGCAAAATCTTGTTATCTGTACACTAGCAACCCATGCCTGCCGCACATTGCTCAAAGAAGTATCTATGATTCATCCTTCTTCCTTCCATGATCAGAAGATCGATGTCTCTGAGACAAATCATCCCAAAAATCCTCTATCTGCACAGTACAGTATATATCGTCAACTTGCTACGTGCTACAATTACCAATTACCACATGGAGTCCGGGAACCGGGACGGATCGGCGTGCAGAGATGGATCGATCACCACCAACCACGAGGTGACTAGGAGCAGGTCAGGCAGCAGGCAGGAAGGCACATATGCTCCTACCATCCTTCCAAAATCACATAAGAAATTAAGCTTCGCTCCAGTTGTCCAACAAGTTTTTTCTTTTTAACGATCGATAGCTTGTCGTGCAGCTTAGTGGTGGGCACGGCACGGCAGCGCTTCGTTGTCGCGGGCGCGTCCATGTGCAATCACCAATCAGACAACCTGTGAACCCGCTCCAGCATTTTGTAAATCCATCTCTTCAATTGCATGCTTCTGCTCTGATCATCACCATCATGGCCATGTGTTTGCTGCGTAATCCTCTCCATGTCGACTCACCTGCATGTCCGGTTAAACTAAGCGGATTAATTAGAGGTAACTGACAGGCTAATCATGTCCCTGAGCTGAACACAAATGCTTCTGTACGCACCAATATTAAAGAAGATCTGGACCACATGTACTGTCAATCCCTGTTCGTGAGAGGGGGGAGGTGAAGCTACTGTTTGAACCGGTTTTCGCTCTCAATCAAGGAAATTAAAGTACAATGTTAATGTGCTACCGGTGCCATGAATTCTGATGAATACATGCTGGTGCCACATGCCAAGTACCGTCCTATGATTTTTATATACAAAAAAATTCACAGCTCTTTGTCCAGGCCGCCACCATCATGAGCGTATGAACACTTACTATACAACCTTTGCCATATGATTAACCAGGCATGCAGGAATGACATGTTTTTGCTGCAGAAAGATGTGAATGATGGCTACCTGGACTGTTGCAACAGAAGGAAAGAATGTGCAGTGCAAATCTACAGTCAGATAAGGTTAATGAAGTTACAGCAGTCGATCAACGTTGCATCCAGATGGCAACCCGTGTGACAGTGCAAAGGTAAAAAGACAACAACAGTTCAGTTGTTGTTGTACGAAGCAAGCTGCATTCGGCTTCAGGTTCGGTTTGGGGCTATAAATATATCTTCTCACAAAACTCCAGATTAATTCTGTAGTTTGTTTAATACAGCTAGCTTCATTGTTAAATACAGCAACAAAAAAGCTTAATTACAGGCCATAGTACATGAGTTACCTGTTGTGTCGATCGACTTTATTTACCTCCAAAAGAAGGGATTACTCTCTGCTTTGCAAAGCTGCTACGTGACGGCAAGAGCACGGCAGCGACAGCTTAACACTTTGACAGTGGCACGGGCCATGATTTATAGCTCAGAGAGCACAGTTAAGCAGAAAAGCAGCAGTAGCAGCAGCAACCGGCCGGAGCCAACAGAAGACGGCACAGTTTATCAGCTTTCACCAGGTGGCCGATCAGGCGTAACAGAAACCCACACCGAAAGAAAACGCAGAAAAACACGAAGGGATAAAAGGGAGAGACATGGTACGAGCGGAGTGCGGATTCAGGGTACGTATTGCTCGGAAAAGCGGATTTCTGTTGGGTCTGGGGCCGATCGAACCAACCAACGGTGCGCGCGCGCGCCCCGGAATTATTGATTTTTGATTGTTCTCCGCCTCCGGAGGAGGAGGAGCCAGGTAGGCGCATGTGCAGGTTGTGAATCTTCGAGCTGTAAAGACAAGCGGGCCAAGCCTCCTCTCCGGGATCTCTCCCTGTGCGGTAGGGCAACAAAATGATTCGACGTGCAGTGTAGAGAGAGCTTTGTTTCCGCCAATGTCTACTGTAAAATTGGCAGTCGAATTAGATCTATACACTCAGATCACCGTGACATGTCCGCAAACCACACACCCTACATTTATAGACGAAGGAAGAACATATGTACATGTACGCACATCCTGCTTATCCATCTGTCGCAGATAGCAGTATATCCGCACCATGCCACTGCGCTGCCGGCGAGTGCCGCGGCAGCGCAAGGGTGCGAGCACATGCAACATTCCCAGGACCGGCCAGCATCTGCCACCCCTGCTCATCTTCTTGCTCCCATCTCTTTTGTTTTGCGTTTACCTGTTGACTTTGCAAGCTGATGGGTCTAGTTTATAGTGTGTACATAATGTGTAGTTTACGCACGTCATGCCCCGCATGTGCAACCAGAGCAAAATTCCATCAGGAACGCGCTTATATTAAGCGTGTACGGAACCGTAACGTGCAGACTCTCAACTTCATTACGGTAGGATACAGATGACATTATGCACTTGTTACGATTAGCTAGAAACTGCAAGTTGCAAGCTTGGAGGAGGCAGGTGAGAGTATAATCAGCCCATGTCCGTCCATGTGGCTGTAGAAACAGAGACGATTAATCCATGGGAGACACAGCGATCTGTCATGTGTTGCACTGGGGAATGCCGGGGTTCCCGGGACAACGGAGCATGCTATTAAGGACAACTGATAAGAGCCATCGATCGAAATCGCTTGCAATCGAAGCTAGGAAGCATGTGCAGGAATTAATTAAGATCTCGAGATCGACACACATACTTTCGCAGTTAATCTTAGCTTGCCTCGACCGACCGATCGATCGATTTGTTTCGGCCTCTCCGATGAAATCCGAAGACGTGCCACTGTCTCCATGGGCTTTCTTGAACTATCAACGAGAGATCACACGGTATATCGATCAGCCTGCGATTCTTTCAGATTTCCATCGTCCAAGAAAAGCCTGTGGAGGCCGTGATCACGTCCTTCCACCATTGACACATGTATAGCACGTCTCGACTCTCGTAGGAATCTCTGAACCGTGGATGAATACTGAAGAGGGAAAAATGAATGAATTTCTTTCGATTGGGCGACTGTGAGATGTCAACACCAACTACAAGAAACTTACGGGGATCAAAGTCCAAAATTTGGAGTTAGGCGAGGTATTGGTTAAATAGAGGAAGGTAGGAAGGTGCTGTGTGCCGTGGATTACGTTACTGGACCAGCGAAACCCCGCGGGAGAGGAACTAAATCCCGGGCGTTCCGGGGATTACCTGCCAGCCTTCGCGGCTTCACAGGGACGTGTTTCCGGGCTCGCTGCTTGGTCTATTAGATCATCCTGGCCGTCGGGTAAGAATCGGGTGGTGCTTGAGATGCCATAAAGGCATGGCCATCTCCGGAGAAGTTGGGTCTATTTTTTCCCCCCGAGGGAAACCAGAAGCAGCCTCTGACACCCACTCCCCCCCGCCCCCAAAAAAAAGAACAGCTGAAACCCATTGCCGTTCAGTCTGATGCAACGCAACACTAGTCTAGTTCCTGAATAAAACGAAAATTTGGTCTCACGAAATAAAGTGACAATTCAAACCAGACTTCCCCTTGCTCAAGGCAAGCTCAAATAAAAGCTGAAACTCAAACTGAAAGACACAAAATTTTGCCAAGCCAGCTTTTACTCAAGATGGACAACACAGCCTTCAGCATAATACTACTATTGTAAACTAATGACATCATGTCAGTTGCACATACAGCCAGAAGAAACATTGAAGAAACTGATGCAAGCAGCGTCCATGATTTCAAGTAGCTGATTCCATGCAAGGCCACAAGTAACAAAATATGCAGTCAAAATGGTTACAAAGGTGGCAAAAGGCTAGTTGAGTTGCATTGCATTACATCAGGCCAAAATGGCGAAGTTACTTGGAAAGAGCAACAACTTATCAACATATTACACATCTATAAGATTACTGACCAGTTTGCAAAGGCTAGTTCAGTGTACATGGTACAAAAACAAGTGTGAGATTTCTTTTCCTATACATGTCAGTGTATTAACAGCGAAGAGATGTGGTCCAAGCATTTTTAGACCTCCTAGCATCATTTAAAGTCACTGCCAAGTTTAATCTTCAAGTCTGATTTCTACTGGAGCACCAAATCATGAAAGATGGGATCTTTAACTCGGAACAAATACTGATGACGCTCAGAATTCCAGATATTGCAATTTATTGCCTGACCATCAGCACCTCAAGATTGTCTGTAGGAAATGAACGTATCGGACTACATTGTATTTTAGCATCTACTGAAATTGTTTCAGTAAATCACGCGAGTGAAATATCCACCTGAAGACTCATGTCGAATAGCAAAAATATTCTTCAAAAATAAGCCTGACTCCAAATTAGGAATTACTATCATGTATGTCATTGTTATTTCAAACAGCAGCTTCAGTTATACAAACTAATTGGCTATTGATGGTCAAATGTAGAGGCGTGTCCACTGTTCTATTGGTAACAGAAGTGCGGAACCATAAATATTTTCCTCAACTGGGGGAATACACATTGTAGTACTGAAACCTACATGTAAACAAAAACTCTGTTTTAGCCTATGATTAGAAGGATCACAAAAGATCACGATTGTTTTGCGTTCAGGAATCAAGCAGATTAATAACTATTAACACTATCTCCAGATATCCTGCAGGCTAGTCACTGGCTACTTTCCTTTTTGTTAGCGGTGGGTCAGCTAAAGTTAGCATTTGGTAAAGCACAAGAGGAAAAGGAAATATAATATTATGTACAATCAATCAACAGTTCATTTGTATATCTCAGTATCTCACAGGAAATGAACCCAAATGTATTCCCTTAGTCTAATCAATTTTCCAAAATCCGCCAAACAGACAGGTTTGTAAAATCACCCAGATCTATCATTAGCAACAATACTGTGGTATTTTAGAGGCGCTCCATCAATTACAAAATCTAGAGGAGAATTTATAATTATCAATATATACTCCTAAAGGCTAGCAAAGTAGTTATGCCTACAGTGCAATACTGATATCCACCACTAAGATTGAAAGAACACCTCGCGTGTTATACCAGAAACCCGACCACTAGCAAGTAGTGGTCAATTATTTATTCAATTTATTTTAATTTATTATTTTAAGAAAATAGTATACTTAATTAGAAGATGTATATATGGGAATTGACAAAAGAGGCCTTAGAGGCCCATAACATAGCCAAAAGCAGAACCTGTGTATTTCACAAGGTCAAGTGAAGAAAAAATTACCAGAGTGGAGTATATTATATTAACAGAAGCGTGACAATTGAAAGGAAAATTAGCTTTTGCATGCACAAACCTAGATATAGAATGACGCCACCGGGTAAGAAAACATTACTTGAAGAAATGTGATGCATACCTCTAAAGAAGTTTTGAGCCTGAATTGTCCTGCAACTTGCCGGTGTTGGAGTAGCCCAACAAAACTCTGGAGAAAGGGTACGGGCACCCAAAAAATCGAACAAGATTTTGCAATCCTCTCTCTCCGTGCATGGCATTTGCTGAATTTAAACGGCTAAGATACGTATTTCCTTCATATATATAACTAAGTTGCTGGCACAGCAACACAGCTATACCAGCATTAACAGATAGACTGGCAAATGCAAGATATACCAGAACTAGACCCCTTGCTGACAAGAATAGTGCAGAACTCGCCAAGGTAGTAATAATCTCCATTAGTATATAACCCACTGAATGACGAGATGATGATAGATTCTGAAAATCTAGAGGGGGCCATATATGATAACTCGCATAAATGGTCATAATAGCAGCATAACTGCAGCTCATGACAACAGAGATAAGAAAAATGACAAAAGCTCGGTGATTTGAAGCTCCCACACAGTTCCCAATCTGCAGATAAACACAACAAAAGGGAAATGCAACATATCAAACTAATTAGCAACAATTAATGATACAACAGAATGAAAATATATTGAGACACTGTTCTTTCAAATTTATCCAACTTACAAATGGGCAATGATGATCCATGTCCACGACACACATTTTACAAGATCGGCAGTGATGTGCTCTTGGGGGCTTAGGTTTACTACAATATGTACAGAAGGTATAGTTCTCAAGATCATTTTTTCCAATCATGGGATAGCTTCCCCACCGTATGCTTGCTGGAGCACCAGCAGATTTAAAAGAGGCCAAACAATAACTTGCAATTGTAAATACAGCAAAAAGAGCTGCTACTGTGCAGTGAAAGATGCCACAGAAAATGCTGATTGAGAAGACAACTGGATATACCGCCCAGACCCCCACCGCCTGTGAAACGAAAAAGAAAAGGAAAATAAAATAACAGTAGTATGGAGCATTTCAAAAATATTAGCACCATAAATTAAGTGAATAAATAGATAAGCATGGAGAAGTCGAGATGGAATGTTATATCAGAAGCTGATAGCCAGAGATTCAGAACCTACATATAACAAAGAGCATGAAGAGGATGAGCACAATCACAAAGAACCTGTCCCTGAAACGCCTCCAGTGAGAAAAGCATACGCTGTCAGGTTTTCTTGAAGTTTGGTTGCATTGTGTGATCGCTCCACACCAGCCACACTTATAGACAGGTGCATAACTTGCAAAAACAAGCCGGAGTCCACAGCCCCAACAAGTGGCCTCATGATCTTCTGGTATGGATGTGACACATTGTTCTACCTAAATGGAAGGAGGATGGCAATTAGCACATTGTTGCAGAGAATATTAGTTTAAACGACTTTCATTGCATCATTCTTTTCTCTGCTAACCGTAACACACAAGCTTGACTTGTTCTGTGCTATCATCTGCGTATTGGGACGGATGTCCAGTGTTGGAGCAATTTTGAGATTAATTTCTCATACGTATTTACAGTTACTTCAATCTAGCTAACTGCATATCTGTAAGACTGTGAGCTCCCCTCAAGACAAAATATTCCCTTAATTTGAGTAGCTAACTAATTAGCTTTTCCAAAGGATTTACCAACAAAGTTTAGTTTACTTTCAGGGCACACGGTCGTGGAGCACAATGGGCCTTTTTGATTCAAAGGAATTACATAGGAATTTTGGAGGATTATATTCCTTAGTAATTTTTTCTATAGAGCTTGTTTGATTTGTAGGATTGAAAACTATAGGAATTTTTCCTATAGACTACTTTGCATTCAATTCCAAAGGAAAATTTTCGTCGAGTCCAACCTCATGGAAATATTCCTTTGAGTCTACAACAACTATGTCAAAGACCTAATCCTTCAAGAAAATTCCTGCATTTTTTCTGTGGTGCAACCAAACAACTTCTATTACATATTCCTGTGATTTCAATTACTGTAGGATTCAACATATCATGATATCTAATTCCTGTATTTTTCCTATTCCTACTTTTTTGAATCGTACGAATCAAAGAGGCCCTAGTGTGCCAATTACCACAGACAAATCCATCCCTTCTGTCTGAATTGACATACAATATCTTTAAGTGGTGGCCTTGGTTACAATCTAGTGCTATTGTCAGCTAAATCAACAAACTTATGACACTAAAGCCTGCTTTTGCTAGATTAATAATAAGCACCTTACCCAAATCAATCTAGATCAGCCTAAATACTTAAAATAATTACAGCAATATTGTTAATCAGTTGCATAATAATACTACATAGAGAATTTGGGCTACTAATTATTCCTATCCATCTATATAGCCCATAAACCAATTGAACGGCCTAAGATCACACAAAGATACACCCCAAGCTCACGCAACAGACGGCCTAAGATCACACAAAGATACACCCCAAGCTCACAGTACAACTCGTTGCGTCACATATCCAAGAAACAAAGAATAATCCGTAAACAGCGAGTAGAGACAGTGGGACACTAACCCAGTACTACTACTAATATCATAGGCTACAAATTCCCTAGTGTGTTAGCAACGCAACCAGGAGATGGAAGTCCGATTTGGCAACGCCGGGCTTACGGTCGAAATCATACACAAGGGTGAAGGAGTAAGGACGGGCCTAATCATTGCCCCAATTCGCGCTCCCGACTCCCAAGCGCCACCATCCACGCAGCACCAGCAGGAAACCCAACAGGCAGAGATAGATGGTACGAGCTACGACGAGAGGAGACGGCGAAGCAAACCTCGAGCAGCGGTTGCTGCTGCTGCTCCCCCATGGCCGGCACGCGGAGCAGATCCGCCGGAGGGGCGATCAGGGGTTAGGGGGTCCTGGATCGGAGGAGGCGTTGGTGGTTGGAAACTCCGCGCGCGGTGGTCTCTGAAGCTTCTTGGGGCGGAGAATAATGGAAGCGCATGCACATCATCCCCTTGGGGTCTTGGGAACATGTGAGTTTCACGACGAAGGATTCGAGGAGAGGAAAGGCGGAGGAGGAACGGGGTTAGAAAAATATAAACAGGACGAGAAGGGTGGAGTGGACGACGACAACTCTGCGACCCAGGCCGATCGAGCTCGCATGTCCGCGAACCGGCTTAGCCCTCTTTGGTTGGGTTTCTACCTATCTTTTTATTAAAAAAAGTCGAAGTCCAATCAAACTGCTGATTTTAGACTAGCTTTTGGCAACAGTGATTTCAGCTTCAGTGTGTAAAATAAGCCACACGCAAAAGCCACTCCACCCTGAGCTTCCCGCAACAGCCACTTACGGGATTCCCATTTTGCCCCTCAATTTGCAGTAATTTACGCGCAATTGCCCTTATCCCTCCCGATCCCCTTTCTCGCACGAACACGGTAGGGCGGCGGCCGAGCGGGGCCAGTGCCGTGGTGGGCTGGTCGGCGGCGGCGTACGCCGGCGGCAGCGCAGGCCTCGGTGAGGGGGAGCAGCTGGGGCCAGAGCCGAGGGGGAGCGAGAAGGAGAGCCGGGGCGTTCGGGGGCGAGGGAGAGGCGGAGGTCGGTGAGGTCGCCGGCCATGAGCGAGGCGACGGCGGGGACCGAGGGGAGGGACCGGCGGCGCCGAGTTTGGTGTGGATCTGAAGCGGGCACGGAGAAGATGCGGGAGGAGGAGGAGGTGGTGGCGAACGGCTGCGGTGGAGGCGAGCGGCTACGGCGGTGGAGACGAGCGGCTGTGGACGACGCGGATGGCGCGGATGGCGAGAATGGCGAGGGGAGGGAGGGTGAGGAGGCCGAGGCGGAGGGACGGCGAGGAGGCCGAGGGGAGGGAGGAACCGGAGCCGACGGCCGTCGCCGGAGCTGGAGCCGGCGGCGGTGTCAAGGAGGAGGCGCGGTGGAGTTGGGGCTAGGGTGGCCGATGCCCCCTGGCCCCTTTTATTTTCTTTATTTTCTTTTTATTTGAATTTGTATTTATTATCTGTAATTTTAGTTTAAATAAGTTTTTTATGTATATTTATTATTTTCTGTAAATTTAGTTTACGAAAGAATTTGTATTCTATTTATATTTGTAATTTTTTATTTTTTATTTGTATTTGTATCATTGGATCGAACATCAGACGATGTTGATTTTAAAATTTTGTTCAGGTTGATCTTAGGGGCATTTCAGACATTTTCTCATACAACAGCCAATAGCCACAGCCCAACCAAACACGCACAACCACAGTCTCACGTGCCAACAGCCATAGCCACTATTCCATACAGCCAGCCAACATCCGCTTTTCCAACAGCCACAGCCCAACCAAACAGGGCCTTAAGAGTTGCTGCGGTCGCCGACCCTCCGCGCTCTGGTCGGGCTGGCTGCGCGTCTCTGATGCAGTAACGCGAGTTCCATTCAAATCCCATCTATTGGGGAATAATCCTTAAGGCCAAAGTCATATGTGGCGATATCTCCGTCTACCTTAGAGCTGTATAGACGTGTCCACTAAGTTTGATAAGATACCCTAAAAAAGTTGATGAAAAAACCTATCGAATTTCGTGTACGCTTAAAGTGCGATATCTAACCACAGCTATAGATTCCTTCTCTAAATCTATACTTCACATAGAAAGCTGTTAAAATTTTATACAAAATAACACTTCACATAATTTCTATGTTCGAAACGTATTTAGTGTCATCCGGTCTTAATGTTAGACCATAAGAACCATCAGATTATTTTTAAGAAAAATACCATTTGGGTCCTTCCCAAATGTTTCATTCTCTGCCTTCTACAATCAGGTCCTCACAATCTATGTTTTCTTCCTTTCCCCGCCCACGCCACCGCCTCCTCCAGGTCCTCCTCCCCTGCAGCACCTTCCCCTCGTCACTTTCTTCTTGAATGAGTGCTGGAGACGTCGCCCCACTCTTTGCCCTCGTCTCCTCACACCAACCGTTGTGACCTACTCCTCCAGATGCGCTGCACCTCTTTGTTGTTGCCTCTTCCATGGCTCTTGCATCGTGACCTCTGTGTGGGCACATCCCCAACGACGCCCACCTTCTCTCATCTCCCTGTCCTCCTCTGGCTCCATACCCCACAATGCAACCTCCTCCTCGTCCACCTTACTCCATTTCCTCACTGGCTTGCGCTACGAGGCAACTGGTATGGCTCGCATCCTCGCATCCTCAACACCTCTGTGTAAGTCCCTATGCCACACTTCTCCTAATCCTCCCCCTCTCACTCCCCCTCTCTCTCTCTCTCTTTTGATCCCTATCCTAATTTCTTTTCCCCTTTACCACACGTTTCCCTTTCCTCTAGATCCCCCCTCTCTATCTTCAGTTTCGTGTATTTTCTTTTGAATTTGCCCCAATGCTGCTTTCAACAAAGTAATTTGATTTGATTTCACTTTGATTTTTTTTTGGGTGCAGAGATCCCATGCAGGTTGGTGGAAGCCCTCTAGCCACAAATTCAATTTGGTCCATTCCCAAGATGGTCTGTAGTGTTCTCAATTTTGCCTTCATTTCACCATCTAGACTTAAATGTTTATCGCTATATCTATTCTTTTTCCCCTTTGGGTTCATCTCTATCCTGCTCCAATTTACTAAGATTGACATACAAAAGGGCTATATTCGATAAATTTAATCCTCATAACCCTTCTATGAAACAACAAAGTTTCGGACAGTTAATCTTGTTGTATGTGGTGTTGTACAACTCACAATAACTGCATATTCAAAACTTACTCTTTGCTTGAGGCAAACAAAGTATTCTTCTTTTTTACTGTTTTGTGTAACTTAGATGTCTTCTAGAGAACTTATAATTTTGTTCGTTTTATATTTTATATATTTTCATTATAGATACAACACCATCTCTTATGACTAGGATAGCTTCCTTTTTTAATTTTGTATATTTTGATTATGGACATTGATCCTGGCACACATACATATATATGCAGCAACCAACATACACATGACTGGTCGCGTATTATACGACGCGCTATTGCGTGGACCATCTCAAGAACAAGTCAGATATGCATTAAGGTTACAATGCAATTAACATATGCATGCTGCTTAAGTCTGGTAGGCAAGACCTTAGAGTTTGTTGCCAGTGAGATAGTTGTAGACAAAAATCTGAAGCATAACTAAACGAAGAGTGAAGTGCACCATTAGTCCTAAAACTATAAGCGTCTGGACAGTTTGGTCATAAAACTGAAAAAGTCACACTTTGGTCCCTAAAATGGTTTAAGTGACTCACTTTGGTCAAAAAACGCACAACGTGGCAATTTCGTGCCACCGTGGCTCACACGTGGCACGACTATATATCCTCTCTTCTTCTTCCCTGCGCCATCCCCCCTCTTCCTCTCTCTTCTTCCCTCTGATCAGCTCCGAGCTCCAGCAGGGCCACCGAAGGGCACCGCTCCCACGTTCTCCACACTGCAACCACTCCGCATCCCCGAACCAAGGTCCCCGAACCATGCCATAAGCCAAACATGATTCCGAAACCCTGTAGTGGGTTAATACTCAGCTTCCGCGACGAAAATCGCAATCACAAGAGGATCCCGACGTCCGTGTCCACACCCTAACCTAATCGGCCGTAGCACAGATCAGTGGGTCATCCGAAGGCCCGACACTGACGTCCACACCCTGCCCAGCCGGCAGTCGCATTGCAGCTGGCGGGTCACTCAACTCATGATCACGAACCTCGCACAGAAGACTCGTACCAACTCACTACCGTCTCTTCGCACACTTCAAACATACACGCATTGTGTACGAAGAGCCGTGTTAAACAACTTCACATATCATTGCACAAACTCTATAGGAGGATTACCAGATAATTAGTACACATCCCTTACATTTGGGTAATTACTTAATTTACAGACATTCGACCCAAAGGTCTTAAGTACGATAAATAAACAGCGAAAACATGCAGTTTTACCCAGAGATACAAGCTAGTATCTCAAAAGACCCAAAATACCCTACATCAGTCCACAAGTTTGTAAAGCTGAAGAGATAACCGATTCAAGTGTCTTCAGGAAAATAGTCGCCGAGGGAGGGTTCACCTATTCCTAAGCATGCAACAACAACTACCAATGAGTACAAACGTACTCGCAAGACTTAGTAATACTTGGACACGACATCCATATGAAGTTAACAGGAAGAAGAGCATCAACCCTACCATGCTAGTAGATTTGAGCAACACCAAATAATGTAAGTTCTCCAGATACATGACCAAGTTAACATCAATCAATGGATATCACTAGATTCGACCGATCAACATGATATATCAGCATAGATCCATGATTTGATCTACAGATCAACATCATTCAGTTTAATTCACATAAAGAGATCTTGGTTGGTCGATGATCCCATAACGATTCCTTCAGTCCGGCTCATGAGGATAGCTAGTCCACCATGAGCGGGCCCCAACCAGACATCAACTATGGTCCCCGACACAACCAGACGATTCCTTCAATCTGGCTCATGAGGATAGCTAGTCCACCATGAGCGGGCCCCAACCAGACATCAACTTCGTCCCTGACACAATCAACTGCCTCGCGGCTTTTTAGGGAGCATCGAGCGAGGGTTCACGTACTGTACCTCCAGTAAACTCGACATAGAGCTCGAGCGACCCCAACATTGTACAGACGCCCTCCCAACCATGCTCCCTCATCTCTCAACTTAATTCTTAAGGGTTCACGTTGATGACACGTCAAGTTACATCGTAAACACGATAATAGCATCATCGTAAGGCATGCAATTAAACTAAAGCAATTCATAATCAGGGCATATCACAATCAACATAATAGCAAGAAAGTAACATGGCAATGTCGCAAGCTCAGCTTGCCTGGACTGGGGAATTCCTCGGATTCCTAGAAGTCAGATTGCTGAAGCTCCACTCCCTCGTCGCCGGTATCTAGGGTTTTGCAAATATGATGATGAAAAGAACGAAAATAAATACATAAGCATTTAAGATGACATGGCATGAATTTTGTATGGGATGCATGATACTTAGCTAATCATTAGGGTTTAAAACATTTGAAATAACGTTCGGGTCCTTTTGAGGCGAGGATTGAAAACCAAGGTTTTTAGCGATTTTCGTCGATCGATTAAACCCTAATTGACCATTTTTATTAATTGATTGGTTTTCTGGACATCAAAATATTATGGAGTTATTTTTGAGTGATAGGTACTGCTATACTGGTCATGTTGGTAAATTTTCATAATTTTTGAGCAATAAATGAATTTATAGGAATTTCTACAAGTTTAAATGCATTTTAATTAATTTCAAGAAATTTCCAGCACAATTATATAGTCAAAATTATTTTTATTGGATACTACAGGTTGCACTGATTCCAAATATAAAATTTTCACAATTTTCTGAGTTCACATGAATTTTTGGTGAATTTTCTTAATTGTCAGCCTTTTTAATTAATTTTCTACATTTTTTAAATACAAAAATACCCAAAAAACTTTTTATACCTAAAGTGTTCTAGCCCCAGCCACTGACCAGTGGGCCCTAGGGCTTAATTTTATTTTCTTTAATTTTTCTTTATTTATTTATTTTTATTTTTTATTTTATTTATTTTTATTACTATTATTTTATCGGCTGTCGGCCCGGACCCGGAGGGTCCGGCCCACCGGGGCGGGGAATGGGCCGGCTCGCTGGCCGGCCTTGCGGGCTGCAGGGGAGGCGAGGCCGCGGACCTTGGGCCGCAGGGAAGAGGAGAGGAGCGGGGGCAGCGGCGGCTCACTGAGCGGCCGGGGCCGGGGAAGGCGAGGCGGTGGGGCTGCGCCGGAGGGGAGGCGGGGCAGCGTGGGGCTCAGCCGGAGGCGGGGAAGACAGGGGCGGCGCCGGGGAAGGGAGGATGGGGCGGCGCCGGCTCGAGGAGGAGGAAGACGGCGGCGACGGCATCGACGCGGAGCTCCCGCCGGAGCACGGCGGCGCCGGCGGCCGAGCACGGAGGCGGCGAGCGGTGAGGCGAGGCGGGAAAGCGGCGGGGCGAGGCAGAGAATGGGGGAGGGAGAGAGGAGAGGGCCGGGCGCGGCGGGGGAAAAAGGAGCGGCGCGCGGCGCGCGGCATGGGCACTGGCACGCGTCGGCGGCGGCCCGCGCGGGGGAGCGGGGGCCCCGGGGCGGGTGCGCGGGAGGCGGGCGGCGCGGTGACCCGTGGCGGGCGCGGAACAGGCGCCACGTGGCGCGCGCGTGCGAAGCGGGAGGCAAGCGGGCGTGGCTGGCGTCAGCGGGTGGGCCCTCGCTAACGTCAGCAATTTTTTTTTAATTATGGGCTGTTACAGTACCAAAGGTTGCATCCTTGTTGAGGTTTTTGCATCAATCGATCAAACAAACTCTCGAGCTAGCGTTTTAACCAACACGATAGAGATCAAAGAAACTCATGCGGGACAGAAGTAGAGTAGCAAGAGGATCAAAGAAACTCGCTCGCCGTCCTGCTGCTCTTCTTGCCCAGTGCCGTCGCCGCAGCCATCATCGACGCCACCCGGACCCACCACCTGCTGCTGGCGCACGGATTGCTGCGCGGTCCTGAGAGCGTCGCCCTCGATGCCCACGCCCACGGCCCTTATAGCGGCCCATGAGAATAACAAGAAAAAAATCCACAGTCTTGGCACCGATGCTGGCGGCGCCGGACGAACTGGGCGCCTGCGCCCCCATCCGTGACGACACGGTCGGCAGCTGCTCGTCGGTGGATGCCTCAGGTGCCGGTGCCATTGCCGAGGCGACGACAGGGCGACGCTTCTCTGGCCCCTGGGCTTTCCGGTGGGGGTCCGGTGGAGGCCGGGGCGTTGACGAGTTCTTGGACTCCGCTGACCCCGAGCGCGGCCTGGCGCTACGGTGGTGCGAGGTGGCACTGGAGATGCGCAGGGCCGTCGAGGCTGAGGTACACGAGCGCCCTACAATAATTGCTGCCCACCTCGCCGAACGGCCGGGGATTTGGGTGACCCGAAGGTTGCAGACGGTGCCGACATCGGGGAGCCGTCGTAGGACTCGGCGGAGCGGCGACGAGGCCGTGCTCCGGTGGCTGGGGGCTGGGGGAGCCAGGCGCTGCGGTGGAGGGATGGCGAGGGGCTGGAGGGGGCAGCGGGTGGGGGCGGCGGGGGGCGCGGCGGGCTAGAGCAGGCGGGGGAGCTGGGGGCTAGAGGAGGGCGGGTGGCGCGACAGCAGGGGAGGTGCGAAGCGGGGCCGACCGGAGCGGGGGCGGGGGAGGTGCGAAGCGGGAGCTCGGAGCTGATCGGAGGGAAGGAGAAAAAGAAAGAGAGAGAAAGAGAGAGGAGGTGCAGGGAAGAAGAAGAGAGGGATTGCCACGTCTGAGCCGCCACGTGCCACATGTGAGCCACGGTGGCACGAAATTGCCACGTTGTGTGTTTTTTGACCAAAGTGAGTCACTTAAACCATTTTAAGGATCAAAATGTGACGTTTTTCAGTTTTGTGACCAAACTGTCCAGACGCTTATAGTTTTAGGACTAATGGTGCACTTCACTCTTAAACGAAAGACTTACACCTTTTGTTCATTTGGTTCATAGGATTTAATTGTTGTATGTCTTACATTGTTTTCATGCAGTCAAATTTTGTGGTTTCTTATCTCCTATAGTGTAGAAAAGAGGTTTTCATGCATCCCATAGTTAATAGTAGCACCTGCTGTTTGATTCCTGAAATGACATGCTAATGCAGTAAGAGGACGGGCTAAACAATAGTGCATAGCTAGCATAGAAATTTGACTGAATTACTCTGGAGCACCCATAGTCTAGGGTAAAATAACTTCCTAATCATTGGATTTTAATTTTTATGTCAAGATATATATTTTATTTGCATTTTCAGTCCTATGATTGTTCGGCAGTTAATATCTGTTGTCAAAGTAGGTAGTAAATTATCATGTTCTTCTCTCCATTTGCCTGCTCAAGGATGTTGTAATTGAAAATATTTAGTATGGAATCATAAGGGAAGGTTGAATTACTTTGAAACACCTAGGCGCTAGGGTAAAATCACTTCTCTAATTCACGGATTTGAAGTTTTATGTCAAAAATTATTTCTTTGTTTTCATTTCAGTACTATGATGGTTTTGCAGTTTTAGCACTAGATCGTTCTGCGGTTGATATGTGTTGCAGGTACTAAGTAATCATGTCCTTCTCTCCTTTACCCCCCGCTCGAGGATGTTCTAATTAAAAATGTTAAGTGGAGTGTCCAAGCTATATGATTCTCTAAAGTTTTTTTTCACTATATTTCTGGTATACATTTTCCAACTCTTCTTTTCCGTTAAATATCATTGATTCTCATGTACACTTTTCATATTTTTGATATGCAGCTTACTTATGGTCTTTTTTCTTAATCACACATGACTCACCACACATTTGCAAAGATAAACATATCCACTTGAAATGTTACAAACACATAGGAGTTCTAGCATCTAAAGATCTAACAAGTGCACTAAGTTCTGTCCTTTACATATAGGAGCTACAACCATCCGAAGATCTAGCAAGTGCACTAAGTTCTAAGCAGCAATGTTCGTGAGGCAATTGATCATATTTGTTTGTGATCTGTTTTGGTCCATGCTTTGTTTGTTTGTTTATGATGGTTGAACAAAGTTATTCCATGATGCTCTTACTAATTTTGGCTCTTACTATTGCAGAATGCAATATAAATAAAGTACTTGTCAGCACGTATGATTAAATGCGACGTGTTAATTTGTCCTTTTTTTTCCTTTTTTTTTGATGAGTGTCAATTTGTTCTTGAATAGCATAAATTATAGACCGTATTTTCATATGCTTTCTACTCACTTCTGAACTTGATGTCCTTCTGAAGCTAATTGCAAAGTTGTCAGTTAAGAAAGAAGCCTTCGGGGCAAACTGAGGTGAAAGTTCTTGAGGAGATTGATGGGGATACGACTTGAAACTGGGCAAGATCTTCTAAAACCTCCTGAAGATCCTATCTAAACTCTCATATGCATACTCCTATTTCACATGCTTGATGTTTGACCTAATGACTTTACATTTTTCTTTCGTTTGACCCTTATTGTTGTCTTTACGACTTGCATAGCTTTCTACTACGTTCTCTTTCCTCTTGCTTCTGAGCATGGGCAAATTAGGGTAGGGGATGGTTACGTGGGAGTTTTAGATGCAGGTTTGTTCACTTTATGCCACGCGATTTGCGTGGGTTTGTCACTAGCCACTCTAGAAGGAGAGCTGCAGGTTGCGTAACCACTTAGTGTCACACTATTACGTAAGATATTCTTTACTATCTATAAAATTTGAGTTGGTGGTTGTGGTGATGGTGGTGTCACACCCTCCTCTAACGAACTCTTCAACTCTCAACAAACTTTGCTAAACAGACTCCAATCTTTACGTAACTCTCAACAAACTCTGCTAAACATACTCCAATTTTTATGTTCTGAGTTAGTTTTTTACTCTGTTGAAATTTATTATCTTACTAAATAATAGAATCCAATCTTTACGTTCTGAGTTAGCTGGCTTGTTGGTGTTGTTCCTTCCCTGTGTGCATGTGTGTTGTACGAGCACTCTACTATTAGATCGTTGTAAGGCAAAACAATATATTTTATTATGGACTTATGATTTTAGTCAGAACATAAGATGTTGTTCTACTATTTAAAATTCAATTGCAACGCACGGACACCCTGCTAGTGTCTAGCAGTACATGAGCCCTCACCTAACCCGGACTCAGAGCTCGAACTCCATCCTCTCTCCCCACCCCTATCTCCACCGCTTCTGCGCATGCCGTTGCCACCAACGTCCTTCCCCACCCACTATCGCCTCCCGATGCAGCTATCGGCGTCAAGGCGTTGTTGGTCCCCGCCGTCACCTCCCTCTTTCTGGTCGAATCTACCATCTCGGCCGCCTCCCACCACTAACAACGTCCACTGCTAGCCATTTAACACCTCGTCGCACCACATCACTAAGCTTCCCTCCATAGCCTGAGTGAACGCTGACACTAGCCTAGTGAACATGGCGTTAAAAAGGTCGTCACAGACGACGATGGAGATGGTGGTGCATAGTTAAAAATCAAAAAATAATAGCGAATCCTCACTTCTTTTCCCGGTTGTACTGCAGAGGTGCTTGCAAGTGCGCATAGCACAGGTACAAATCCTGTCGAGGCTTAGGAGAACGTACACCTGTGTAGGTGTATAGGAGAGTACCCTGTCGTCGTTAACATCACGACACAAGTCGTTTACAAGGAATCAATATCTAGAATGAAGCCATATTCCTGAACATGGTTTTAAGCCTTTAACTTCTGGTAGTCTATCTCCTACCGTCTTTTATCCGCGTCTCGTAATGTCTAGAGACAACAGAGTATAGACAAGCGCAGCATACAACGATACGATAGGAAAACAACATCTCTGTCTTTGCAGTATATTTTCTCCGTCAAATTACATGTATTCCCAAATAGAGATACACTGACAAGTCACACTCACTTGATCCTGGAAACTGCAAGTGCATGACAAGATAACATGAACAAGTTCAGCTGCAGTTGCTTTGCTGTAAACATCACTCGTACTTCGGGACGACGTAGCTTTCTAATGAAAGAGCAAATTAAAAAAGGCATTTCCTATCTGCGGCTGCTCTCTAGCATCATATGTCGGCCGAGAGGAAGTTGTTGGACAAGGAAACCTAGCAATCAGGAAACGACAGTCAAAACAATGCATCAAAACTAGCTCAACCCATACCCTGGACCTCTTCTCATGAATCCAGCATGAGGAAAAGTGATTACCTTCTCGCCCAACTTGAATGGTGCAAGGCCTCTGTATGGGCAAGTACTACATCTGAATGCATCGCCCAACCCACACTGAAATTGTCGTTTCACAGAGAATAAGGGAAGATACAATTCGTGAGTTGAGTCAGTTGAGTGCATGCAATGACTGGATTTTCACAAGAAAGCACTGTATGTCTACAAGCAGTAATTTTACTTACACTGCCACAAGCTGACACAGGGTTATCGATCTGTTCTGCAGTGAGCTCCAGCTTCTCCACCTTCTGCTCAGCCTCAGCCCTGCCACAAGTGCAATTCTTGCATGCCTTCTTTGTGGCTCCCACCTCACAATCCCCGACTGGTGAAACAACAGTGAACCTTTTAGCATCTAAACCTAAATTGAACATCTTACACAATCAAACAAAGTCGAAAGGTTTTGTCACTATACCAACTGGAAGCTGTGGTTTCTTCAGGTCCTCCTCAGTCAAAGGCTGTCTTCGTCAATAAGTTCAGCGTCATCATCAATTTGAATCTTTGGAAGGGCCTTTGTTGCTTTCTTCAGGGGGAAGGAAGAACCCATGCTCCAAGAGGGCTTCTTTCCCTTGATCTGCAGATGAAGTCAAGTTAGCAATAGAAAGAAAGTATATATTGCAGCCTTAACACAATGTGATACTAGATCGCTCACAGTAACAGATTGCACGCTATCCTGCGAGCTTGTAGGAGAAGCTTGAACTTCGGCAAAACCTCCCATGAGTAGCTGGTGCTCGATATAGTTGTTCGGCTAATGCAGAGGAAATTAGAAAATCAGGTTGTGCTAAATTAACATTACAAGACAATGGATGAAAGCAAAACCAATTCAAAAGAATTACCTTCTGATCAGCAGAGGGTGTGAAGCACTGTACCAGCACAATACCCCCGGCTTTCAGCATTCGGCTAATTTCAGCAACCAATTGATCCCGGAAGCTTTCCACATTTTAATGACAGATAGAACAGCACCAACTGATGCATCATCAAAAGGCAACTTCCCACCTGACCCATGTCAACAACAAAGGTTAAACATAGGTATATGACAAACCAAAGTTTATATGAGACAATATATAGCATAATGAAGCATAACATAAAATTTAAAAAAAAACACACACAAAAGGTGTAGGTGTCCAAAATTTTGAGATACGCAAGGTGGATTGTCCATCCATACAATAGACATTGGCTTACATTCAGATATCTTCTCTTTTTTTTTCTCCTTGCGATTATTGTGAGAATATCCTTATGATTTTCTTCTTACATGTGATGGATGGATGGGTAGAGTAACAGTTCTGAACCTCTGAACTTAGCAATTAGCATATGATGCATAACCATAAAGTCAAAAACTATAAACTAAAGGTAAACTCCAGTCAAGTTTCTCAGGAAGCGCCGATAGATAGATTGAAGTTGGACTGCTGTGAAGTTGGAACACAAATCTAAATTAGAAACAGCGACGGGCAATACTCTAATAAGCAAGGGTTATTCACAAATTTGATTCTAACCTAACCCTAAGAAATATTATCCCCTCAAATTCGATTCCAAACATGCAGCCCGTGCACCAAAAATCCTAATCGTACTGGACGGTTCGCTATTCCGAACGAACTGGTAACAACCGATCGATCTCTGCGGCCGTAACGCGGATCCACAATCTTACATGGCGTAACAGGGGGGAAAAAAAAGGGGGCGAGAAGCTCACCAAGCGACGCGCACTGCGTGATGACCACCACCTCCTCCTGCGAGACCCCAGCGGCCGCGGCCAAATCCCCCATCGCGCGGAGCGGCAACGCCAGCTCGTCCGTCACCACGAGCGCTGCCGCCGCCGCCATGGATCCAAATCAAGCGCACGACCTGTAACCTGCAACCTGCAAACGATGAAACGAAACCGCAGCGAGTCAAGCGGATTCGCGTTTTATCGGAGAACGATCGACGAGAGCCAAACCGAAAGAAGGAAACCTACGATGGCCGGCGGCGAAGAGAGGCAGACAAAACCGTGTGCTGAAGAGGAAATTTGGGGGAAGCGAATTGGTGTTTTGTTGGTTTAGGGCTCGCGCGTGCGTACATGGGGGGTGGTATTTAGGAAATGCTTGGGGGTCTCTCGAAGCTTCTTCGATGAAGGGATGAAAGAAAACGCCGTGCCGCCGTGGAGATTGCTGGAATGGGGAAGGGTTGGGCGACGTGGGAACGGGGAAGGGTTGGGCGACGTGGGGTCAGAATTGGCTTTGGGTGCTATCACCGTACAATCCGCTGTCAAAAGTTACAAATTTTTAAAACATTTATGTATATTTTATAAATTTAATTTATCCTTTAAAAAAAGTCTAAGTGGGCGTTAAAATGACGCTACAATTGTAAGGTTACCAATAGTGACAACAATCAAAACTAAAAAAATTACTACGCATAAGTGCACAAGGACACCAATGAGCACTCCACTCACCAATGGTAGGGGGCGCGACCTTCGCACTTTTGACGAGACCTAACAAAAGAACAAAAAGAAGGAATGACATAATCATCCTCACTAAGTGACTCACCAATGGTAGGGGGCGCGACCTTCGCACTTTTGGCGAGACCTAACAAAAGAATAAAAAGAAGGAATGACATAATCATCCTCACTAAGTGATTGACATTGAGCGCCGACTTAGTCAAGACCTAAAAGAGCGAACACAGGAATGCAAGGCCTGAAACCTCACCATCCGTCACAAATGCTCACTGACAGCCACAACACCATAACTCACAAACGCGAGCTCTCGATGACGACCACGACGACTGCATAAGGCATCGCGCGGACGATGGGCACCAACATGATAGGCCCTCGGAGCCCGTACCGCTTGCACAATCGACACCATTCGGACCGCACCGAAGAGGACGAAGCACAAAGCTAACCACGCCCATCCTCCAGCCATTCTACCAAGGAAAAAAACCTGCCCAGATGTATCACACGACGCTTCCATCCACGACGATCGCCCTATAAGGCCACGACTCATGACCTGCGCCTAAACAACATAGCAAGACGAGAAGTTCACTAGGAGACAAACGAGGCTGACCATAGGACAGGTGGCCACTTTATAACAACCAGCTAGCACCACCACACCATAGCTGCCTGGACCAGCCTCTACCTTACACCTAAGAGAAAAGGTGGATCCAAGAGCAGAATTGTCCCAAATCGGCAAGTAGAAGGTAGGACCAGCTGGATTTGAGAGGAGTTGTAATCTAGGATGTGCCATCGACGAAGTATATCGTGCCCACGAAGCCCAGCGCTGCACAGGGAGGGAGCCACCACCATCAGCTTGCCGCCTCCACGGCACTGAAGCCAGGTTACAACCTCGTCCCAAGACATCAAGAAGGGGCCAAATCCAAAAGGAGGTAGATCTAGCTTTAGACGACCAAGGAGAGGAGGACTTGACCGAGTCTTGGGACGGAAACTTGCCGGAGTCGCAACCCGTCGCGTAGAGGAAGAGAGGCACCGTGCCCTGTCGCCAACGAGCACGAGACCAAGGAAGGAGGCACCGATCTAGAGAAAACGAAACGGGGAGGGAGGCTGCAGCAGGAATCCCCGTCATCACTGCTTCTGACCTTGCTCCTGGACGCCAGCTTTTAGATTTGGGCAGCCTAGATCCGACCCTGCCTCAACGGCTTGAAGGATGTGACCCTTTCCTCTGGAGTCCCTGCCCTAGGAGCTCGACGAGGGAACGCCGCCGCTGGCCTATCTACTTGTCCGCTTCCAACCTAGCCTTTCTTGGAGCTTGGTTGGGCTAGGGTTTGGTGTCGCCCGAGAGAGTGACCCGAGAGGCCTGTTGTGAATATTCTCTCGTAAACTTAATCTAATTATGTTTAAAATTTTAAATTTATAGTTAAAAAGAAAAGAAAATCTAACAGAGAAACAAATAATTTTCAGTTTTTCTTTCTTGTCTTTCAGCAGTGGATTGCGCGAAGATTGTTCACAGTGTTCATCGAAAAAGAAGAAGATTGGTTCCAGTGCACCCTCTGGCCCGACCGGGACGGCACAGTAGGGCGCGCATTGGGCGGAGTCGGCTGGTTGGGACATAGGACCAGGGGTCACCGAGCTGGGGAAATCTGCCCCGCACGGTCGGCTTGGAAGTATGGGCCTGACCTTGTGCCATATTCGAGGCAGCGCGTTGTGCGGCCGTGGCCGAACGTATCGAAAACTCGCTCCACCTGGAGTTCGTCAGAAGAACAGAGTCCGTGACTTGTTTGGTTTTAATCGGCACGGGCGCTGGGCGGTGCGGCGGCATACGTCCTGGGATGCAGGTACAGTCCGTCACATCATGCAAAGCGTCGGGCGTACATATCACCTGCGGATCACAGAGCTCGCCAGCTCGGTGACGGTGAGTAATTGAATTGGGCTGCAAAGCAAAGTCGCTGAACAAAACAACATGCATCTGTTCTGCGCACTAGAAGGCTTTATCTAGGTAGAGCCCGTCATCATTTCTCCGTAATCCTTCTTATTTCTTGGCTGCCTTTTGTTTTTTTGCACTCGTGATCCTGCCGACCGAAAGAAATGCCGTGGCGCCGGGGGAATCGTCACCTATCCAATCCATTTCAGTTGGTGAGTGGAACCAAGCGAAAGTTCATCTCCATTTCCCAGCACCCTGTTTTAGCCAACGCCAACCTACGGTTGTCTCGCGATCCTCCCCCGTGATCAATCCCCCGGATCGAATAATCGCCGCGAAATGTGGATATCTGTTCGATACTGACATTGACATGTATGTATGCTCCTAGCCAATGGTTAGAGATTTTATACTCCTGCTACTGTTCTTGTCTTTGACGGCCACGAGTTCTAGACTTACCTTGCCAAAGACTAACAGAAAGAAAATTGCCATCGTAGTTGACTTTTATTTGTCGAGTTCAGCGATTAGTTCTAATTACAACGCGTCGAATTCGAAATTCTCCGATTAGATTTTTTTTTGAAAACGCTCCGATTAGATTTTTAATAGCTAGTTTCAGCAGAGTCAAGGACAATTCAGAGCCATGTTTTGTCTGATCAATCGCTGTCCTGCTCTTCTAGTCCCTAGGTGGTTATGGATGTACCTGATGGTGGTATTTAGACCTCACGTAAATAATGAAGTTACTGCACGCCCGTTTTTAAACTAACACCACAGGCATTTCTTCTGCGACTTGTGGATGGATTCCTTAGCAGAGCAGTACCATTACTGCATGTTGTTCTTGATGAACTTGGAGGCATCTGCAACACTAACTTATCAGGGTATTTGTCTTAGTCCTCTGAATTCTGTCGATAATGACTAGAATAATGAACTAGGAATCGGGTACCTACCCTTCAATGGGTTTTTGTCCCTTAATTACCTCCTGTCTGCTTTATCGACCAACTTGGGATTAGTGGTCATAAACTTCTTATCTTGAAACTAAGCTCATGGCAAATCTTGCATGCTTACCTGTAATAGTATGGAGGCAGGACAGCTCAGCCCTGAATCATAAGATGTTGTTGTTTTGCATGTTGGTTTCTTTCGTATGTTTGCAGGTTCTTCATCTGCATCCATTGATATGTCACCAAAAGGATGTTTGCAATGGTCCATGGTCCAACTCCCCTCTTCTGATAACATGACACTTTAGGTTCCAAATAATTTAGGCATGAAAGGGGGCTCACCTACAACTCCCACATGGAATAGGTCTGTGTGATCCAGTAAATAATATTCATCTCATAATTAGGGAGGAGAGGAGACAGTTCCAAAACCTTGGATAACCTAAGCCATCAGTGTGATAAACCTGGCATAATTAGGTTTTTGGACTACTAAAGCTACTGCAGTTGCACCAGCTCGTGACAAAAGTACAATCACAGACAAATTAAATATGGGAGGGTGGCGTGTCATGTTGTCCTCCTTATTCTCTAGGCTTCTTGTTTTCAGTGTAGATTTTGAACAGTGCACAGCCATAGCATGCCTGGGTTAGGCCGTGCAGGATGCAAAAACAAGGCTATTCTCATGCAACTGCTACTATAATTTTTACATCCTGCTAAAGTTTATCCTTACTCAGACACAGAAATTGCACTGCCATGTTTTTACATCCTGCTAAAGTTTATCCTTACTCAGACACAGAAATTGCACTGCCATGTTTTTTGACATGCACTGCTGTTACAGGAGATGAGAGGGTGAAGATAGCTTTGTTGCATGTTCGGATGTGACGTCTGTGACAATGTTATCAATCAATCCCTTCCACGTCCACTAGCAATCTAGCACGCGGATTCTGAAGCACCTCTCTGAACAGTGCAAAAGCTCAACCCACAGTGGCCATGAAATAAGATATCCTCCAAATTTACAACAGAACGAAGGGATGTTATTTTGTTTGTTTGCTCTAGTGCATTCAGAAGGCAGGGTGTCCTTTTTCCCCATAGCATTTACTCTGAACTGCAGAGCCCAGCACATAATTATAAGAGTTCAGAGAACCTGGAGCCTACCCAGACCAAAACTTGCTTTTGTTTTATTCCTAGGAACCATGAGGTGCTCCATATATTTTCCACAGGACACATGCACACATGTACTAGTACTGCCCCACACTGTGAGTTTGTGACTGTGTGGCTTTCAGGTTCCAAGCAGCTGAACTGAGCAAGCAAATCTTCTACATCTCGATCTCACCTCCCCAGATATATACTTCAGTTCACTGGGTGCACGTCCCATTGCTTCCATTTTCTTTCTTTTTTTGCCTCTTATCTCAAGAACTATGGACGAGGCCTGTGACCTCAAGGTGCACGTCAATGGCCATCATACGCTTCTTCTCCACCAGGTACGTGCATGCGTGCCAAAATCTTTCTGAAACGCTCGGATCAAAAAAGAAAGCATCGTTTCAATTCTCACTGTTGCTGTTCAATTACCAGAGCGTCGTGTGTGCGTTCTCGGGGAGGTTGAGGACAATGGTGGCGCAGGAGAAGAAGAAGAAGAAGCCGAGCGGTGGAGGAGAGGCCATGTCCGTCAAGCTCGCCGACTTCCCGGGAGGCGCAGAGGGGTTCGAGCTCGTGGCCCGGTTCTGCTACAGCAATGGCCGCCTCCCGCTCTGCCCCTCCAGCCTCCCGCTCCTGCACTGCGCCGCCGTGTTCTTGGAGATGACCGAGGAGGTGTGCGCCTGCAACCTCCTCGCCCAGGCGGAGGCCTTCGTCGACGGGCTCTGCTACTGGACCTGGGCCGACGTGCTCACCTCCGTCAGGAGCTGCGAGCACCTCGCCGCGGCCGCCGACGCCTCCGGCCTCCTCGAGAAGCTCATCTCCGCTCTGTTCTCCAAGATCACCGCGGGCCCAGAGATGACGCCTGCCGCCGCCGCGGGGACGCCGAACTGCTCCTCATCCTCGGCGTCCTCCTCGTCGCCGGACACGGTCGGCGGCGGCTTCGGCCGGTCGTCGTCATCCGCCAAGACGCCGGAGTCGATGAAGCAGTGCTTCAGCAGGGAATGGTGGTTCGACGACGTGGCGTCGTTGTCCCCGCGGACCGTGGAGAAGGCGATGAGGGTGCTCGGCTGCTACGGCGCCGAGAACAAGAACCTGATACTGACGCGGTTCCTGCTGCACTACCTCCGCCGTGCGGCCACGCACAGGCCGGCGCCCCGCAAGGACCAGGGCGGCCTCCTCGCCGGCCTCGCCGACACGGCCGTGCACGGAGTGGTGCTCGTCGGCGGCACGGCGTTCTCCTGCCGGGGCCTCTTCTGGGTGCTGCGGGTCGTGTCGGCCGTGGGGATGAGCAGGGAGTGCAGGCACAAGCTGGAGGGGCTCATGGGGCTGATGCTGGACCACGCCACGCTCGACGACCTTCTCGTCTCCGGCTCCGGCGATGACGGCGGCGGCGTCTACGACGTGAACCTGGTCATGAGGCTCGTCAGGGTGTTCGTGAGCTCCATGGAGGAAGAGGAGGAAGCCGACTCGCCGTCGTCGCAGAGGATGAGGAAGGTGGGGAAGCTGGTCGACAAGTACCTCGCGGAGATCTCGCCGGACCAGGGGCTGAGGGTATCCAAGTTCCTCGCCGTCGCCGAGAGCTTGCCGGACTCGGCGAGGGACTGCTACGACGGCGTGTACAGGGCGTTGGACATCTACCTTGAGGTAAGCAAGCAAGAAGCTCAACCAAGACGTTGTTGAATCACGTTTTCAGAAAATTCTGTTCAGAAGTACTAGTGCCATCTCAGTGAATTGAAATTTGATTTGTCAAGTAAGCTTGATGCAATTGTGTTCTAGCTAATGATAGGAGCAATGATATGGCAGTCTCTCTCTACGGTAGTAATTAAATTTTTTCTGCATGCTGGTGAGAGACAGTACAGTGTAGGGCACCTAGATTTTCACCTGGGGCAGTGGATATTCTCACAGTTTATGATGGGGTCATGATGAGTCCTACGCACTAGGCAGCTCGGAATGTTGATTAGTACCTCTGGAGGAGCTGATGATAATGATGTTAATAATTTGGGATTTAGGGTAGCTGCTGTTTCACTAGGACTGCAATTAATTTATTTTTGTTGTTTAGGAGCTATGGCATCCTTGTTGCACATTACTCTGGAGTACTTCATATTTGTTTATCAGGACTTATGCAAAGCAAGTGAATAGAGTTTGGTAGTGCTATCATGGGATGCTAATGATGGACAGATAGATTTGTCTAGTACGTTGTGTCATGGATGGAGCAATTTCTTTGCCATGCCTTTAAACCTTTTGCACTGTGCAGTGTGCGCTTTTGGTTCATCAGATCTGAAACCTTGTCACTAGGCCACACTACATTTCTTTGCTTTATCTCTGCCTTATCCCTTAATCCGGTGCAACTAAAATGCAGCCCTTTTCCGAAGTTGACTAGTCAATCAATTCGACTTCCTGAAAATTGAAATATGAGTTGATGTTGTTATCTAAAAAATAAAAATAAAATTCATGTACTTATCTCATAGAACTACTTGCGACAGTTCTGCATTTTAGCATCCCTTTTCTTCACAATCTTCGTTTCTCTAGCAATGCGAAATTATTTTTAGTTTCCAACTAGTCCTAAGTATTATGTCCGCTGCGTGACTGCTATCTTAAGTTGCAGGTCAGTAAGTTGGAGTATAATTTACCATGTCTGTCAAAAACTTTACTTGCATGCATGCAGACGTAACATTAGCACTTTTGCCCTGTTTGCAGTGCGCCTTTTGTATCATGTTGTTATTAGTCCATCAAATTGGTCCCCCCTTTTGCATCTATCTCTGATCATTTTGCAACAAAGATATCCCCTTTGTTTACTACAACTGGTGCGTATGTAACCTAGGAGCCTTTGTTTGAGTGCCCCTTCTGCCAGATTGCATGTAGTCTGGCCTTTGGTGCTTTCTATGTGCAAATGCCTTTTCCTTTACTCACATTCATCTCCTTTATTTCTGATCTTTGTGTTTTCTGCATGATTTAGATTAATTGCAGTAGTATCATTAACATAACTTCTTTATATTCATCAAAGTTTTTTGCTGAATTTCATATAAAAAATACTATTGGATTTGATATAGGTACGTATAATATATGCATTCTTTTTGTATATTGCAGTCCCACGCTGCGCTGACCATCGAGGACCGCTCAACGTTGTGCCGGTGCCTGAACTACGAGAAGCTGACCCTGGAGGCGTGCAAGGACCTCGCCAAGAACCGGCGGATCCCGCCGGGGATCGCCGTGCAAGCGCTGTCCTCGCAGCGGCCCAAGCTCCAGATCAAGCCCGACCCGTCGTCGCGGACGACGCCGAGGAGGGTCGTGGACGTCGACGCCGTGGACGGCGAGAAGGAGGCGCTGAGGCTGAACCTGCGGAGGATGCAGAACCGGGTGGTGGAGCTGGAGAGGGCGTGCAAGGAGATGAGAGGCCAGATGTCCAAGATGGCCAAGGGCAAGTCCTTCGCCAGGGGCTTGCCTAGGCTGTGCTAGTTCATGGAGTAACATATTTTTTTTTGTGAGACTGTCACATAGCTTGCCTTTTTCTCTTGATCATTTTGTAAAGTTCATTTGTTGCATTAGTCTTCTTTGTGCCGTGTTGGTCACTGGTTGTGAGAGAGGTATATGAGCAAGATTGACAGGGATGTAAAGTTCTTACCTGTGTCCCTTGTTGCTTTTCTGTAACTTCGCTGTGATTTTTGTCCATAAGAGGGGTCACCGTGCAGGTTTTGGTCGTACCAATTGATCTCACTTACCTCTGATACTCCGATGCCAGATGGGAACTTTCACCTTTGTTTAGGGTACACATTACTGTCCGAAAGCTAGTGCATTCAACTACTATTTGACTCGATTATCTTGAAAGTGATATAGCACAACTGTCCATACTGTACCTCTCGAGCGCAACCCTGTTAAAGAATCCTGACGAAAGAGCCTGGGTTCTGTCCAAAAATGCTACATTTGTCAACACGCCCGGGTTCGTCAGCCACAAAATCAAGTTGCAGTCTTGTAGTCAGTAGACTGGGCCGGTCTCGGCGGCGAGTCGATCACGGGCAGATTTTAGTGGATGGCAGCAGTTGGCTCGGTGCTCGCCGCCCCGCCGCCGGCCTGCCGGGGTGTCGGCAAGCGACGCGTCGCAGCTAGCCAAGCCACTGCCGGTCGCCGGGCACCGCGCGCTGCCAACCCGCCGCATGCCATGCCACCGGCGATCCTTGCCTCCGCCGTTGGGCCAGATTTGCATGGATACGAGTAGAACGCATAGGCTGTAATCGACTACGAGGCCCTGCCGAAACGGGCTGGACCATGTAACGAGAATCGGCCGGTGATCCGAGCGTGTGACCACGTGAATATGTGATTCCTGATGGGCCGCGCGACAATACTTCGGCATGCGTGGCAGCAATTGACTCAAATGTGCTTCTTCTTTCATTTTTTTTTCTATAAAAAATAGTCAATCTGCTTCTCTGTCTCTCTCGAAAAGAGAAGTTATTTGATCATTTTGTTCCTTGGAGATTAACGAAAGGTAGAGGCACACATATGCGTAACTTACAGCTGGGTGATCGATGTGGTGCCGCACAGCGCCACGAGATACAAGTAACACCGAGTAGGAGCTGACAAGTCCTCGCTCGCAGCGAGGATTACAAGTCCGGTGCATGTAGTCCTGGATCGCAGTGAGGAGGTCCACCGGGACAAGAGTTAGCTAGCATGTTTTGGGATCCGAATGTACTTCTATTGTGATTTTCTAACACCTAGCCTATCACTTAATTACTTTGCGGCTTTTTAGGAATGACATGCTATTCAGTAGTTATTCAGTTAATAGAGCACATTAATAAGTCAGGTCTATCAAGTAAAATATGTGGTTGAGCGATTTTTGTGTTTATCACTTAGCACAGGGATTTTTATCCTTATGTACCATGGATATGATAACCATACATAGTACCATTGCTCTATGAAAGAGGATATGGACGCAATAATCAACATATGGAAGGCTCCATCTTATCTGTCCTTAGACATTGAACATCTATTTGTAAAACCACGTACTACATCATTTTAGGTTAACAAGATTTTCTAGACAATCCTACTTGTCCTTTAATGACGGTGATGAATACTGATATAAATTATTGTATTAGGGTTTTCAAAGCAAATATGGCATATAAGTTAACATGGGTTTATTGGTGATAGGAAGTAACTATTTAGCATGCCATTCAAAATTATTATGATAATTAATAGCAATACAAAATAATTAACTAAACCAATAAGTATATAAAATATAAGGTATGTGGGTTTAACATGGATAATGTAATGTGGCTAATTATCTCGCGACGTTTGGTTGGATACATTTTTGGACCTTCTCCTCCATTATTGATGGCTCTTTCCAACCCAAAGAAATCAAATTAAAACAGATCCCGGCATAATGAACGTGAGCTGGGAGCAAAATGCAAATAAACTCAGAAGAAGGAGATTATAAGAAACGGTGGATTGGAGGTTGACGTGTAAGCCAAGCTAAACTGGGTTGAACGGAGAAAACTGGATCGAATGTTGTGGAAAAATGGACTCATGGTTTCGGAAGGATCGGAACAGGATATATGATTGTATTTTCTGGTACTGATGAACAGTAACTGGACTGGTTACTATTCACCGTGGGTCTAGTCAGTGAAGAGTATCAGACCCAGAGCAAGCAGTGACGGGTCGGGTCGGATGTACAGTTGACATGGATAGTGATTTCTGGTTTTAGGCTGGCTTTCTTTTCTGTTTCTTTTATTCTTGGGCTTGGCCCAGAAAGCCCATTTGGCTCGGCTGTCTCCCTAGGCCGATATGTGGCCCATTAACAAGGCAGGCAGCATCTCAGTCACGAACAGAGCTGGTCGGCCAGAACAGAGGAACGGTGGCGGGGATGATTGCGGCGGCTGTGACGGCGCAAGTTGACGGAGGATGATGCAGGTAGAGGTAGTAGACCATGGGGAATTCATTTCTGTGGAGAAAGGTGAGGTGTTTGTGGTGGATTCTTCCGGCGGCGGTGGTGGCAGTGAAGGGATAGGGGAGCTTGATTCCGGTACTATGGAGGCGTCCTGGCCAAATTAGTTGGGGATTTTGGGTCGTGGGGATTGCAGGTGCTTAGAGGTGTGATAAATTGGACGGAATCGCGGATGGTGGCGAGGATCCGAAGAATTTTAGATCTCACCGTGCTTGAGGAAGATAGCAGCGGGAATGGTTGTTCCGTGCGGATGGAGAAGTAAGAGGGGCTCAGTGGGGTCGAGTGAGGAGAGAGGTGAGTGGCAAACCATGGCCGTTTATAGGTGCGCACGGCTTCATAGCCGGTGAAGGCGGTTCGGCACAGGGAGGCGGTGCAGCATGCTTCCAGGCGGTCGCGGTGGCAGCAGAGGACGGTGATCTGGGGCGCCGTGACGTCCGTGCTCTCACTGGAGCTCGGGCTGAGGCGGAGCGGCGCGGCATGGCGCCGGGTACGGCGTCAAAACAGGTGGCGGGCGGGACGGGAACGATGGGAGCAACAGTGGCAGGGCGGAGAGGAGGAAGAGAGGCCGGTCGCAGGCGGTGCTGAGGCGAGGAGAGGTGCTTGTGACGCGCGGCGAGGCTGGCGTCATGCACAGGAGCTGCGTCGTGTGGGAAGGACGGCGGCCTGTCGTCGGCGAGGACGCATGGGCGTGCTGTGCTTGCACGAGGCACACAGAGAGGAGGGAGTTGGGCCTCTAATGGGCTGGATCTGGGCTGAGCTGAGGTGAACAGGAGCAGGCCAGAATTGGTCGATGGGCTTGATTTGACTCGAATTCGGGTTTTGGATTTGAGTATCTCCGGATTTCAAACAAAACCAAACAAATCCAAAATTTTGAAATCTTTTGGTCCTCACAGAAATGGGGCTCGTAAATTCTGGAGATGAGTCAGCCTGCCGTCGAATTGGGATCGAACCAAGCTGGGGCGGTGCCTCCGTGACGTGCCACGATCGCGATGTGTCGATGTCACCTACCGGATCACAACGGATAGTCACGCGTACGGTTTTATCTTCACATGCCGGATAATGGGAGGCTGGGAGCAGGTTGGCGGTTGGCCCTGAGCCTGGGACAAAACGCCGAGCACATCACTTCCGTTTCATCACGCCGCAGAGTTCAGCTCAGCTGCTTGCATCGTCCTCCAAAAAAAAATTCCTTGAAAAAAATTCAGCTGCCTGTACTTATGACCCCTACTAGAAATCATTTGAACAGTGATTAGCAACAGGGTGGCCGTGTCTGATGTGCCAAATGTTCGACTTTTTTTTTCTTTTTGAGTTCTACCATCGCACACATAAAAATGCACGCCACTCACACACTCAGACCTCATTCACACACCTCTGCGTGTGTGCTGTTTCATTCTACACATGCGCTGTTGAAGTACTTGAAGGAGTCGAACAACTCTGCCAACGACGGGCACGTCGCGTCCCACTAGGGCACATGCGTATGTGCGCGATAGAAAATCCATATTGCTCGCCCCTGTCCATCGCTCAGTTCCTAAATGTTCGACTTAGTCACAACGGCCAGCCATTGAGGCTGATATATTATGTCCCGGTCTACTTAGAACTTATTAATGGAGTCTGTAAACTATTTGGAAAAAGTAATAAACCGTGTCTAGCAGATTCTTTAAAGCTTAAGTATCTAGTCCACCATAACATGGCAACCGCTGATGCAGTGATATATATTAGCTAATTGGTATAACATGACACCGCTGCATCCTGCCTGATTGAGTCGAATCATACAATCCCACATTTGTTTCTGCTTAGATCGCCACCGTAAAAACTTCCTATACATTCAAAACATGTCCCGTAGATACCATCGCTCTCAAACCCCGACTGTAACAGTAAGCAAATTTTCAAAATTTTGAAAATTCAAAATCCAATCAAAATTCCGAAATCTCTACACTGGACCTCATTTCCTTTCTCAGCCCATTTCTTTTTCCTCAGCCCATCTGGCCCAACTCCTTCTCACCTCCGTCCTCGTCGCCGCCGACTGTTGAACCGCCGCCGCCCGTCGCGCCGCCCTCGGCTTGACGCTGGTAACGGGGTAGGCCCTGCTCCTCTGCAGCGGTGCTGCCCCCGACATTGCCAGTCCACGTGTCGCCTTCCTCTTTCCTCGCTCTGCCCCGCCGCTTTTCCCCTCCTCAGCATCGCTCTCCCTCACTCCCTGTACCGCCTGCCGGAGCTCGCCACCCGAGCCAGCTCGCCTGCCGGCCCACGTGAAGGCGCCGCTCGAGTTCCTATCACCGGCGAGCTCATCTCCTCGGGACTTGTCTCGGTGCTTCAAGCGCCGAGCTCCCGACCGACCTCCGCCGGCTATAAAAGCCGAGACCTCCTCCCGAGCTCCTTTCTCCTCACCCCGATCACTTTCGAGCTCCCCTGCTCCTCCCCATCACCCGTTCGAGCTCCTCCACCTCCTCCTCACCCCGACCACACTCCTTCCCCTTCCCGAGCCCCGGCGACCCGCCACCCCCGCCTCCGTCTCCGGTAAGGTGAGCCTGAGCCACCTCACCGTCGCAAAACCAATTCCCCACGGCATCTCCTCTTCTTCTCCCCAAAAATGGAATCCCCTGCCTCCTTAGACCCTCCCGGAGCAATCTATTGCTATCGGCGACCCCAACCGGCGACGAATTTGAGCCCTGTTGCCGGCGGCGGCCCCTCCCCTGCCTCCCCTTCCTTTCCCCTTCTGAGCCACCGGCTCCTTCTCCTTACCAGGCCGGCCCAGTTTCCTTTTGGGCCGGTTCCGATCGCAACGGGCCGGTTCAGACCGGGTCAGTTTTCTTTTTCTTTTCGTTGTCTATTGGGCCTAAGCCCATTTCCAGCCCACTTTGAGCCCATTTAGTTTAGGAAGTCATTTTTCATTTTTATTTTCTTTTTCTATTGAGCCCTAAGCCCAACCCGTACCCTATCTAGCCCATGTTCAGCCCACAGCCCATATCCAACCCAGCCCAACCCGAGAGCCCTAATGGGCCCAATACAATTTTTGCGGGCCCAGCTCGACCCGTCGGGCCTGAAACCCTAAAAACACTATTATATACCGTTTCGATCGTCTCGACGTCACGATTCCAATTCTCCACACCGTTGGTCCAGATTTTTGCTTTTTAACACTCGAAACCCACAAGAGCCTCTTATCCCACATATATTCCGATTTCCCCTCCGAAACCCTAACTCGCGTCATATACCTCCTTCCATCTTTTCAATAACCCGATTCCAACCTCACACACCCCCACTTCCTAATACTAGTATTATTTTTTAAATTATTTTACATTTTGCTCCCAGCTCGCATTCGTTGAGCCTGAACTTATATGTGTTTGTTTGTTTGCTTGGATATTTTTGCAAATAGGGAACGGTAGTGACGATCTGACACTTGGAAAGGATCCTGACGGTGAAGAACTCCCCGAAGACAACGATCCGACAGACTTCGGTGCAGTAGGCAAGTCACACTTCTTGTTCATGTTGATCCCACATGCCTTTCTATTTAATGTATTACTAGTTTAGTTGATTACCTTTTTGCATGTTAATTTCATATGAGATATTTTTGAATGATATGATTGTGTAGTTAACACCTACCACCCCACAGCCCCAGTTAATTTTTGTAGACCATATTCACCTTGAAGACCTTATGATAAATATAAGTCATATCAGTATCATTCACTGGCATTAGAGGCTAAGCTAGACGGTATTCAGGAATATTGGTAACCCTAATCCAAAACTCAGAGAATGTGATTTTAAAGAGGAATTGCTGACGGCTGGGGACAGAGAAGATGTGGCCCTTCATGTATTGATTATGCAGCCATACCCCTTCCGTGGAGTAAGGGTAATCTGATGAATTACCTTACTCGGGGCAGTTAAGGACAAGACCCTTGTGCTAAGTGGTGAACACAGAACCGCTCAACCACATGTTTGACTTGTCAAACCTGGCCTAGTAAATCTGCTCTACCCGCTGAACAACTACAGAATAGCTTGTCGTTCCTCTTCTTTGGAAAGCCCGCAGAAGCAAATGAGGTAATAGGCCATTTATTGGGAAATCATAACTGGAAATCACTTGACTCTCGATTGCGAAGTTGACACTGGCCTGTTAGCTCCCGAGAGAGCGAGTGATGTAGTGTTCCTAGGTAGAAACTTCAAAAGATAGAGCAGATAAAAAGCCTTGTTAACCTACCTCTATTGACACAACGATGAGCGTGTGTAGATCTGCAGTGACACTAAGAGGTATGGGTATCATGTGGGGCTCAGTTAATTCAAATGGTATTCGAATACGCCGTGCTTCTGGTTAATGAAACTGTGTTTAGAGGTGACTCTCAATACAAGGCACAAGTAGAAGTTAGTAATGATTAGTTAACTCTGGCGATGACCCGTCAGGGTTGTTTAAACACTATACTTTATAGTCAAATGTTTAAAAGAAGAGATTTCTAAGTACTAAGGTGGAGCTTAGAGCTATGCACCTACCTTGTAATAAAACCTTATACCCCTCCTTGAAATCCGAGGCATGTAGTTAATAGTGTACTTTCCCAACGCGGCTTGCTGAGTACGTCATGTACTCATTACCGCACCAATCATCACAGATATACAGGAGAACGAAGAAGAATCTTTTGATGAAGAATACTTCAATGGAGATGAGTGCGAATTTATGTCTTATCCGCGCTCGAGGCACCTGTGGTGTAGGTTCCTTTGAATGTAATATAAACTTTGGGCTCGGATGCCCCAGTCCGCTGTAAAATAAACTACTGTTAAGCATATTTTCTGGTTCTGTAATAAAGTTTGGATGTTCATCGCTGTGTTGGCAATGTGATTACTCTACGTCCGCAATTGAGAAACTCTTGGGCAATTGCGGGTATTATTTCGCGGCTCCGAAATTTGGGGTCGTGACATCAACACTCCTCCTCAAGTTCGACTTCATGGAAGCGTTTGATTCAATCTCATGGTCCTATCCGACGGTGCCCTAAGGGCTAAGGGTTTTAGCAATACCTGGATTTCCTAGCTCTGCATCCTCTTCTCAATGGCGTCCTCGCACATTCTCTGTAATGGGATCGAGAGCGATGCTTTTCAACACCAATGGGCTCCGGTAGGGGGACTCTCTCTCCCTCTACTTCTTCATCCTTGCCATCGAGCCCTTGAGTCACTTGCTCCGGCGAGTCACTGAGCTTGGACTGCTACAACCCCTCCCTAGATAGTCAGTTCATATGCGGATCTCTATGTATGCAGACGGCGTCATACTCTTCATCAAACCAGAGCGCTGGGAGACGGATTATATCCGCCAAATCCTCACATTCTTTGGCAACGCATCTGGTCTTCACATAAATGTCCCGAAGAGCACTATCACGCCCATCAGGTGTTCGGCACTTGATCTCGATGAGATCTTGGCAGATTTCCCAGTCCTCGTCCAGCAATTCTCCTACACCTACCTCAGGTTGCCACTTTCCCTTCGTAAGCCAGGGAAGGCCCTGTTCCAACCACTCCTAGACAAGATAGAAAGGAGGCTGACGAGATACAAGCAAGGAATGTGTGATTCTGGTTTATCATCTCACTGCTCTCCACCTTCCGACCAGCACTCGCAAACGAATTGACGGTTGCAGGCGAGATTGATTGTGGAACGAGATTTGAAATATCGAGGTCTATCGACTAGAGGGGGGTGAATAGGAGATTATCAAATTTTACTCAAATTAGTTGTTTAGCATGCAAGAGTGAAGCAATTAAGGGATGAAGCAACAAACACCAAATAAGATCTAGCTCAACTGAAGAATAACAGCTAAGAAAAGAGCTAGAAAGAGGACACAAGATTTAACCCGAAGTTCAAATTGTTGGCAATAACTCTACGTCTTCGTTTAGAGAGGCTGAGCACTTAGTTCTAAAGACACACCGTCTTCACCTTCTTCTCCTTGAGCCAAGTCCACTTAGTACTTGCTCAATCACTCGTGGGGATCTTGAGGTGATCCTCGAACCTTCACAAACTGTTGGAGGCGAATCCACAAGTTGGAGCTCTTCAATGACACCTAACCGGTTAGGAGATGCCAAATCTCCAAGAGTAACAAGTTTGAATTCTAGGCTCGAAGAAGCTCTTGCTTGGATGCTCAATCAGTTCTCAGATCTCTCAAAGCTTTCCTCTCTCAAAGTAGATCTCAAAGAGACAAGAGGAAAGGGGAACACGAAGTGAGAGAATGTCTTTTTGCGCTGAGTGTCCTGCGGAGCCCGCAGGGGGTCGGGGACCATTTATAGGCACTGTTCAGAAAAGAGTCGTTGGGCACAAAGATTCTTCTTCGGCACAACCGGAATACAAAACCGGAAACACTGGGTTTCAAACCAACGGTCAGATCTGAGGAACTCAGATGCACAGCGAAAGTCTTCAACTCAAAGTCGGTAGTTCCGAAAGGAACACGGTCACGCTGGTATTGAAGATTGTACTTCTTAGAGTAACTTCCAGAAACGATTCCCGGTAGTGCCGACTTTGAAGACGGTTAAACCGAGATTTGAAGTATTGACACGTTCTTCTCCACAGAGAAGAAAAGCGGTCAAACCAGAAATCAACTCGGTAACACAGCTCTTCAAATGGATCTAAATCCAGAAGAGATTCTCGGTACCACCGGAAACAGAACCGGTAGAACCGAAGACAACACACATAGGACTTAGTCTAGGGCAACAGAAGACCTAAATCCAGAAGAGGTTCTCGGTGCAACCGGAAACGGAACCGAAAGAATCGAAGACATCAAGAATGGGACTTAGTCTGAGACAACATAAGACCTAAGTCCAGAAAGGATTCTCGGTACACCCGGAAATGAAACCGAAGACATCGAGAACAGGACCTAGTCTAAAACGGCATGAGACCCAAGTCCAGAAGAGATTCTCGGCGCAACCGGAAGCAAAACCAGTGTAACCGAAGACAAACCAATTGGGACTTAGTCTGAGACAACAGAAGCATATCCCGGAAGCACCGGTCTCCAAAAGCGGTCATACCGGTTTCTAAGATATGAAACTAGGGCAAACCCTAAGCGGCAGGGTTCCCTAACTCTCCGACACAGAGACCATTCTCGGCAGCACCGGGTTGAAGACCGGTCATGCCGCGATTGAAGCTATTCGAGGCTTGAGACAACTCAGTCTTCAAACCTCGCATCAGAGGCCAATCTCGGTACAACCGATTCTTCAAACTGGTATCACCGAGAATCACTGTCTGTGTCTCAGAAAGAGATTTCAAAGAAGTCTTCTGAGATTTGATTGAGCACACTTGAAGATTCTTCCTCTAACTTAGATATCTCACCCCTCTTAATATGCGGCTTGTCCTATAGACTCAAATAATCTTTTGATCATATCAAAGACTAGCAAAACACCATTAATCTTCTAGGTCCAAGTCTTCCTTCATCTTTAACCTTTTTAGGGGTCGACATCCGCTGGTTAAACCAACTACTTGGGGACTATACACCTGAATACACTCAGTAAATCATTAGTCCCTTAATCGTTTGTCATTAATCATCAAAACCCACTAAGGGGCACTAGATGCACTTTCAAGACCTCACATGTGGCGGAGGCAAATGCCTTGTAGGATGGAACACCATCTGCAGACCGAAATTTTTCGGTGGCCTGGGCATGACAGACATTGCCAAATTTGGAGGGCGCTCAGCCTCTGCTGGGCATGGCTCAAGTGGACGCAGCCGGAAAGGCAACGGGCATCCTTGGAGACCCCGCTTGATGCTTTTGATCAGGATCTTTTTGCTGCCCTAAGGTGTGTGACTATTGGCGACGGGGAGAAAGCGAATTTCTGGTCAGACGCTTGGTTGCATGGGACGCGACCCAAGGACATCGCGACACTTACCTTCCATGCCTCCCGTTGCTCGAATAGATCCGTTAAAGATGCCCTGATCAGTAACAATTGGGTTGTCAACGTGGCTAGCAACATAGATGACAGCAACCTCTCGGAGTTCGTTGCGCTATTCCTGTAGGTGACCGATACTGAGCTGCTTCCAAGCACCCAAACTCTATCACCTAGAAAATCACAGCCTCAGATCTTTATACAGCGAAGTCAGCACACAATGCTCAACTGAAAGGATCCAGCCGCCGACCCTTCGACAACCTAATTTGGAAAGTGTGGGCATCGGAAGAATGCCGATTCTTCGGCTGGCTAGCTGCGCAAGAGCGAATCCCTTCGACTGACCTAATAGACACTAAACATATCCCGAATGATAAATGGTGTGTCTTTTGCAGAAACACTCCGAAGACAGCGCATCATCTCCTCATCCAGTGCCCATATGCTAGGGACATTTGACGTTAGGTGGCGATTTGGTCTTGCTTACACCACCTACAGCCGGCTAGCTGGGCGCGCGATAGTGCCGTCTCCCACTGGCGGCTAACCCGTGTTGCAGAAGGGAGCGCCTTAGCCGATAAGACAACAAGGAAAGCGGCGAAATATTTGATAATCCTAATGCTCTGGGAAATCTGAAACGAGCGTAATCGGCACATTTTTGAGCAATGAGCTTTACGTGGCGAAGGCCTTCTGGTGCTAATCAAGAATAAGGTAGCTCTCTAGACTCAAGCGGGTGCGTGTGGCCTCGGTGAACTTACCTCCGGACCCAATGATGTGCCATGATCCTCAGCGAGCCTTTCTCCTTGTACTTGCGCTTGTTTTCTTCTTTTGCTCGTTTTTTCTTTCTTTGTTTTGTTTTGTCCTCTATTTTGTTTCTCCTAGGTCGGTTTCTCTCCGACCTCTCATTCGGTAGTAAAATAGCTCGCCGTGGCTGTTTTGGTTAAAAGAAATTTTCTGGTCTTCTGTAATCTAATCCTCTGGCGCTAAACAGAACACGTGAACACGTTCTGCAGGGTCCAACCAATTACCAGACGAACTCATCCGACCCGACCGCCAGAATTAAGCGAGCTCGGCTCGAGCCCGAAACATACCCGACTCGTCTAACCCGATCGATTTGTATTGTTTTAAGTCAAGGCCTTCACGACAAATCGATGAACGAACACCAATCCAAACACGAGGAGCATTTTTGCAGTTTCGACCCCCACCTTTCCCGAATTTTACCTCGAACCAGAGATCTCGTGATCCTCCGCGGCTCCGGCGGCGAGGATGTCGTCCACCGCGCGGCGCGTCCACCCGCCCTATGAGAACGGCGCGGGCGGGGGAAGCGAAGACGATCGAGAGGAGGAGGAGGAGGAGGGGGAGGAGGAGGAGGAGGAGGAGGATGAGGTGGTGGAGGAGGAGGAGCCGCGGCTCAAGTACCAGCGGCTGGGCGGGAGCGTGCCGGCGATCCTCTCCACCGACGCCGCCGCGGCCATCGCCGTCACCGAACGCGCGGTTCTGCTCGGCACCCACGACGGAACTCTCCACATCCTCGACTTCCAGGGCAACCAGGTACTACCCGCGCGAATTGGGCGCCTGCGGAATTGGGATTTGTGGTGTGAAGAGGACCATGCTCGTACCATTGGATCGTCTCTGAAAGCTTCCTCTTAATCTGTTAGGATTCGTAGCATTGGCTGAGCGATTCATTCTTCAAAAGTACTAGCCAATTGTGGGAAGACGTTACAAAGGTGAATTTTTGGGGGCCGCATGGAAGCTTTTGCAGCGGAGATTTAAGGATAGCTTTAGAACGAGGAATATGATCTATGAAATTTCGAGGGATTACCTCGTATGACATATGCTGAAATTCTCTTCTTGGATTAGGATCCTGTGCTTACCTCTAAAACTGAGTTGAAGTAGCTGTGTGCTAAAAAGATCCCGCATCCTGCACCTCTAACAACATATACTGGAATAAATTGAGGTTGCTGCTAGCTTCATTATGGCTTGAATTCATGCTAGGTAACATTGGCTGTAGCGATCATGTCACTGCAAGTAATTGGACCGAGTATAATTTCGAAGTCTGAATGAGAAAATTTAGCTTGACATTTTTCTTTTTTAAAAACGGGCTCATGGAAATTATATAGCTAAAACAATGGTACACGTGATAAAGTGTAGCCTGTGTTCTGATGCCTTTGTCATCCCATGTGGATTCCAACTCTATAAATATCAATATTCTTGTGTTGATATTAATCTGTTGTCATCCATTCGTTCAATATGTTTTGTAGGTAAAGGAAATTGCTGCTCACACAGCAACTATTAACGACATCAGTTTTGAAGATGGTGAATATATAGGCAGCTGCTCAGATGATGGCACAGTAGTAATAAGCAGTTTCTTCACTGATGAAAAACTGAAGTTTGAGTACCATCGCCCCATGAAAGCAATTGCTTTAGACCCTAATTATTCCAGGAACTACAGAACATTTGCTACAGGTGGTTTAGCAGGTCAAGTTCTTCTGCAGACAAAGAAGACATGGGGAGGAGGCTACCACAAAAAGGTGCACTTGGCTTCCTTGGGATAAAAGATAATCTGATGGATCAGTGAGCTCTAATGGTTGTCGTCTTCATTCCTTACCTTGTAGGTTCTGCGTGATGGTGAAGGACCAATCCATTCTATGAAGTGGAGGACAGACCTTCTTGCCTGGGCTAATGATGCAGGGGTGAAAGTGCATGATATGAAAATGGACAGAGGGATTGCATTCATAGAAAGACCAAAAGGAATTCCTCATCCAGAGTTTTTACTTCCTCACTTGGTCTGGCAGGTAAATGATGTTTTGATTTATATGAATGAATAACGTTATACAATTTATTTCCAAGTATGGGCCTATGGCTCAGCTGGAACATTTCAATCTGGTCAGCACATTAAAATATTTACTATAGCATGCAAGGAAAAAAATATGTAAAAGCTTCTGCTGATGCGTGCCATAACGGATCATAGTTTTTGTTTCCTCTGTAGTTTGAGTCAGATGGCATAACACAAAGGGTACTAACCAAAACAAGAAGAATAGCATAGGATGCGCATCAGTTTCTGAATGGGTGCAACATATTGTTTGTTATGTCTAGGAGCAAAATACATGCTTTACTTTTCGAGCAATAAGGATATATGCACCTGCTGTTAGCATATACTCGTAGGACAGACTTGTAACATTTTATTTTTTGTTGTGTGCTTAATGGAAACTGTACATGCTGCACACTGATTGATGTTTGCATACGTAGGATGATACAGTCTTAGTTATTGGGTGGGGAACAAGTGTCAAGATTGCAGCAATTCGAACAGATGTATCTCAAGGAGTCAATGGAATACAAAGGGGTATCGCAACAGCAAGTTCTGAGAAGTATGTTGATATTGTGGGCTCTTTCCAAACAGGCTACCACATATCTGGGATTGCTCCATTTGGTGATCTTTTAGTTATGCTTGCATATATCCCTGAAGAGGATGACAGAGATAAAAAAATTAGTACTTCCGTTCCTTCGCGCCAGGTAATCATCACTGCTTGTCCTCATATTACCATTTCTCACACTGATATTTTCCGTTATGTTTGGAACATTTTGTAGGGAACTGCGCATCGTCCAGAAATACATCTTGTATCATGGAAAAATGATGAACTTACTACAGATGCTCTGCCCATTCATGGTTATGAGCACTATAAGGCAAAGGATTACACTCTTGCTCACGCGCCTTTCTCAGGTTTGATGGACTGCTTTAGCAGTGAATGGACATTTCTTCACTCTTCACTGGAACTTTTCTATAATGAAGGAACCATTTCTTGTTTTGCCATCCAGGAAGTAGTAATGCAGGTGGACAGTGGGCTGCTGGCGATGAACCTTTGTATTACATTGTGTCTCCTAAGGATATAGTTGTTGCAAAGCCAAGGTTTGTTAAAATATTGCAAAACAGGAACTCATATTAGCCCTTGCTAATTAAACAAGGCAATGATTACTTAGATAAAGCGTTATTCTTTTTGAAAATTTCTCCAATTGTCATCTTGGAGGGCTTCATTGACTTCAATCATTTTGCTTACATGATTCTATTGTAACAAGCAACTGGGCTAGCTACTGACAACAGACCACTTCAGTAACATATCTGATGCAGCGAAATTTCATTTTTCCTTCTCATGTATGAAGTATAGCCATGTTTGTTAGATATTTTGATTTCTTTTGGGTCTTTTTCAGTTTGCTTATGTTTCTGTCCTTTTTGCAAGGAAAATCCATGAAACATTTCGTCTGAAATATCGAGTTGATGTTTCTACTGATATAATATGTGCCTTCTAATTAGAGATACTGAAGACCATATCGCTTGGCTTCTTCAACATGGTTGGCATGAAAAGGCATTGGCTGCAGTTGAAGAAGGACAAGGGAGGACTGAGCTTCTTGATGAGGTAAAGTGGCAAGGTCAAGTTTGATTAGTAAATGACGTACGGTATACATCATCTGTCTGATGACGGACGCCTTATTTATTTTTTTAGGAACCTAGCAATGGGCACCTTTAAGGAGCCATTATGTTGGTTGGGTCCCCTGTACTGTCGACTTTTTCATATACAACTTAGCCATTTCATCTTAAGATAATGAGACCTATATCACTATCATCAAGCAATAGGTGCTTCTATTCAAAATGGCTCATCTTTAGACCTTGAGTGCCATGAGCTAAGCTGAGCATAATAATGCAATTGATAAGTAAACCATTGAAATAAATGTTTTCTTCTTAAATCCCGTCTTATATATGTTATCCTAGTCCAACTATGAAGAAGAGGCCTAACTACACTAGTAGTTGAACTATTAAATTTTTTTAAATTTTTTTTTCTTGTATTAGGTGGGCACAAGATACCTTGATCACTTGATAATTGAAAGAAAATATGCTGAAGCTGCACAACTCTGTCTGAAGTTGCTGCGAGGATCTCCTTCAGCATGGGAGAGGTGAGAAAAATATGTAGATATACAATTGTCACCTACAGAGTGAGTTTTGCATGGGCATTATCTGTGTTAATTGTACATTTTTTATATGTAGTAACCAGAACTTCCCTGCCACAGGTGGGTCTTTCACTTTGCTCATCTCCGCCAGCTTCCTGTGCTGATCCCTTACATACCTACAGAGAATCCACAGCTGAGTGATACTGCTTATGAGGTGCTTGTACTCTTTTTTGCTTGCTCTTTCCAAACCTATATATTTGTAATACATTATTATTTGGTTTTTGTAGGTCGCCCTTGTAGCTTTAACTACCAATCCTTCTTTTCACGAACTTCTCTTGACTACAATAAAAAACTGGCCACATACATTATACTCTGCTTCACCAGTCATATCTGCCATTGAGCCACAGCTAAATTCCTCCTCGATGACTAACTCATTAAAAGAGGTGCGTTGGAACATTGTTTCATGGATGTTAAAAAAATTTACATTGTTTATTTGAGCTATTTAAGACATTGATATCTTGGTCTTGTCTGATTTTAGGCTTTAGCTGAATTGTATGTGATCAATAGTCAATATGAAAAGGCCCTTTCTCTCTATGCTGAAGTAAGTACATCCTAACCAGCCGTTAAGAGTTTCATTCTACATTTAAGTTATAAAAGAGCATTTGCTGTAGTTTTGTTTCCTGAACATATCTGTATTGCTAAAACCTCATTTCGTTCAGCTCCTGAAGCCAGAAGTATTTGAGTTTATCGAGAAGCACAACTTGCATGGTGCCATTCATGATAAGGTATGGCGTAAGAATTCTCAAGTGGATGATAAAAATTATCACAAGTCCCATATTTTAGTTTGTATTTGTGACTGAATATTTGTGGCCATAAAGCCTAGTCTGTTGTCTAATTTAGCTGATTATATATAAGTTACATTCTACTGAGACATAATGTAGAAAGACAAAGCCTTCCATATCCTCCACATACTTATTTATCGCTCTTATATATTCTGCAGGTTGTTAATCTTATGATGTTGGATAGTAAAAGAACAGTTCACCTATTTATCCAACATCGTGATATCATTCCCCCGTATCAAGTCGTGGAGCAATTATTGCATACTAGTAAAAGTTGTGACAAGAAATATTTATTGCATCAGTATTTGCATGCTCTGTTTGAGACAGACATGAATGCTGGAAAAGATTTTCATGATATGCAGGTATTTGAGTTCTCTTGTTGAACATACTATCTTTCTCCTATTGTCTACCTGCTCATTCTGTCCATTTCCCTTAATTTTTTTAACCTTTGGTTTGTGTTTAGACACACCTAGTAACTCCAAAACATCTGTGTCATAGGTGGAACTTTATGCAGATTATGAGCCAAGGATGTTACTACCCTTCCTTCGTACCAGCCACCATTACAGGCTCGACAAGGTCCTAATTCTAAAAATTTCCTTGCAAATTCGTTTGTTCATTCATTATAGTAACAATGACAAGTGGTTATTTCAGGCATATGAAATATTTGCACAAAAAGAACTTGTCAAGGAGCAAGTTTTTGTTCTTGGTCGTATGGGAAATGCTAAGGAAGCGCTTTCCACAATTATAAACAAACTGGAAGACATACAAGAGGTCCTAACCCCGCTATCCTCATTTTGTGAAGATATCTTATGCTGTGTTAACCAACTCGAATATAGGGAGTTGGATTGCAGTAACACAAATCTTGAACTGTATGCAGGCTGTTGAATTTGTTATGGAGCAACATGATGATGAACTATGGGAGGAATTGATAACACAGTGCCTTCAAAAGCCTGAAATGGTAATTGAATGAAATTTCTATCTTATCTTCATGATGAGACTGATACCCTTCTGTATCTCGAGTTATCTATTGTGACTGTTGAGCAGGTTGGGATGCTGTTGGAACATACTGTCGGCAATCTTGACCCTCTGTACATCGTCAGTTTGGTTCCCGATGGGCTAGAAATACCTAAGTATGTTCCCTCGAAAGTCTATTTATTCCAAAGACCACAAGAATGATCCTATGAAATATTATACATGACAGAAGCCTTGCCAAATGAATCTCTTTCATCATAGTTCACCAACAATTTGTGCAAGTATTACTTATGACCCATCAGTGGGCTTATCATGGCCATTATAGGATTATATTGAAAATGTAGAATCCAGCTGATAGACACCTTCATTGCATCTGACAACCCTTTTCGTGTCCTGAATATTCACGCTTTTGATAGATTGCGGGATCGCCTTGTGAAAATTGTGACAGACTATCGAACAGAAACTTCACTGAGACATGGATGCAACGATATACTAAAGGTTAGCTGTCTCCATTTCACTACCCTGGCCTATCTGTCATCCATCTTAACGTTTGCTGACCATGCCTTGTACAGGCTGATTGTGTTAACCTTTTGGTTAAATACTACCACGAGGCTCGGCGTGGAGTCTGCATGGCAAGCATGGATGAGGAGGCACATGGAACCAGAGTCGACGAAGGATCTTCACGAACAAGCGAGAGAGCATCGAGTTTACGTACTTTAGAGATCAAATCCAGAACGAGATGCAGTGCTCGATGCTGCCTGTGCTTTGATCCTTTGTCTATTCAGGACATCTCTGTCATTGTGTTCTACTGTTGCCACGCATATCATATGTCTTGCCTCGAAGGTGGGTTAGACTTGATGAAATCAAACAGTAACACTCAGGATAGCGACGATGGCTCGGAGGACGATGATGGTTCCCCGTCGGGCGAGTCTAGAATGCGCTGTGTATTGTGCACTACTGCTGCGGCATAAGTGATTTCTTGTCGAGCGGTCCATATTCTCATGTGTTTTAAGTTTTGAGCCTTGTAATTATTGTGCTCTTTTGGCGTGATACATATGTACAATAGGTTGATTCTTTGAGGGCAGTTATATCCTCAGCAAGAGAAGTTTTCTGTAAATTTGACGCAACATCCGACTTGAGCAAAGTTGTACGGCATTTTTTTTTCAGTGCCACGCTTGCCAGCTCATAGAAAGTTCACGACAGAATTGTTCTTGTTCTGAAGAGGCTGAGATGAGCAATTCAGATTCTTATCTTCATTCTTCTATACTTGCTGTGTAAAAGATAATTGCCTCTGGCGCTGCAAAGCTGAAGAATAAGCAGAGCATTGTTATTCAAATTTGTCGTTCAACTCCTCATTTTATGTTGATGCCCTTCTGTCTCAAGTTCTGAAGTACTCATTCTTCTATACTCATGCTGTTATTTTCATTCTTCTATACTCATGCAGTACTCTGATTTAAAGCTGTTATTTCGACGTATCAGAGACATCCGAGTAAACTTCGAATATAAACAATATAGATAACAGAAGCAATTCCTGGTCAACATTGCATACCTTCTTATCATGCAAAGCTATCATACTCTATTAACTCGCTAATATATTAGTATGACTCATGATATTATTCTCAGGAAAGAGAATCTGATATAGCCAAGGCCGAAAGTCAAGATAGACGTTTTTATGCAAAATGTACTGGCCTAAAGTCTAAACACTACTTTTGGGATCTGGGCATGGTACAATTCCCCAGTTCCTCCTCACTTCCTCCAAATCCTCATGGAAGTGCTTCTCATAGTACACAGACATCAGATCTGTAGACCTAAGACCTGCTTTGGTTGCCCATGGGAAATAATGCTGGAAAAACAGCGTCCTTTGTTTCTCACTGAACCTTGCAGATCCCCCAACAACAGAGAGCATGCACATTGGGAGAAACATCTGTTCAAACTCGATCACCTTAAGGGCAGTCTCACCAATCAGGTTGGTTGGAAGGCCAAACAGCACGTGCCAAAAGTCATGCACCTCACGGGCACGGGTCGCAACAAACGCGAGCTCTTCGGTGTCCATGAACCGAACTGGTGGACGGTCGTCTGGTGAGAAGTTCCTCGATCCCATGAACTGAGCATAGGCAGCACCAAATGTGTTCTGAGGCATGTCCCAGGCATGAGAAACCTGCATGGATATAACCCGAGGGCGCTCCAAAAGAATTTCCTGGAGGAGCAAAACTACTGTTTTAGTAAGATAGATTGAGAAAGTGATATAGTATATAAGTGGTGAATTGAGTCTTGCCATGTATTTGCAAATTGCTACGACTGGTAAAAGATAGTGAACAGTTGCATTAGACAATAGCAATGGAGATTCAAATAGTTCAGAACATTAACGAAGTTAGACTCCAGCCCAACAAGGAACAACAGTTTGGGAATTTAATCCAATGAACAATACAGTAATAAAAGGAAGCAATCTACAAGAAAATGCTTTATTGTAAACCCTGTACCAGGATCGATGGATCATATCAACTCCCTGAACAAACCAAGTAAATCGTGAAAACACTACTCCACAACCATTCTAGTATGGGTGAATCATCATTTGGCAATCATTCACACTTTTCACATGAGAAACCATGGTGTTTCATATAATTGAGCAATTATGCACATAACATCTACAAAATCAGCTAGTAGCGAAGGCTATAAACAATGGTCTAAGACAAGAATAAATGTCGAGACATGTCCGTTTCTGACAAGAGAGGAGACAGTATGGGTTTACCCTGCCTTCAGCGCTGTTCTTCATTCGCTGGAGGATACGCCCAAATGCTGGCTTCCCAGTAGTCTCACCAAGTGCAGCTATCAGATCAGCTCTTCGAGGGTCAAGCAAGGCCCCAAATGCAGAACCAAACGCAACAGCCGCCTGCTGCCAACCCTTCAGATTAACACGTGCCGCCTGCATGACGCTACAAACACGAAGAAACTGAAAGTAAGAAAACTACAGACTGATGCCGCTTTGCTAGCATGGCCAATTATCACAATAGCATTATACAATTGAACATTATACACACGGACACACTGCAAGTAGCTAATTGTAAGTTGCGAGTAAAGCTAATGATACCATGACACATTGCATGCAGATAAACAGGGACGGCTAACTGGTTATGTTGACAAATATGATAGGGCATAGGCCATGCAGCTGTAGTGATGGAGCCAAATGCCACTTCGTTGAGGCATTTCATCGAACAGCCAGAGGGCGTCATCCCAAACACCGCGAGTCAACACCGCATGGCCTGCAGAAGCGCTCAGCAACTATCCAGATCGAGCACCCGAGAAATAAGAAAGATCACCGCACCGCAGCAGATCAAGCACTCGAAGAAATCACCGCTCCGTAACCTCCGTTCATCACACTCCATCCCCCAAACCAAAACAGAGAGGAAAAATTCCGACAAGAACCGAGAGGAATGCGAGTAAAGGGATACCTCGCGAGAAATCTCGGGCTCCGTCGCGGATAAGGCGGAGAGGGATTGGAACGTCGCCGGAGTCGCGGAGTCGGAGCCTGGCGGGGGATGGCCGCACGGGAGAGACGGCGGTTTGGCGTCGTAGAGAGCTATGGTTGGATACCTGGATGCGAGGGTGTTTCGGCAAAAGGCCACCGCTTCGAGCGGCCGGACCCAATGCCACGTCCACGCATTAAATTACAAAAGAGCCCTTTACTAAAGAAGCCGAAGCCTCATCAAGTTTTCATCTACATCGCGATGGCGGTAGCGGGAGTAGCCGCCTCCCGCTCCTGCTCCCTCGCCTGCTCTCCCCGCCCGCCACCGCCCAGGTCCGCCGCACCGGCGAGGGCACACGCCGCCGCACGCTTCAGGGGCCGCGGTGGTGGAGATGCGGGTCTGCACGAACCGCACGTGCGCGCGGCAGGGCGGGCGCGAGGTGCTCGAGGCCCTCGCGCCGCCGCCGCCGCGCGTCGACGTGACCTCCTGCGGGTGCCTCGGCCGCTCTGGCGCGGGGCCCAACGTCGCAGCATCCGTCGCCGGTAGAGCCGCTGTGTTCGGCCACGTGGGCACGGCGGCGCGCGCGGCGCGCAGCTCCTGGAGCACCTCCTCGGCGCCGCGGAGTTCGATGCGGCCGCGGGGCTCGCCGCGCTCGCGGCCCGGGAGAAGGCGGAGTCCGCCCTCGAGAAGGGGGATGCCGCCGTGGCGGAAGCTCTCTCCACTGAGGTTTCTCTTCAAAATGGCATGAACAAAGCTGCAGTTCTCTGTGTGGTGTGTGTTCTAATTATGACTTATATATTCTGTAGAGTATTGGGGTCAATGCCCCTGGTGGTTTGCATCTGGTGTATGGAAGCAGGTATGTTCTGTATTTTTGAATTTGTACTCTCATAAGCGTGACATGTAATGTTTGGTAGCGGTTGTTGTGGCGCCCCCGGTTTTAAGGCCGGGAACTCCCTCGTGATCACTGTACCGGTCCCTGGATCAGTAGCCGATACACACGAGTTAACCTGTATATCATCGACATAAATGCATAAACATTTGAATAGACCGATAAGGTCGATAATCTGATACCTATAGCCCAACGGCTAGAAATTTGCAGCGGAAACTCAGCGGAGAGATGGCCCATCAATATGCCATACCCGACAGGCAACTGACTGGGGTTACGCCCTAGCTTTCGTGATCGTGACCGCTTCTTCGGTATTGGCGTCTCCTTCGTCTGGCCAAATCAACAAGCCAGGTGAGTACATTGAATGTACTCGCAAGCTATTCCCACGGGGGGAAATATAAGGCAATATTTCATGCAGGGAATAGTTCAAAGAATGACTCTAACCTAAGTTGCAAGTTGTGCGGAAATGTAAGTTCTTGTGCGAAATACAGATTAGTAAATTCAAGAGCATTTTTGAAAACGAGAATTCGTCTCTGTCGAGACAGCATTCGATGCTGGATAATCCAGCAGAACAGTCGTCAATTTGAGGCCGATAACTCCATCTACCGCCTCAAACAATCATAACCACCTACCCGCGCTACCACCTCGTGGCCCGGGCTAGGTTTCCCCTTCTGCAGTTCCTCGCTACTAGACCGTAGCTTAAACTGCTCACTGTGGACACATCATGCCCACGTCCTTAATCCAATTTTCCAGCTTTCTCAAACAAAACTCAGTCTAACCAGTGTGTGGCCTTACCAGTTCATGTCCATGACCGAGGACGCGGCTATTCGAATAGATTTTAACACTCTGCAGAGGTGGTACGGCTTTACCCACAAGATGTAAGTCACCCTGGGTATACTTCGCGACGTATACTGATAGAGATATTACAACGAGACCTTTCTTCCGTGTTCACACTAGAGCCGGACTCGCTAGAAGGACTACCCAACCTTTTACATCTCGGATGACAAAAGTGGGACTCTCCCCCTTTGTGTCGGACCATGTTCCACGTACCTTGTAGGACTCTACTGAGCTTTACCCCCACGACACAGTGAGACTCACGAAGAGCTTTCCCCCTACGCAGTCCCGTGGAGATCCTCTAGGGACCCCGGATCCACTAGCACTTCACCCTAACTTCCCACGGTTCCGAGCTCTAGCGTTAGACGAGGTACCGAGTCAAGTCCTTCCCATAAAGGACATGTGGACGTACGGTGGAGGAACTGATTCAGCGGCACTTAGGTTCGGTCCTTTAACCGATTCGAGCAGGACTCCATGTCCAACCATCACCTCAGGTAGCAACCGGCCACCCTGCCATTCCAGGCCTCAGGTCGCAACCGGCTCCCTACCCTTTTCTGATTCAAGTAGCAACCGGCTACTCTACCACCTCCAAACTCCCTTAGTATTCTTGCCCGAATCCAAATCCTCCATCATCTCATTCAGGGTTTTAATAAACATTCCTTTTAAATGGCACCTCGGTTTGCACTTACAAACCGAGGGTTTTGATCCCAAACCCATCGTATAGATGAAACTTAGTTTTCACTACAGCAGGGCTAAGCAGGGCTAACGCCTATAACCCTAATTACTTTGCCGATACTCCCGTGATCGATAGTTAATACTAGGGTTACAAGGGTAGGGTTTACGGACCTGGGCTAATGCATCTACTGGGGGATAACTACTCTACATAAAATATCAGGGATAATACATAGCATGCACTTTCGCAAACAAAATAATAATACTTTGTAAATAAAGGATTCGGCATGATCAAAGGAAGATTGCTTGCCTGGCAGTATTGGCCGAGTCTCGAGCTTGAGCTTGATTCGACACTCGTCCGAATTCCTCCGCGCGATAATTCCTAACGCCGGTATCTACACGTCGAAGAGGTGGCAATAAGTCAACGATGCAAGAAAGTACCAAGAACATCGAACGCAAAATCCAGGATAATCAATCCATGCAACCGCAATGCGTTGGATCAGCTCTTGCGAGTTTATGGGGCTTTAGAATGTCAGGATTGGGTGCCTTAGGTTATCCTGACAAAATATCCAACTCAAGTTCTTGTCGCGTTAGGGTTTCAGGGTCTTCGGAAGATTCCTGCATACACCTGTCGTTATGGCTTTTGTTGGAGTTCTTGTCGAGCTAGGATTTAAGATTTTGGAAGGCGAATTGTCGTTCCATTCGAGGAGTTGTCAAGATCAGGAGCAACCCTGGACGGAGAATGGGGAGTGTATATGAGAGCTTAACTTCGTGGTAAGGTGTAACGTCCCATTTTTATTTTCTGTTGTTTGTGCATATCATGGCATGGTATCATATGAAATCGCATTTTTAACTAGAATCTAAAACCTAAAAGAAGGGCTTGAACTCCATTTGAATTTGTAAAGTAGGATCTAAGAATATAGAATTATAGTTAAAATCGAATGAGTTAAAGCTAGTTCAAAAGAGTTAACATGATGATGGATTGAGAAGGTTTAGGAAATTGTTAAATTAAAGTTATCCTGGAGTTGCAATCTTTTGAATTGGAGCAATTTTGGAGGGAATTTGTAAAACAGAAAATCATAAGAAAAAGAAAACCCTAATCTATCTATTCTACCCCGGGATGGGCCTCCCCTCCGGCCCATTTCCCTTTCCCCGGCCCGCACCGGCCTGCCCGCTCTTCTTCTCCCTCCTCCCACTCTCTCTTCCTCACCCGGCGCCACCTCCTCTCCTCCATGCCGGCCGCGTGGCGCCCTCTCTCTGCCACCCACGCCAGCTCGCCCTCCCGCTCCCGAGCCTCCCCTAAAACCCCCCCCTCGGCGCGCTCGCCCGGCCCCCTCTCTCTCCCCATTTCCTCCGCCGCCCTCTCCAGTGCCGCGATGCGCCCGAGCTCGACGCCGGCCGCCCTCCGCTCGCCCCGCCTCAAGCGCCCGGCCGCCCGAGCCCTTCCCCTCCGCTCGCCCCGCCCCGCAGGTCGCCCTCGCCGCCGGAGCCCCCTCCCGCCACCTCGCCGACGCCGCGTGCCCCGGGAGCTCGTCTCGGTCCACCCCGGCAACCGCCGCTCCTCCTCGAGCCGCCGCCACCGCGCTCGGCTGCTCCCCCTCCGGCCTCGCCTCGGCCACGCCGCACCCACCCCGACGCCCGGAGCCCCTCGCCATCCGCGCCGCCCCAAAGCTCACCCCGGAGCTCGCCGCCATTCCCGCCGCCGTCGCCTCGGCCCCGGAGCTCCGCCACCCACCGCGTCGCCCCGGTCCTCCCCGAGCCAACCACCGCCTTCGCCGTCGCTCCGCCGTGCCCCGGCTGACCGAGCCTCCAGTAGGTTAGGGCTTAATGCCCTTAAGTAATCGGTTAGGGCATAGATTAGCATGTTAGTTAGGTTAATTAGTTAGTAGGTGAGTTAGGTTAGTGTGTTAAATGCTAGTGATGAGTAATTAGTAGATTTAATGCTGCTGTTGCGGTTGATTTCAGTTAGGGCCGGTTAGTAGGGTTAGTAAGTTTAGTTAAGTAATTAGGTTAGTTGTTAGTTACGTTGTTAGTTCGTTAGATCGGTTAGGGCATTAGTTAGTAGCTAATTAAATGCTAATGTTTAGTTGTTTAATTCTCCAGTATAACTAATGCTATGGGTTGCTGTGTATCCGGTTAGGGTAGGTCAGTAGGGTTAGTCAGGAGTTAATTAGTGGTTAAGTTAGTTAGGATTTAGTTAGTAGTGCATTAATTATTAGCTGTAATTAATAGGTCAATTAACTCTGATGATTGGTATTTATGGCTAATCCGATAGTTTAATTGCTGTTACGAATGCTAGCAGTGTATTTAATAAGCTAATTGAATCCGTGAGTATGACAATTGGGCCCCACCGAGAGAATTAAAGAAAAGAATTAAAGAAAAAGAAAAGAATATGACCCGTGGACCCCAATGTCATTGACTCGAGTCCATGTGGACCAAAGTTGACCTAGGGCCCACCTGTCATACTCTAGGGTTAAGTCATGTTGAGTAATAAAAGTATTTCCTTTTTATTTTGCTGAGAAAAATACAACAAAGGGGTTTAAATTGATTTAAAACTCGTTAAATTCGTAGAAAATTCATCTGAACTCAGAAAATTGCAATTGATGTATCAAAATGTTTAGAGAAATGAAAGATATTCAATTATGTCATGATCATACATGTTTGCATGCTAGAAAAGATGAAAATACCGAAGAACTTAAATTAGGGTTTACCCCGAACCCCGGAAGTCTTCGGATCGCAATATCTTGCGCGTCCGAACTCCGTTTAACCTGATTCCAGTTGCGTTAGTTTGCATTTCGCATCCTCTAGCTCATGGCATACATTGCATCTCATGCCGATGTTTTCCGACGTTGTATTTATTGTTGCGTTGTTTCGGTGTTTTCGTTCTTCCGATAGGACCGGAGGATCGCGACGAGTATAACTACGAGCAGGAACAAGACCTAGTCGTTGAACAGCAAGGCAAGCAGCCCCCTTTGACCATATTGCGGATATCCCATTATTTGCAACTCTATTATTTGTTTTTAAATACGTATCGCATGCGCTCAACTGATATTTTACGTTAAGTTAGCCCTACTCCTTACATGAAAACTTACTTTGTCGCTCAATCAACACCACCGACCCTCCCAACCTATTTAGAGTGAATTGCTTGTGTTGATATTGCTTATATAGCTAATGATGCTTAGCCGTGCTTAGCTGTGTAGAAGTCGTAATTTCTGGGATGGCAGACAAAACACAATACTCTGTATGGGTTAGCGGTTAGGTGGGTGTTCACCGGGCGGTTGTTAATAAACTTGACTAATCTCAAATCGGGCATCGACGAGAGGCCATGCTGGGAGTATGGTGGGTTGTCTCGTTAATCCCACAAGGACCGGTTCCCGGTGTCCTTTCGAACCAAGATTTGCGTGCTTCTACGCGGGTGGTATAATGGGCCACCCACGACCGAATAATTTGTCTAGGCTTAGGATATGAGCTGCATAGTTCGCCGTTTTCGGGACTTGGGTGCGTGGAAAATAAGGAGGTGGTGTGATGCAACAATATAGGAGTGAGGGGTACACACGGTCCGGGACCGGGGATGTATCACCTGCCACAACTAGTGGGACCGCGTCGAAGTATCGGCCGAACTGTCGTTCGCGGACTAGCCTATTAGGGCGGCTCATACCTAGGTCGAAAACATTGTAAAGGTCGTGTTCAACCTCCCTCTGCTAGCACACCTCGTGAAAGTGTGTTCTCGGTAGCATTAAGAGTAGGTTGATACGCGTAGGTAAAGATGTACACCCCTGCAGGGTTTAAACTATTCGAATAGCCGTGTCCGCGGTTATGGACAGCTTGGTAAGAATCCGCATCGAATTAGACAAGTATAACCCTAATCTAAAACTTGCCAACTTTAAGGATTTGGTTTTAGCGATTGCTTCCTCCCTGGTGGTCGAGGAAGAATCGAGGGTTTCGTGTGTTCGATGGTCTGCTTTAGGTTTTATTATGCAGTTTCAGCTCCTCTCCTTGCAAAGTATTCCAGTAGACGGATTTCAATCTAATTACAGGTATTGTGAAGAATAAATTAGCTTTCTGCAAAAATAGTCCACAGATAGCCCTTTCTTGATACCTGATGCATCTATTATTATTTTCCCCTGTAAGTCTTGCGGAGTACATTTTGTACTCACCTTGCATTCGTTGATATTATTTCCGTGCAGAGAAAACCACTCCCGCAGCGGAGGGTTTCTACGTTGAGGTAGACGCCGACATCGACTAGTCGCTGGTGATCCCGGGCAGTGGTCCTGCCCTGGGTTCGGCAGCTTGGTTTGTTCTGCCGTCGCTTTTGGCCCTACCCTTAGGCTTCTCAGCCGAACTAAAACTTCCGCTGTGTAAAGCATCTTTTGCTTGTATATATATGTTGTTAAGCTTCCAGAATAGCTAGTATTATTGCAGTTTCGGTCGTAGAGTCTCTGTGATGGTACTGGTTTGTTTCTTCCCCTGTGTCATGTGCAATGTGTGTATGATTGAAGTACGTGATGCAGGGAGGATTTCAGGTTTTATATCGCAGAGCTATTAAGTTTTATCACCCCTGTGAAGCGACTCTCCACTGAGATGTTGGGAGCTATATCACCCTACTCCAGCCGTGCATTTATTTGCCGGGACGAGGTCGGGGTTGATGCTCCGGCTCAGTGGGAAAGAGTGAGGAGACCATATCACCCTACTACTCAGTGCATTAAATTGCCAGAGTAAGCTTTGGGGTTGACGTCTCGGGCTATTCGAAGCCATATCACTCCACTCCTCTCGGATTTGACCCCCGTGGGTTGAGGTCGGGGTTGAAGCTCCGACTTAGCGGGTGATTATTCCTAAAGCTCTCCGTTATGGAATCTGGGGTCCGACATAAGGTTTCAAGATGTTAGGGTTTAAGTCCACGACCACATGAAATGTCTTGGACAATGGGTATATGCGTATATACCACACGAGATGACGGTGCTGTTGTTTATAGCGAGTTCGTGTCATTAGGGTTAGGGTTTTGGAGTGGCTGTTGTTCCATCCTAATAGTTATTAAGTTTTAGTAGGAGTTCGGGACAGTGGCTGGAGAGTATATATGGGTTCATCATAATGCCAGGGTTCTGGTTTCAAAGTTTAAGTTTACGAAAGTAAGAATACACTAGGCGATTGGTACATGTATATAGGTTGCATAACGATGCCTTCGGTCCTGCGAAATTCATGCAACTTAACGGGGCTGCGGACTTAGTGGTATTTTGGACGGTAGCAAACTCCATTTTGGGCGGCCCTAGAAATGGTATAAGCGATGTATATGCTGACCCTAAGGAGTTCAAGGAAGTGCCCTAACTTAACTTTAATGGTTAATGCTCTAAGTATTTTTTTTGAACGTTTGAATCCTTCGGACACGAAAAATGGGAGTCAATCTAAGAATCCTAAACCGGTGTAGCTTCTACAGAAACCGGTCGGAAGGGCTCAAACCGGCGAAACCAGGATTGAAATCAGCTCTGGACCGGTAACCTGAGGGACGTGGCCGCTTAACCGATAATGGGACATGTTCTCACCCGTGGCCCACCTGTCAAAGGCTGCTGCTGCTTACCGTTTGGCTCTTGCTCGGGAGGTCTTCACACAGGCCGCGCGTCGGAGGAGCAGCGGGTAAGTCCTCCGGCGAGATTTGGGGACTCCGGCCGTAAGTCCTCCGGCGAGATTTGGGGACTCCGGCCACCCTGCTTAACTCGCAAAACTCCTCGGTGGATTCAGCTCAGAAGGAGGCGGGGAACTCCATGGCGCTAACGCTTTGGCTTGGCAGGCATCCCATCGGTCGCATTAGGGAAGCTCAGAGGGGGTGGAAGCCTTACTTGAAGGGGAAAGAAAAGGAACAGCACCGTGAAGAAATCGGCTGTGAGCTAGTCTGGAGGAGCTGAAGAGGGAACGGGTGAGGTGGCGGGGAAGAAGAGCGGCTCGGCCGGGGCGGTGGTTGCGCGGGCTCCCGGGCGAGCTCGCCACTGGCGAGTGGCGGCAAGCAGGGATTGGAGCGGCGGCAAGGGGCGGCGCGGCTCCGGATCTGGAAGCTTGGCTTGGGGAGATTGGAGCTTGGCCGGCGGCGGGAGCTAGGCGGAGCGGTGGCCGCGCGACTTGGAGCAGCACATGAGCCGGCCGCGCTGGAGCTGAACAGAGTAGGGAAGTGATTGGGGAGTAGCTGAGTAGGGAGGTGAGGGGATCGAGTGTGAGGAGCTCGGGAATATCTTGGGCTGGACCTGTAGTTGAGCTGAAGGGGAAGCTTGAAGAAAGAGACGAGGTAGAGAAGGGATGCGCGTGGGGAGGGAATAAAGGGAGAGGGCACATGGTCGGGGCGCGCGATGGTGAGCTGGACGGCATGCTATGGCGAGCTGGACGACGAAAACAACGGCGGGCGGCGCGGCTGCTGTCAACGGATGGCGCGTCGGGGCTGTTGAGCACATGGCGGCAGGCTCAAACAGGGGATGGGATAGCTCGAGGAGTCTCTGCGGCGAGCGTTAAGCTGGAAATGGCCGGGACAGGTGCGCGAAGCAAGGTGGCGAGGTGGACGACAGGTTCCACGGCGGTTGACGCGGGCTGGAGCTGCTTAAGCACGCTGTGGCATGGCAGAGCGCGAGCTGGAATGGCTTGGCATGCTGTGGCGTGTCTTGGCGGGGTTTGCCATGTGCGGCGATGTCCTGTAGGCTCCTTGATACGTGGCCTAGGCAACAGAATAGTTAGGCATCGAATGCCACTGTAGGAGCTAGCTGCCACTGAGAGAAATAGTTCAACAGGGTTGGTGTTCTGTCTTGTCAAGCATTAGGGCAAATGCAAGAGACAAGGGTGTGCTGCCGGTGGGAGTTTCAGGATGGCGGTAGGTTGAGAAAACCGAGGTGGAGCTCCACAGGATATTTGGCAACGTTTGGTAAAGAGTTATGCGTAAGATATTTTAGCGAAGGTGTTCGATGCGAACTATTATGAATTTTTATACACGCGGCGTCCATGTTTTCGCACGGTCGTATTCCTAGTGTTATAGGGATCATCGTGGAATTTTATTGAAAAAAAAATTAAAATTTTATTTTAGGGACTATAGTTCAATGCCTAATTTTGCCCTAGGCCTCGTTATTTTCTTATTTAAATATTTTTGCACTGAGTGTCATTATGATTGAGTCAAGATGGTTATCAGGTTGTTCCGTAATTTAACTTGGGATTTTTGGAATGGATGATAGGTTTCGCGATCAGGGTTTCGGAAGAAATGGGTTTAAAATAGAAGGAATAGTCGGGACTTAGGATTAGGGTTTCTGGGCGCGGCAAGGGGTGGAGGGGACATGGGTTAATTCGGAAATCCTTTTGCCTTGGTTTGAAACTACTCGGTGGCGGGGTGCCGTGGATGTATGGGCGTAAAGGGTATATATGTTGCGATAGGGTTCATGCCCGTATATGGTGTGTGTGTGGTGTGTTAGCGTATACGGGTCCTCGACACATCGTTCGAAGCTCTGGAGTCGGACTGTGTTGATATGGGTGTGTCGCTTTGTCGAAAGGGTGGCATATGGGATTTGCGTATAAGGTGGGTATTCTGATGTAGGGTTTGAGGGAGAATGGCATATATATGTTGTGAGAGTAAGGAGAGGTCAGGACATGTGGGTCGATTATCCGGAGATTGGACCTTACCGGTAGGTTTAGTCGATTTGTCGAGACAAAAGTTCTAGAGTTTTGGATTTTACTTCTGCTCAAGGAAATTCAAAATAGGATCCAGGGTGTATATGCACATCTACACTTGGGAGTTTTTGCGTATATGTGGTGGCAACGATATTAGAATAATCCTAACAGGTTATGGGAGCTAGGTCTTGGGGAAACACTTCTAGTATTCTCATATATATGCATCGGTTTGAGGCAGCGCTGAACAAGGAGGTAGGGTTTTGATTCCTTAACTCGGGAGTTTAGGTTTTGGGTTTAGCGTACGTGCATATATACAAAAGCAGTATATATTTGCACATGCTCAAGATATGATGTGGTGAAGTAGGCGGCAGAAGATCATGGTATATGGAAAAAAAATTAGCACATATAGATGTTTAGATTTCACAATGGTATCGCGCGGTTTCTTCGCTGTAGTTGTTGGTCCGGGTTATATCGACTAGGAAAAAGGGAGGGAATCAAGGGCGGAAGATCTTGGCTTGATTTCCTTTAGGGTTAGAACGATTTGATGTGAAGTTTAATCGGGTGTACTTTAGTTAGCATTATTTGGTAAAAAAAAATTTGTTGGCCCTAATTTTCGGTTTTGGAAAATCAGGATGTGACAGTTGTGTAGGTGTAAGACGAGATTGGCAATTGGGGACATCGTCGGTGCACTTGCGGATGCCGAGGAAGCAATAATAATAGCTCCCAAATTTCCTCAGGTATCACTTCACTTGTAAATTGAACTCCTTATCTTGTTCATAATGCCACATGCTTAGGTATGATGTATGCCCGTAAGCTTAGTTACTACAGATCACTGGAGTCTTATCTTGTTATGCTGGTTTGCTTATGAAATTGGACGGTTCAGTTTAGTTAGTTTGTTTCACAAGCTTGTGCGAATGGCTGTGCGTTAACTAGTAACTTTAGGTTGGAGGAAGCCAGGACGGGTAGCTTTAACAATCTGAGTGAATAAAAAAAACCAAATAAGTGATTGCAAAATTTGGACTGCATGACAATGTAATGCTTAATTTTTTGAATACAAGGGGCACAAGGGGCCTCATATGACTGGTGAAAACAACTGCATTATATGCACTTGGTATGTAAGTTATCTTCTCACATAATGTGAAATGATTTTCACTTTTTTTAGATAATGGAAGGTAAACTCCTGGCTTCTGCATCTGGAGATGCACATAACCAACGTTTATTACAAGATAACGTCACATCCACGTTTTACAATCAGGAAGCATAAAAAAGAAAACAACAACGTTATAGTTACCAAGAAACAACTGTCTCAAGAATTACACGCTTGTTGCTAAACCGCCACCTATGGGTAGTGAAGAGCTCCTTGATGACCGCCTCCAAGGTTTTGCACGCTGTCATCACAGCTTCCCGAGTGTCCGCTCGCTAAAGTATCGACCAAGACTGCAACCAATTAGTACACATATAGATAATTGGCAATGGATTAGAAATCTTGCGCTTATCAAAAACAACATCGTTTCTGCATAGCCAGACAGACCAACATTAAGGAACAGCTCCCAGCATTAGGTGAGATCTAAATCCCTGCCCTATCCTGTCTAACTAGTTCCCAAACATATTGATAATACTAATAGGAGGGGTCAAATTAGAAGCCACCTACACCATCCACCATGCGAAACGCCCAACCTGAGTACCTGGCAGTCAAAGAAGAGGTGTTGAATGGTCTTGTCGTTATTGCAAAAGCAACATTTGCTGCCATTCCAATTGCGTTTGCTTAGGTTATCTTTAGTCAACGTAACCCCACGTCTTCGATACCAAAGAAAGATCTTTATCTTTAATGGAACCTTTAGTCGCCAAAGCAACCTATTTGTGACGGATATAATGTGATTTTCACTTGTATAATATCAATAGAGGAGATGAACCTGATATGTAAGTTAACTATGCATATAATGTGAAATGATGTTCACTTGTATAATATCAATAGAAGAGCTTTATGATGCCAAACTGAAAAATATTTCATACATACATCTGTGAAGTGTGCACTATGCACTGATAAAATACAATTCTGATAACACAATCATACACCGATAGCATAGCCCTAGGTTGTCCATAACCTCCATTGAGGGTTTAGGGACATCACACGTCACGTGCTTTCAAACTGCCTGCTAGAATATCTTTTCGTTATCTCACTGACTGTTCTGTAACCTGATTGTGGCTGTCTTGGGTATGCCATACTTCTGTTGCCTTTTTTTCCTGATTAGATGTAAAACTTTCTCTTTGATGGTTGCTCGTTGGAAAGTTAACAGTTGTATTGGTACTTTGCTTTCTTAATTCAGGTTACCCTCCTGTTTCTAAAATCATTAAGTCTCATGGGCATGGGATCTTCATCAGCTCTTATGGATCATGACTATGCAGGTTCATTTGTCGCGAGGAGACGCGCTATTTGCAGTGGGAGAGTACTGTGCTGCAGAGGATGCTTATGCAGATGCCTTGGGCCTTGATCCATCTATACAGCGGTCCAAGTCTTTCAAGGTTAGGGTTGGCCACATGCACTGCAGTTTTGATATTTCACAGTTCCAGTTCATTTGCATGATTTAGCGCTGCGAACTTTCCATTCTGACACTCCTTTGTTCAGGCCCGCTTAGGAAAACTACGGGAGAAGCTTGTCAGTCTCAGTAGTTCATCATAGTTCATACTGGATTCTGCACTTCTAAAATCAGGCAAAAAGGTTTACTCAGCAAGAAATGTATACCTGGTGCATCTGAAATTTTGAATACCTGGTCCAAGTCTTTCAAGTGTCATATCTAGTTAGCTTCGTTCCTTCTGGGTAGCATTGTGCAGTGTGCAGTCTTGTGTTGACTATTTTAAGAAGAAGAAGATGTGTTGACCATTATGGTCTTCATGTATTTTGAAATTGATATGTCTGCTAGGATAGTAAGGGCTGCTCTCACAGAACCAACAAAGATATGAATCTAATTAACATAACATAGAGTATCAGTACAGGTAAAGAGAGAATGTGGGGCGCAATGATGATTGACATAACTTAGAGCAAGAAGAATCTGTCTTTCCACAAGCCGGGCGTTCTTTGGAAAGTGGAGAACCATTTCTAGAAAGACCTGGGTTTTGGCTTAGTGAAATTTGGAATAAATAAGGCGAAAATTGAGATGTTGGCTATGATTTTTCTTCTGGGGTTAGTGATTATCTTAGATGTTTTTTCTCTCCATTTTTGACCTTTTTCTTGTTCTTTTTTGCTCTAGCATATTGGCTTCAATGAAACTTTTGTTCAGTTAAAATTGAGCCTGAAAGAAGAGGTTGTTTGTATCACGGGATATCATCTGGCACCTTAATGTTGTAGAAGATGATAATTCCATATCATGATGTCAACAAAAAGATAATATCATCACGTGATTCATCACGGTATTCTATGGAAGATATTAGGAGAAACTGATCAATATATGGCAAACCTTCATGCTCTTCCTATTACTATGCAATATGTAATGTTGTATCTACCTTTGGCTTAGCAGGTCCTCCAGAGTTCTATTGATGGGTTCATTCAAAAGTTTCTCGATGAGAAAAAGACAAAGCTTGAACTCGAAGTTTGAGGAGATGGCAATGCCACACATTGCTACATGTCAAAACTCAAGACCTTTCCTTCTATTATCGGCTGTCATTTAGCTGCCTAGCTGACATGTTCATCCCTTTGGGTTCCTACCAAACAGATGCAATGTAAGGTATGTATATCGTCCATGCATGATCTTTACATGGGCTGAAACTTGTTAATATCAGTAAGCAATATTTTCCTCTTAAATCAGCCCCTGTGCTAAAAAAGAAAGAACTCAATATATGATCTATGCACCTTGTTTCTAGAGCTCTCGTAGATAATTCGTAGTTTGCTGGTTGTATTCGTTAGAATTTCTATTCATTATAACTTATAAGGTATAGTGGCAAAAAGGTGACCTTTGGAGATTATATTTAGCATCTGCTTGATTGCACTTTGTTTAAGTAGGCACCTTTCCTGCATTGCATACTTCTATCTCTTACCTTGTGTTGCCTGTGCACCTGTGAAATGGCTTCCTTTTTAATCTGGTTTTGGCCCCTTCTGGGTATTATTCTGTCAGTGGCAGCATTTTGTTATCCTCATACTGCGCATCCCAATAATATATGGAAGCTAATTTGAGTGTTGCGGCCCTTGACATAATCCAAAGAAGCCATACTGTTTAGACCAAGGTTTACAATTCGAGCACCTAACTTATTTATTGGAGGCTTGCTAGCAATTGCTGGAATGCTGGCCCAATCTCATTTTGAGAAACTTGAGTTTGCTGGCACATGAATTCACCGTGAAATAGGCCTCTTCCCCTTATGTTGTCTGGTTTGTGAAAGTAACAACCAAGTGCTAAATGTAAGCTTTTTTTTTGCCTAAATTCCACCAAAATATACATTAACTATCGCAAAATTGCTCTATAATAGCCTTGAAGTGGCATTTCCTCATTAACTAGTTTTGTTGGTTTCTGCTGAGAATAAGCTTTGGCTTTGACAAGTTGTTTGCTTTTCTTCTCATTGTTGAAATTGTTAAACTGCGGCTGCGACAATAACAACTAGTTTGCCTTTTCTTATTGTTGTGGTCGTTAGTTGTTACTACTGTTATTTTGACATAACATTGGCTGGTGGATTTGTTGAGAAAAGTGTGCCGGGTATCAGACATTCAGACATAAAAATTGCTGGATTTCAAGAAGACATGTAGCATCAGCATAGCTGACGATATTTATTTTTACTTAGAATATTCTAGACAAGCTATTGAGCCAGCTGGAAGCCCAAATATTCTAAACAAGATAAGCAAAAGCCCATTCCCTCTAGCTGGTGACTTAATAGAACCTTTAGCGTAGCTCTGTCTCCTAAGCATTCTCTGAACATGTACAATGGAAAGAGGCATGAAGTGGATTGATTAGAAGAAAATATGAGAGGGGCCGACTTATTAACAGGCGCATTTAAAAATTTTAGTAGCGAAGTATTCCCAAATAGTAGTCAGCACTAACTTTTTAGGATTCAGATTTCCTTAGCGCAAGCATTGCACCTGGCTTCCTATTTCTTGAAGACAGCGTTCTCTTTCTTTCTAGATGAAGCTAAGTTGTTCTTATCTTATGTCTCAGTGTCAACCACCATGGACTCCATGTGTGTCCCACCTAATGAAATTCGGTCCTTTTGCTCCCTTATTTTGAGGGAAGTTAGTGTTTTTGTTCCCAATCCCCAATATGGGTCCACATATGACCCACAACACTCAAGTCTGAATTTGCAATTCTGGTCTTCAGAGCTGACCGGACCAATCCGGCACCAAGTTGCCACCTTGCTGGCATTCCAAACCAGCTTAGCGATGGGAAAACTGCTTTGTTTCGTGGCACAGCAGATTAGTATCACTTTTTGATAATGTGGGCCACCACCTGGTCTGGTTGGCACATGCAAGATGATAACCATTCTTAGCGCACTCTACCCAATTTTTTAAAACATGGCTGTTTTGATTATGATATTTAGCTTAATTGCTGCCTGTAAGATGCAGTGTATGAAAGGAGACGTGCTATATGGATAGGTCGTTGATCTGGTGTTCCCTTGTTAATTGTGTGCCGACTTTGATCTGGTAAATACCATATCCTGCCCTACTCGTTGTTCTGATGACTCTGGCGAAATTTTAAAATGCTTATCATATTACACTAAATCACTCGCAAGGTACCCTGTTACTTGATGTCTTACTGTTACCCAAACTTATTTCAAATAAAATAGGTAGGGCTTTGCCCCTCCCATTCCTTTCCAAAGCACTCGCAAGGGTGTGAGTCATATGTTACAGTCACATTTAGGCCTTGTCAATTGGCATATAGTCCTGAGCCTCATGAGATCTTTATGCAAAACAGATCATATACATGCTTGGCATGGCATCAACACAAAAACATCAAGCAACAATTAAAATCAACTAAGCAACTGAGGCATCAAGTTCAGTGTCTATTAATTTCCGTTGAATCAACAGTATGTGTTCTGATCTACACTTCTTATTTCATATTCTCAACTTCCATTTGCAATCACATATGTATCTTTGCCCAAGCACTACAACATATTACAGGAAAAAAAAATGCTTCTGTAGCTTTTGCTTCTGACTGGCCGAAATCTTTGCCGATCATTAGTTTCTGAAATGCTGACCTTGGAACTTCAGTAACTTGTCAGCCAGCTGTAGTTTAAGGTTACACACTTCAAACTTCCACACGTAGCTTTCCCTCTTGTAAACATCAATTGAAATGGTCTACATCAACGAATCCTTAATTCCAGGCTTATACTCTTTCTTATTGTTAATTCTCGCTCATTATCCATATGTTGTTTGCAGTTCAAGTTTTTCCCCAAGTCAAAGTCGTTGGGCGAGCTGAGAAAGAAGGAGGCTCCGACGCCCACGTTTCCCTCCCGGCGCCGTTGTTCCGGATGCGTGGCGCCAAAGCGAAGCTCGCGTGGTGGCAACTGTGGCGCTACGCCGCCCGTGGTAACTTTTTGGCCAGCAGCACCGCACCTGGTCGCGGCTATCTATCACAAGAGTTTTGTGGCCATGTGATTACGTTTGCCTGTTTGATAACGCTAGGTCGCTAACGTTGCAGACTTGCAGTGTTGCATGCATGACACAGAAGTGATCCTTTTTTTTTGTGCAGCGTCGTGTCACACAGAATGGGCGCGCTCCGGGCATCCAGACAAACCAGGGACATGAATGGCTGGGTTGCACGGGGAAATATCACCCCTGCAAAAAGGTGATGTGCTGATGTGCCGTTGCTTCTGCTCGGTTGGGTGGCCTTCACGGTAAGTATGAAAAAAGGTTGGTAGAAAATTTCACCACGGATGCATGTTTTTCACACTGGTGTCGTCAACTCGTGATGATCTAGGTGGCGCTAGCTACGGCAAAATGGCATATTTGGCATGGTGACTACGGTCAATTCCGGATTTGGCGAGGCTATTTACGCAATGACAAAAGTAGCATGGCGACACGGGAGACAATGCCGCGTGGCTACTATCGGACTGGATGAGCGCGACGCACAGACGTCGGAGGTGCCCGGCACGACTACGCAGCGTCGGACCGGGGCGAGGCGACGCAGCCAGCGTCGGACTCGGGCCGAGCGACGTAGCCAGCGTCGGACTCGGGCGAGTCGACGCACAGCCAGCGTCGGACTCGGGCCGAGCGACGTAGCCAGCGTCGGACTCGGGCGAGTCGACGCACAGCCAGCGTCGGACTCGGGCCGAGCGACGCTAGCGTCGGATCCCCCCAATGCGACGCTGCCCGATTTTTCTTTTTTTTTCTTCCTGGTTTGGGCAGAGCGAGCGCTGTACTGAGAATTTTTTTTTCGTGCTTCGCTTGTGGTCTGGGCAGACAAACTTGTTTGCTATTTTGGAAAAAAAAAGTACCTATATCATCATATCTATTTTGCTGGTTTAGAGAGAAAAATATGAGCATAATCAAAATAAAATAATTTTGAAGAGCTCTAACAAAATTTAATATTTTGCTATAGCATGTATTAAACCCAGCAATAAATTCTTTTACAACGAGCATATCTGATATGAACAAACTCACGATAATCAGCCTCTTCCTCTCTTATGCCTTCGAGGCATGTGATCCGAGGGGAAGGTGAACTGTGACTGCGATGTTGGGTTGGTCCGGAGATTATAGGGTGGAGATTGCTGACTGTCTTGCGTAACATCCGGTTGTGTAGGAATCTGGCTGTAAGGAAGCTCGTCAGCTTGAAACAAATTGTCTATCCAGTGATCGCGCTGAGAGCCCTCCGCCATATCGTGGGATGACGCACCCTGGTAAGCAGGTCCTCCAACGAGGGACTGATACTGAATATTTGAACGAAAATACGGGTTCTGCACAGGAAAGGCACTCTCGTCCATCGGCGGCGAATCGTCCATCCGCGGCGAATCGTCCATCTGAAAAAAAAATCGTAATGAAATGTGTAAGATTAAATTTAAGCAAGTAAATAGTTGGTAGGTTAAATTTAAACTTTCGTACCTCTCTGCTTGCACCTCCATGAGAGCTCTGGCCCTGCGCGTACGGCAATTCCATATCGTACTGAGGTGACAAAGTGATAAATTGCTTATCAAAAATAATTTAAAATAATTGTAGCACTTATTTTCTTTACTGATTAGAAGATACTACAAGTACCTCCCGAAGTGCGCCTCTCTCAGAGCTCTGGCCCTGCTCGTGCATCCTCGAAAATCCTGTATGAGCTCTCGAAGACGCGTTCCGCATGAGCGTCGTGTCAGCTCGCATGGTCGGCTACGGATGCAAGCAGTACGGTACAGTTAACATGAGCATGAGTAAGATAATCTCCGACGTTTAAAAAGACATACCTCTCGATCTCGACGTCCAGAAGCGGATACTGAACCGCGGGCCTGACTTGGTCCTGCCTCACTTGGACACGCTAGGCTTGATCGTGCGTCACTTGGACGCGCTAGGCTTGATCGTGCGTCACTTGGACGCGCGGACCTCTGCTCGGGCATGTTGAACGCACTGCTTATTATGTCATCAGACCGACCGCATCTTAAATTTTTCAAAACGGCCTTCGCATCTTCATACATTTGCTTCATCTTTCGTACAAGGGAGGGGTCCTGATTATGGTGTGTGCGAATGACGGAAGCGGCAGTATCCTGCATGCGCAACACCCTATCGAACTGCATGAAAAGATCGTCATGTACTTGAGGGTTAAAATTCGTAACCCTAGAACCTCATACGATTTCTTACCGTGTCATCACGAACCGAAGCTCTGTGCCGATCCATCGCTAACCGTAGTTGCTGAGAATGCGTGAGTGAAGCTGGTCTCGATGGTGGATTCGAAGTGAGCCTAGTGCGCGTCCTCTGCACATACCAGCGTATGTATTCATCATAGTGCGCTCGTCGTACGGCCTACATATAACTTCATATTGTAATCATCCACATTTATATAGTTGTTCGCACACATGAAAGCTATTTACCGGTCTTCGCGGACGACCTCCAGTGGAGCTCTATTATCCCAACTGTCCTTCCATACGCGTTGCACCCCCCTCCAATCATCATCTTTTCTGCTTTTCCTATCCTGCCTGTGTTACAAATATGACATGACAAAAGGTATTTGAATGAGCACTGTACAGAAATGAAAATATTTATAAAGTTCGATCACGACTTACTCATGAACCTTGCAGTCGAGCTCTCTATTATCTGGAGGGGGGACAAATTGGTAGAGACCAAATTGTCTCATGACACGCCCCGGTGAATACGGTTCCACCATGTGTGAGAATACCAGGTGCGATGTTGTCAACCAGAGGTGCATATCCATGAAGCACTGACCTGACAACCCTGCAGGCGCGACACTGTAAATATGATCTGCCGTCCAGGGAAACCATATGACGCCACTTTGGTGCAACATCTCGAACTCCTGGTGGTAGTACACGTAGCACCGGGCCGACACTTCTCGAGCCCATGCTAGTGAGCCGTATGTCCACCTAGTCCCCATAGTTGGGTCACCGCTGTATTCCTCACCTACGGGGTACGGGTGGACCGGAACTGTGATCTGTGGCCGTCCAACTGGAAAGTGCTCCCACGACCATAACTGAAGCAACGTATGACAGAGATTTAGTGTTGGATCTTTGGCATTCTTGTGCTGTGAGGCGTCACACAAACCCCGGTAAAGAGCACAGAGCACTGCAGATCCCCAGCTGTACTGAGGGATAGCATCGAGCGGGTCATCAGCCAAAGACTCAGCTAGGTGGATGTAGTTCGGATAAACTACATTACCGTGTGAAGTAGGAAACATATATGCACCGAAGAGGAACAACAAGTACGCAACAAGGTGGGTGCTCACAACCTCATCAGTAGCCCCTTCTGGGCACGTCTCAAACCTCCTAAGCCATTGGTGAGGCACACCTCGTGCGGGAACACCCGTGTCTGTCCTGGGTATCTGAACACCAAATCTCGCACCCAAGTGCTCCCTCCAGTCAACTCTCCGGGGTGGTGGAACAATTGCCTGTCCTCGTATTGGCAAACCAGTGATCATGGACACATCCTGAAGAGTCACCGTCATCTCTCCCCAACGAAAGTGGAAAGTGTGAGTCTCAGGTCTCCACCTATCGACTAGAGCAGACAACAGAGATGAGTCTAGAGTGAAGGAGCGGCCTATTGATAACATCCTAGCAAATGGCAGAAGTCCACTCGCCCGAAGACGTGGAACAAACCGCTCGTCCAAATCCCATTGTGTCCTTGGTCCCCTAACTTTGAAGGTTGGTGGAATGTCAACGGCACCTGCTAGCCAAAGGTGGCACCTGTGTTGTTCATCGTACCTTGGCTTAAGTAATTCAGGCAATGGCGCCATGTCCTGCAATTACAAAAATGACGGGTTATTTATGTTTAAAAAATTAAATGACAGAATGACATGACAACATTGCACACATAGTATTACACATAGATGAAAACAAATTACACATAGATGTTACAAATTACCAAACTCTTACATGTATTACACATAGATGAAAACAAATTACACATAGATGTTACAACTTCTACGAAATGGTAGACACATCAAAGGTACATCAATCACTAGTGACGACTCGATCCGCGTGATTGATTCGGGCAATTCTTTCTGGTATGGCCCGATGTCTTGCAAAGCTTACACTTGCGTCGTTCTCCCTGTTGGCTTGCGTCCATATCATTCCTGAACCGCGCTGATTGTCGGCGTCCCTTCTTGTGATTCTTCAGAGCTGCATTGGGGACCCATTCCACAAGACCGAGCCAGACATCCTTGTAACTCATGTCTAAGCCATACGAGCTGAACTCACTACTCCATGTCCCCAGGAGATGGTGGATGTCAAAGTATGGAGACACGTACTGCTGCGAGGCCTGTTTCATGTACGCGCACGCCTTATACACGTGCGAGCAAGGATAGTGAAGCAGCATGGGCTTGTTGCAGGTGCAGGTGCAGACAGATGCGTCAAGCTTGCATTCATGCTTTCTATCACCTCTCACGTGACTATGCACATGCTTCTGCCTTAGGCGAATCTCGTACTTCCTCCTCAACCCATCAATAACTCTGATGTCATGGCTCTGAGATTTCTTAATTTTTCTGTCCATGTACCTCTGCATGACTTCGGACCATTGTTTTCCTTTGTCCATATTTTCCTTAGCAGCCCTTGATCTGTTATAGAAATAACCGACGGTCCGGGTCCAGGTTTCATCAACGATGGCAGTTATTGGGAGGCAACGAACACCTTTAAGCACGCCATTGTAGGCTTCTGACATGTTGGTTGTCATTATGCCGTACCTTCTGCCATCCGTATCGTGAGCCAGCGACCATTTCTCCACCTCCGGAGCGTGACGGGCGACCCACTCAGAAAGAGTCTTAACACTCGTACTCGATCCCGCATTATGATGCACTGTCTGTTGTTCTTCCCCCTGCACCTGACCACTGTAGGATGCTGTTGCGGTCTCTAGTGCTGCCCAAATGGCCTGAAACTTTCTGAGCTGATTCTGCATGCACATCTTCTTAAAAGTCTTCATCAGATCTTTACTTCTGAACCGAGTAAAGAAATTGGCAGCTAGATGCCTCATGCACCACCTGCTTTCAAGATCACTCCACCTATAAGGAGCTGGAGCAGTGTTCTTCAGCGTATTGATTGCATTTAGTAGGCCCGCATTACGGTCACTTATGATGCACACGTTAGGCCTATCTTGCACAACAGACGTCTTCAGATTCACAAGGAACCAAAGCCAGCTATCCGTATTCTCATTCTCCACGATTGCGTAAGCAACTGGAAGGACTTGATCGTTTGCATCTGCTGCGACAGCTACTAGTAGCGTCTGCTTGTACTTTCCCGTAAGGAATGTACCATCCATACAGAGCACCGGTCGGCAGAACTTGAATGCCTCTATGGTTTGGCTGAATGCCCAGAATACACGATCGAGTATTAAACGACCAGGTATTCCATCAGGATGTGGCCTATCAAGCTTGTTTATGTAGGTCCCAGGGTTTGCTTCTGCTATCTGATGGAGCATTCTCGGGACATAGTTATATCCATCTTCATATGTCCCAAATATTCTCTCTATCACCTTCTGTTTAGCTCTTCTGACCTTACTGTAGCTGACTGGAAACCCAACTGCATCAGCCACGTCAGACATCAGTGCCTTTGGGCCGACTGTTATGTCCTCAGATACTAAGTGGTACACTTTCTCCGCCACATATGCAGCAGTCACATTGCGGTGTTGTGTCAGTGGCTCTGATAGCTCACATGTGTGATCTAGAAGCACAGTTATCTCAAAATTCTTCATAATCCCGACTCCTTGCGTTGCACGGACTCTTGCTGGACAACCTGGACGTGTGCATATAGCCAGCAAACTTTTTGGGTTTGACCTTGTTATTTTATACTCTCGACTGATGGCAACGGCATGCCTAGTGATGGCCGTCTGCACGGCATGCTTGCTAGGGAATTGCTGTCCGACCATGAGCGTGCAGTCATCAAAGCCCCAGTGCGAGTTGTCCTCCTGCGAGATGGCTAGGCGTTGTATACTCAGTTCATCCATTTCGGCCGCTACCGCTATTTGAGAAGGACCACCACCCCCTTCTTCTTCATTGTCATCAGATTCTTCGTTAATATCTTCATCTTCATCCAACTCATTCACCATGTTAGGTATGATTTCGTAGCAGTCGATACGACTTGACCAAAACATACCAGCATTTTCATTCATGACGAACTGATCGTCAACCACCATGGGATTGGCATCTGCCGCCGCCACTGCTTCAGTTACTTGATCTATGGCAGCAAGTTGTCCTTCTCCAACTGCACTGCAGCCTTCTTCACCGCTCAACAGCGGAGGCCTCTCAACAAAATTAACGTACACCATCGGTCGGCCGTACATCGCGGCTCCAGGAGTGCTGACAAGCCGCATGTACCCACCCCATGATGCATTGCCCGTCACCTTGTGTAGCTCCCAGAAGGGGTCAGAAAACCCATCATCCGGACTCCTACACGTTACTGCCTCTATCACAAGCTTCTTGCGTGCTGTCTCTCGATCGAACTCACGGCGTATGCACCTCCTCAGGTCCAGCAGGCTTATCTCCTCCAACCCTTCAATTTGTGCAACCTTGTATTGGCATTGCGATAGATCTAGCCCACAAGGCCCATCCCGCACTACGTTTGCACCATAGAAAACTAACAACTGATTCATCGTACCTATATACACAGGCAACAGATTTTAAATAACGACCATTTGCTACTTTAACATGTAAATATTGAATATTCTTAACATGTTCTCTGATGTATTGGCATATATAAAATATTCATATATAGTATTTCTTCCATTTTCATTTAAATTTTTACTTCTATTATTTGCACATATAAAATATCACTACCATGTCTAACATTGATATGTAGCTAATTTTTGACTACCAAAAATCTAATCATTATTATCATGTAAATAAAAATTACCTCCACTTGAAGCTTCTCACTTTATTAACAATTTTTGTATCAATAGAACCGCTGATACGCTTCTCACTTCATCAATAATTTTTGTACCAATAGAACCGTTGATTTGAACTATGATAACGCCATTTCCTCTTCTCTTCTTGCTATCTTCTTGTCCTAATATTAATCATTACAGTATGAATAAAATAGCAATATTAACTATACTTGTCCATAGTAATTATATGACACGAAATAACAGTGTGTCAAAGTTTACAAAATAATAAATAAGCTAGTATTATTATAGTTCTCCATATCAATTATATCACATGAAATAACAGTGCGTCAAAGTCTAGCATAGTTATTTACCTAATTTTTTCACGAACATAATAACTTATCATTATCATTATTGAAAAAATTACCTCCACTTCAAGCTTGTCACTTGATCTACAATATATTCTACTAAACAAAATGCTAATTTTAAGTTTGCTTACCTCATTTTTTCTTCTATTCTTTTCTCCTTGCTGTTCTTTCTCTAGACCAGTTCTACCAGCACATAAATGGAGAAGAGTACAACAAGCTACTGGAGAATTGAAGTGAAGTGAAGACAGTGAGATTTTAGAAGCGCAGGGGATGATGAGAGAGATAACAATATGCTAAATAGAAAGCTAAATTAAATTTTACTTACCAATTTTCTTCTTCTAATCAGGAGCTGGAAAGAAGCACCGAAGCGAGATTGAGAGAAATGAGCTCAGGGGGTTCAGGTACTCTTGGGAAGGGAATAAATTCAAGTGTTCTACTTCTCTTTCTTTTGCTTCTGGACAAGAACACAAGAAATCAAGAGCTGCGAAGAAGCACCGACGGCAGACTAAGAGAAATGAGCTGCGGGGTTCAGCGGGGGTTCACGGGAAGGGAATAAATTCAGTGCTCTCGTGATCAATTTGGCTGACAAAAGCCAGCTGAGAGAAATTAAACAGTAAAAAGTTGAGACAAATTAAACAGTGAAAGAGTGACAAATTGAAGCAGTAAAAGAATAAAGGGATAAAGGGGAGCTGTCGCCGTCGGACTCGGTCGGAGTGTCGGACTCGCGTGGGGTGACGCGCCGAGTGTCGGACTCGCACGGTCCGACGCGCGCCGAGTGTCGGACTCGCGCGGTCCGACGCGCGCCGAGTGTCGGACTCGGGCGGTCCGACGCGCACCCGTGTGTCGGACTCAGGCGGTCCGACGCGCGCCGTGCCTCGGACTCGGGCGGTCCGACGCTCGAATGTCGGACTCGGGCGGGCCGACGCGCCGGTGTCGTGGTGGGTGGATCCGACTACGGTGCGTCGCTCTGAGCAAATCCGACGCTGGCCACGTGTCGTCCGTCACGCGTGTCGCCCGGTTAGTTTTGTCATTGCGAGAACAGCCCGGCTAGATCCGGCATTGACCGGAGTCGCCCTGTCAAATATGCCATTCTTCCCGCTAGCTACACGGGTAGGATTAGATAAAGCAGCCTCCTATAAAGCGTGTGGGACGCAATGTTTTCCTGGCATCCATGCATGCACATTCACGCTTGACTCCATTTCCCTGTAAAGCTTGTATCGTGTTGGTTCGGATTATTGCCTTATATCTGCCGAAACCATTAATCAGAAACAACCGTGGTTTAAGAGAAGAAGCACCGAAAACATTCGAGTAGGATGGGATCATTTACTCCCTGATCAATGCATTAGACAAGGATTTATCGCCGTGATAAAACGGTGATGGCCCGTACCATGTACCTGACATGTGACAGTAACTCAGTTCTGTGTGAACAATTACTCAGTTATGTGTGAACTATGGTTGAGTGGAAGCTTTGCCCTGCAAAGCATTCGTAGCCGCGACGATGTAAGATGGTAGGATGCGACGTGAGCCGTGGAAAAGCGCTACTCGAAGCATGAGTGTCTGTAGATCAATTGTCATAAAGATGAACGAGCTATTAGTGTGAGAAGTCGAGTGAGGATTTTTGGGTCTCGGGCACATTTGAGCCCGGGACCCAATATAATCTGAAAGTCTTATTTTGGAACTTCAATTTTTTTTAAGAACCAGACAAATAAAATTACTTAGCAATGCTTGCGCATAAAAAAGTTCGTTGAAAAACTTGCAAACTTGTGTCCTGTGCATTTGTGCCAAAAAGGTTGCTATTATGGCCTTTCAAGTTTTTTTTTACACAGGGTGCAAAATGCAACAAAAATCACGAAAATCTGTGAGTGCATGTAGTACTCAATTATTTACTTGGCTGAATTTTTTCATAAATTTTAGAAATACAAATTTATTTATTTTTGGCTCGGGTGTAGTAGTGCCCGGGAGCCAATTGCAGTTTCCGTTGAGAAGTCAGTGATCTTAATCTAGTCAATAAGATCATATATACTGTATCTCCGAATCACGATTAAGGTTCGAGCATGTCCGGCTAGCTAGTCTTGACTTAAAGATCGACTCGGTTTTCCGGTACATCGGTCGTTGTTTTCCCAGATTTACATGCGTGTTCTCATGCCAGTCTGTCTATGTTGTTTTCTCGTGCAAAAAAAAGGAATAATGAGATCAGTGCAGGAAAGTTGCTTCAGTTGTTCAAGAAGAAAAGAGAAACGGTTGCCGAAAGTTTAGGCACAAATGGTATGTTTTTATCAGAACAATATGAATGCAAGAGTGTAGGCCCGCGGGACTACGTGTTAGTTCCTCTACGTTGACTCATTTTTGAAGACAACTGCCGCTCTCTTCTTCCTCACGGCCGACGAGCAGTCCACACCGCACGTCTCCATTGATATGGGATCCGAGGAGGGCTATGGGTAGCACCAAACGGGACAACGATGAAGCAAGAGAAAACCTTGGTCGGGTGTGTAGCGGCGGCGACAATAGGAGGTGACAGGGGGTGGTGGCGGGAAAAGGCGGACTGGTGGCTAGGGGTGGCAGCCGAGGGAGAACTGCAAGGTGGAGACGACAACGGGAGCGGCCATCGAGGGTGGAGCCGGAGCGGTGCCGAGGAGTAGCTCCCACTATCGCACTTGTGCAACCTAAGAGATTAGGAGTTCCTTTAATGGAAAATTGTGATGATAACTTTTCCAAAAAGAGAAATGCAACGAGATGGCAAAAAAGGGAAATGAAAATAAAGAAACGTGAAGAAGCAAAAATGGAAAGAAGTGTTCTCGGCACGCATCCTACGCGTTGCTACATGACTACATCCCCGTCCCATCCCTCTCCTCTTCCAGGAAAACACGTTCTTGCCGGCGACAAAAAAGGGGCATGTTTGATCATATGCCCCGCTTGTGTCAATGACGGGTGGCCCCAGACCCCACCCGTCATTCTCAGGGAGGGGGGCATATGATCAAACGCCCCCCAAAAACGGGGCATTTCAGCAATTTTTTCACAAAAGCTTGCCGTCATCTACATCTCCTCACGTCCACATCGCTCACGCCGTCCGCCTTCTTCCCCCCTCATTCACACCTCCGACGCCACCTCCACCTTAAAATCCCCTTCTCCCTCCGCCTCCTCTCTCTCTCTCCTCACCTCGCCCCCATCCAACGCCGCCGCGAGCTCCGCCCAAGCCCCCAGCCAGCCAGATGTTCCTCGCCGACAAGTACCACGCCCTCCTCCCCCTCCACGCCGCCTCCTCCAAGAAGAAGGTGCCGCCCAGGGCAGGAACCGCCGCCTCCCGCTTCGACGCCGCGCTCGCCGCGCGCCTCGCGAGCCTGCTGCCCCTGCCGGCCTCCCCGCTCGCGGCTCTAGCGCGCTTGGCTGACGTTCTCGCGGTCACGCTCGGCGACGCCGTCCCCGCGCTCGCCAGGGAGGGCGACGCGTCCGCCGTCGCTGCGCACCTCGACGCCGGGGTCGCGCTCCTCGACGCCTGCAACGCCATCGCCGCCCGCCTCGACCGGCTCCGCCGCCGCCGCCTCCTCTCCCGCTTCGCGCTTCACCTCCTGTCGTCGTCGTCCCAGTCCTCCTCGTCTATCCGCCGCGCGCGCGACGCGCTCGCCGACCGCGACGGTCGCGCCGCGTCGTCCCCTCCCCCTCCGCTCCCTTCCCTCCTGTTCGACCAGCCCCGTGGCCGCCAGCTCACCGCCGCGGCGCGCGTCCTCCTCGCCGTGAACGCCGTCTCCTCCCTCGCAGCCGCAGCCGCAGCCGCCATCCTTGCCGGCGGCACCCTCGAGACCACTTTCCCGCTGGTCTACGGCGACTTCCCGTGGGCGGAAGCCTTCAACGAGGTCTCCAGCCAGCTCGCCGGCCTCGCCACCGCCACCGGCGAAGTGGACGCCCTCGACGAAGCCGTCGGCAAGCTCGCGGCGGTCCTCGACAGCGGAGGCGCCGTCGACGAGGCGGCGCTGCGGGCCGCCGCGCAGGAGGTGGAGAAGCGGACGGAGGAGCTGACTGCGCGGCTGGACCGCCTGTCCGACACCGTGAACGGCGTGTTCCGCGCGGCGCTGTGCCTCCGCAACGCCGAGCTCGGCAGCTTCATGGTGGGACCCGCCGAAAAGACGTGTAAATAGCCGTCACTGCTGTGTACTCGTATGTTACTGTCTAATACTACTACTACTACAGTCTACAGTCAGGTGCAGGGCAACATGGGGTGATCTGTGTTAGGCAAAGGCAGGTCCGGGTAATGGGTGAGTCTGGTAGATTGTGTGTGCGCGTCAAGGAGGCCGCATATCAGAATACTTGCATTTTGCACCCTTTTGGAAATGTGGAATCCAGTAAAAAGAAGTGGGGAAACTGTTGCAAATGTTCACCTGTCTCATGTAATTTTGCGGCATGATAGTTTATACTATACTATGAGGAACTTGTGTTGGATATTTTTCGTGTTCGTGATCGGCTTATGTATATATCAGTTGAAACTGACAAGAATCAGGGTGCTGCAAGGAAACAAGAAGCACGTTGGCTAGAGTCCCATAGCGTAGCGATGAAGGCTCGAACTGACAAGCGACACGCATCCATGTGCCGGGGCCCGGAGCGCCTCCCAACACCACGTCGAAAATGTCAGCGGCGCACGGGGCATGGCAACATGGCACGCACCAAGTTACGAAACCACGACGATGAGGATGGTGATGTTGCCGTCCGGAAGGCAAAGAGTGTCCGCGACACCCACTCTAACTCTCAACAACTAGTCAGTCAGGGTGAAGTACCGATGCCATGTCCCACCCTGCTGCACCCGCAGCCGTCACGCAAGCAAGCAAGCAAGCGCGGCCGGAGGCACAACAGTTTTGCCGTCGCGGCAAGCGTGATCCGGGCAGGGCAGGACCGAATTTTGGCTGTTTTAGCCTCATGCCGTTCAGGGCAGGACCGAATTTTGGCTGTTTTAGCCTCATGCCGTTGTCATAGTAAAATTTGTCTTTTTTTTAATTTAATGTTTATCTATTTCTAAATCGACTTAGAAATAGTTATTTCTAAATCAATGAACATAGACATTAATTCTTGATCCAATGGTTAATTAGATAGTTGCATATTTTAAAAATTATATGCAACTTTAGGTTTAGAAAATGTAACTGAGCAAAATTAAGCAGTTGTACATTTTCTATACCTAAGTTGCACTTTTTTTTCTGCAACTCAGACGACTATCTAGCAGCAATTGTCACAGGTCAGACAAGTGATACGTGTCACCTATCATGCAACGTCGTACCAGTCGCTGGTTGTCACGGTACGGAGGGGAGACAGGCTGTCCGACACTATCAGGCAACGCTTACTTTCTTTTAAATTTAGTATTATATTTTTTCGTAATAGATAAACAGACGACACATATCACCTATCACATAGGACCACGCCGATCGATGGCTATCGCAGCGCGGAGGGGAGGTAGGCTGCCCGACACTATCGAGCAGCGCTTGCCCGCACACTTGCGCTACTCCCTGGGGGACGCATGCACGCCATGCCTGATGCCTGCCTTGCTTGGCATCTCTCAGCCATACGTACGTGCGTACTGACAAGTGGTACGACGCGCCGTAGCTGTGCCGTCTTCTAGAACGTACTAGTAGATCCGTCTTTCGGATGGGGCACGGTTGGAGGAAATACGTACCGACCGCGCGTGTGTGAATCGCGAATTCTTACACGAAAATACCGATTTGTTCTTTTACCGGTTCTAGTTCCATACTTCACCATGTACTCACAGTCACAGTATCTTGATCCAGGTTATGTGTTCAGAAAATAGTTAGGCTGCGCGCGATTATAATTTTTCTTCTAGCGGAAGGGGCTGCGTGCGAATTTACGGCCGTATATAATTCGTATAGAGGCGTACACCGTCTAGTGGCCCGTCTTGTTGCAGTCGAGTGGCAGACTAAAAGATTCGTTAATGCGCTTCACTCAAAGTTTCGTCAGTTGCTTCCTGGAGCATTCTTCCGACCATGATTCAAGAAGAATTTCTTTGCTAGTGGAAAAGTAAATAATTTCATTTTCTTTTCCAAACTCTTTTGTATTGCTTGAGTTGGCACGTGCGAGATACTTTTTAATCCTGTAATAGTAATAGTACGAGGGAGCGCTGCATATCACCGCATTAAGGCCGTGTTCGGTTGGATAGGCTAGCTTAAACTTAATTCGTGTTCTGTCCCTAATTCGAGTAACCCAAACTACAATTAAACTAACTCTTCATATTTAGGAGAGTTAGTTGTATTAGGTTAAGTTATTTCACCTTCTCAGTGGGTTAGTCTGATTCTTAGTGGCTTTAAATAGGCTAACTTAACCCTTTCTAACCTAAAGATGTTTGATGAGTTAAGTGTCTAACACACCTTTAACCTGAACCAAACGGAGTCTAAGAAGAGCATGTGCGGAGTAAAAAAAAAGAAAAAGAGAAACGAAGTGAACTTTAATTCCGGGGATGGCCCGTTAGGCCCGAAGGTGCAATGCTCCAACGAAGCCCAGCACGGCCTGCCAAGTCCGCGAGGTTATGCGCGCGCATGGTCAAACCAACGAAGACGGATCGATCTATCACATCCTCCCGCGGCGAGCCAACTCCGCGCATGCACCACGTACCCGACGCCTCCACCATTCTCTCCCCCGAGAACTCTAACCACCTCCTCGACTCGCCACTCCACCGTTCCTCCCCTATTAATTCGCTTCCCCTGCATGCCATCGCCGAGCCAATTGATCTTTAGTTTTCCGGGACTGATCAGCTAGCCGGCAATGGCGAACCTCCTTTCCCTTGTGACGCTTCTCGCGCTCTTCGGCGCGTTGTGCCGCGGTGTCCGCGCCACGGACTTTGATGTCGGCGGTGACGACGGGTGGGCCGTGCCGCCAGCCAGCGAGGCCGGCATGTACAACCAGTGGGCGTCCAAGAACCGCTTCCTCCTCGGCGACAGCGTCCGTAAGAATCCACTACTCATTCGATCTGTAATTCTCTTGGTGATGGCATTGATTTGCAAAGCGATGCATGGTTACTTACGTGCGTAGATTTCAAGTACAAGAAGGACTCGGTGATGGTGGTGACGGAGGACGACTACAACAAGTGCGGGTCGTCGCACCCCATCTTCTTCTCCAACAACGGCGACACGGAGGTGCGGCTCGACCATCCGGGCCTCTTCTACTTCATTAGCGGCGTCACCGGCCACTGCGAGCGCGGGCAGAGGATGATTATCAAGGTCATCGGCCAGGACGTGCCCCCGCCGGCGCCCAGCCCGCCCTCGCCGCCCAGCCCGCCGCACCCGAGCGGCGCCGCTCCAGGCACCATCACGTTCGCCGGTGCCGCCATTGCCGTCGCGGCGATGCTGCTACCCGTCATTCTTCGTGATGTCTGATTAGCGTAGCTGCATGGCTGTATATCTATATATGTTTCTGAAGCTTAATTAGGCTGCGTGTTTAATTAACGAATTTGTTGACTTGTTTCTCGTTTCGTCGGGGAATCAATTAAGATGCTTTTGTTTGTAGGGAAATGTTATATATTTGTAGTCCGATTCTAGTTTTTGTATTACGAGTTTTCATCGTTGCACAGGAAAAATAATGTTTTCATAGTACAATTTATATGTTGCATATGAAAAAAACAACGTTGCAATAGTTAGATTGTTTTGTTTCAGATTTGCTATTTCTCGGTCATTTGAGAAATTTATAATTTTTCAATCAACTGAGTTTATTATATAGTTGCACAAAAAATTATGCAACTCTAAGTCTAGAAATGTGCAACTATACAGTTAACTGTAACTGCCCAATTAACCGTTAGTTAAAAAATCAACGTCTAAAATCATCAATTTAGAAATAACTATTTCTTAGTGGACTTAGAATTAGACACTGTCATTTTATTTTTAAAATAATAGTATCAAGATCGGACTACCGATGTCTAGTCCCTGCCTTGTTGGTTGCAATCCTCTCTAGTGCATTTCCATGTCGCATTTAGTTGTTCATTAAAGTCGAGTGCTTGGGCCATAAGGACGTCTCCAATAATGTGAGGTTAGCCTTCCTTTAAAGATGTCACGTTGGATTTTTGTTGAGTTGGAGGAGAGAGAAAGAAGAGAGCGAAGGCTACATTCCCTTTGGATGGATTATCTCTTCACACCTAAGAGATAGCTATTTTCTCTATTGTACAATATGTCTTCCTTTTATCGCGTGTTTTCTAGTCAAATTTTACTCCTACATTTATATAAACATTAATTGCTAGAGATGCCATCAAAAGATAACTCATTGTATTTTATTTTTTATTGTCATCTCTAGATGACATAAAGAACATTAAAAAAGCTACTTTGTCCACTGAAGATGCCCCAAAGCTTCCATTATTGGGCGAAAGAGTTGTGTCTTGTGTTACTGGTTGGAGCTAGGATCGTGGCTTTTGTTAAGACCAAATGGATTGTATTTGGCGTACATGAACATGATGTTTCCTTGTATTGTGCAGCCATTTGCTCTTCAGTTTTTATAGGGGAGTTTAGAGAAGTGCAATGTTTTTGGACAAATGATTCTAGGATATCGTGAGAAATAACTCGTAGACTATGTTAGTTTTAAAAAGAAAAAATAAAAGGGTAAAATGTATCATGAATCCTCAAACTATTACAGATGTATCAGATAGGTCCCTATATTTTGAAGCTGCACGTTTGAGCCTCAAAAGTACATTAAATGAGCCATCAGAGATTCAAGATCCACCAGATGGCATCTCACCTGCACGCGTGAACGTATGACCACCACCACATTGGAGGAGGGTAATCACCTAATCCTCTCCCCACTTATAATAAAAAACAAAAAATCAAAAATCCTGATGGACCCCACCTGTCATCTCCTATCTTCCTTCTTATATTCCCCTTTTCCTCCCCACTCCCTCCATCTTCGGGCATTCCAGAAACAGCGAGGTGCCCTCTATCAATATCTGATAAGGGGACGAGATATAGGCACGGTCACTGGAAGACGGCTCGGTGGCTGTCCTCCTTCTCCCTGGGTACCTCCATCCCTATCTCTTCTTCCTCCCTTATATATGACACACTTAGTCTTTAATCCACAAGAAAGTATTTGTACCCCAGCTCTCCTGGCTCATCTCGTCATAGAGGTGTTTGGGGATTGGATTGGATGTTTCTATGGTGGGATGGACAATCTACGGTTGACAACCAAGTCGTTGGAAAGAGGAATTTTCACTGCCTGTAGGAGCAGGCGTTAGCATGCATGCCATGACGATAAAATCGTCCTTCAGAGTCGCAGCCGCCTTGAGGTTCGCCTGATTCAATCTTTAAACACGGGAATGCCCATGCAGAAGGCTGATTAGACCTTTTTTCTGTATCTTGACCATTTCTCTCCCTTTTTCCAGATTCTGATTGATTGAAATGGATTGTAATTTTGATTGATGGTGACTAGTAAAATCTTTAAGATTTGCCCTCCAGTATTAGTTAGACTCGCCTTTGCAATGTCCTAATCTCAAACGAGCATTTCTAGACCTGATGTTGTCTAGCTTGTAATTTTCACTTCTCTAAAAATGCAAAAATCACTAGTATACCACCGTAGTAATATGCTTTACAATGCTTTGCAAAGTAGCCACCAGCTGAAAGTAACAAGTGGGCAACCGGTCAGCCAAATGGCATTAGGGTAACCAACTGCATACTTTTTTGTCCATGATAAAACCAAAAATAGGTCAACTGTTTTAGAGGTGCAGACAGGGGCAACACAGTTGGTAGTGCCGCCTGGCTGCTTGGTACACAAAGATTCTATCACTTTTTGCATCGTAGATGCGTCTGCGTGGGAAAGATCAACTAAGTTTTGTTAATTTAAGGATCCAAAGGCAAAAATATGCAGAACACTACTCCTAAAATGTTTGTAAGGGAATGTTACAGGGAGTACAAACTTCCGATGATGAAGGTAAAATGCAATGTTATCACTGTTTTACTATAATTACAAGGGTTATAATAACAGGACATTCTGACTTCTGTTCTGCAGCCTTCTCTCAGCATATCGACACGACCTAGTTTCTGACTCTCCCTAGCCTGTACAAGTGAAACGTAGGCAGCCAATGTTATGTTCAATTAATCAAATCACATCCGAACCTTATCAATAATCAACTCCATTTTCTCTCGAAACAAGTCAACTCGATCAATCATGTTTAGCAGTGATTTCTTTGAACAAATAAAAGGAAAATACTTGGATTTGCCAAATTAACATGTCATCTTTTAGATACATCAGATTGAATGAATTGAACCATAAATTATCAGGGAGAAACGTTTATTTATTTATGCTGTATTTTAACCATCAACCAATCATGGTTACAATACACTGCGATGCAGCAGTAATACGGTTTGCCGACTGATGCTGTCATCTTTTATTGCAGCCTTTTTTCCATGTATATTAGTAAGGATTATCAAGTACATGTCAACAGGAGACCCTCCATATGGTTTTCACTTTTCAATAACAAGTTTAACAGAAACACTGTTAAGATTTTTTATTTCCTAAAATGGCCATGCGCAACATTTCTTTGTAACTAGTGGTTGCCTTTTAACTTTAGCCAAAAAAAAATAAACCAAAGTGCTGTCCAACCAACATTAATATATGTATTTCACTGCAAAAACAGTACCTACCTTAACGAATTAGGGCAATGGCACTTTGTTATAAACATAAAAAAGGCTTCTCGTTCACGTCCAACAAAGCTAGAGTCAGGAGGTACCTGAAGAAAATTATATTGCATTGCATTGCATACAACAATGAGATGATTGCCCAATACACAGGAAACACAAAACAATACATTGTTTGCCAGGAAGTCCTTACCCAGAAAATTTTCACCTAACAATTTGGTATGCAGAAGGGAGAGTTGGTTTTTTCTCTACTAGCTCATAATGGAGAACAAAGTTATCCTGCAGCAAGACATATGCTCAGCTATCATTTGCAATAGTGATTAAGAGAATATCCAATATAAATTTACATGACCAAACCTTACGGACTGTCTCCCAATTGTTTGGATCAAAGCAACCATAAGACCCCCGTTCATAACTAGGGGTTTTGACAAGAGGCTCCATGTTAGGAATTCTTGTGAACCATAACCGCAGTTCTCTATGGTAAAACCATCCTCGGTTATATCTGAGGAAAACACAATCAGATATATGTGCATTATATATCTAAGGATTAGTATATGCCAAAAATAAAACTGGTTTAAGCTCTGTTTAGTTGTGCCATGCTGCGCTAGGTTGTGGGTAAGGGTTAGGATAAGTAAGATATTATTGCTATATTTTTAAGGAAAGACAGGTAATAGCAAAAATGACTAGCTTACAAGGAATTTTGCAGGAGCACAGCAACACTAAACAGAAACTTTGCAACATAGCAAATATGTTTAAAAAATAGAAAATAGAAAAGATTGAAATTTGAAAGTGAAAACAAGGAAAATGAACATGGATACATTTGCGAAGCTCAGGTAGCCAAGCGGATTATGAATACATTCAAATGTTGCTGAGTTGCAGTGTTCTTCCAGGAAGATAAATAAATCCACAAGGTTACTAAAAAAATTTGGTAGATCCATGACAGTCACTGGGTCTGGTGCAGTATCTGACAAATTGCAGGTTAATATGTAAAACCAGGACAAACTGGCTCCAGTGACCTTGTGGCAGCTGGTTTGTTAGCGTTAAAACTTTGATTAGGACATAGCAGTGTGTTTCCCTTATCAAATGTTATTCCAATAAGATCAAATTTCTTGGTAAAATATTCAGAACATGAACAAGCAAGAAGGAGCATGCTAATCTGGATAAATCTAATGCCAAAATATTTAAATGAGATAACCAGTGAAACCATGTACTCACAGTTCGTTGGAAGCACATATTTGAGCTTCATCCTTTGGCATACTGCAAACCAAACACAAAAGATAATCAACTTAAAATTTGCCGCAACTAATGGGGGAACCAAATACAATTCAAGTAGCAGAAGTACCTATAGAATATGTAAAACAGTGTTAGTGTCTGAAACTTCTGAAAATGTATAGGCTGCACCAAGACAGAACTTGTTACAATCTTTTAGAAGAATAATATGAACCGGCTGCATCAAGGGAAAGATTCTAGGCCTTTCTTAAGAAAATGAGGTTTGAAACATCTCATTAGTCAGAATTAGCCTACAGTTATTGGCAGCTTACCTGTAGCGCTGGAGCTTGCTCAGCCAAGTAACAAGCTGGATTATGAAAATCAGGATCTCCTTTTGCTGGCTCATTGGACCATGGAGAGCCAAATGTCTTGTACAGATTGTCTGGTGAGTTCAAATTTAAACCCAATGTTGTCAAATCTATTCCCAAAGCAAGAGATGCCAAGTCAGCATCATTCATCCTTATAACTCCTAGCAATCCTAACAAGCCATATGGATCAGGTGGTGTTTGGCCCCCCTGAATGGACTTTAGACTTTGATCCCTATATGACTGTGTGGCTGAAGACATCTGCTGCAACCTGAAAGGACTTTGAGTCTGCGGCTGCTGGTATTGCTGGAACAGTTGCTCATATGACCCCAAACTAGAAGTTTGACTCAGAGAGTTTAGCGGTCTTAGTCCAATATTTTGGGATCCGGCATTCTGAACCTGATGAGACATAATGAAGATTACTCCTCCTTGTATTAAAGGGTAAATACAAACAGCAAATTTGAATCATGCATCTTAGTGATGCATGCCATGTCAAAATGGAAACATATCAGAACCATGACAATGAAGTAGATGTTACATGTTTGAAGGTTGTTTCAAGGGATTCCCGATAGTACTTACTGAATTAGCACCCTGCTGATGTTGCTGACGATTTGGTGGGTAGCTGCTTCCTAAATTAAAACCAACTGACCTTGCCATCTGTGTAAGTGTTCATAATATGTCAAAATAAATGCTCAGAGAAACAAGGATTCAAAGTTCAGAGACATGAACCCACGGGATATTGTTGTGCTTGCATTACAGGTACATTCTCGTGAAGTTGTTCCTTGTGATGTAACTCCATAGCATAATCTGAACTGCTACCTGATAATTCAAAAGGTCAATATTCTGCACAACTAGGCAAAATGGAGTAAAAAAGGAATGTATTAAGGTAGTACAATGTTCAGCCAAAAGAACTTAGGGAAAGAATTTAAAACCTCAAGAAACCACTAATAAGGTCTTATTTGATTTCCTGCAAGTTTAAGAAGCATTAATGCTTAAGCATGTTCCACGTGGAAAGAATAGGTTCAAAAAGCAGGTAAGAGATTACAACCATGCAAAACATGTGACACCATTAAAAGAGATCGACATACAAGTTGACGTAACAAATGATAAATTACATTTTGTACGAAGATGGTTCAGCAGCCCAAACTGTAATAATAATAATATTGTGATTTTAGAAAGAAAAAATGGTATAGTTACGATTGGGCCTAAAGACCTAATTGCAACGATTTGTATTCATCAGTATAGCTGTCTTGATGCCCCCCAGTGAGCACAAGAAAATGAAAAGTCTGACGCTTCACAAAGTTGAGGACTCAAGGTATGCGTGTGGATGGCCAAATTGGCAGCTATAGCAGCAATCTCTTAGTAGATGTTGCACCTAATTTTCAGTTCTTTTGATCTATATTGGTCGACATGGTAGGTCATGAGATTAAAAAAATGTTATAGTTAATTTACTGCCATGGTAAGCTTAAATGCATTATAGCCATAGTAAGCACGAGAATTCAATTGACTTGAACACCTCCCGATGGTTTACCTGCTACGCCTCATCATAACTAACATTAGCTCATGTCTTATATGAAGAATAGCTACGTCGTATAGGAAACATTAAGGGTTGGGATAAGCTTCCATCTACAACCATGAGTCCATAAATTAAATTCTTTGTATGAGTTGTCACATGAAAGAAGATTGACCATCTTCGACCAAAGTAAAGAACTTAATAGCTCTATACCCCATCTCATGTTATAAACAGTGCCCTACGTATGTCACAGATAATATATGCTTCCATTCTACGCGGACACGTAAGCATGTTGCACTTGGACCCTTTTATCTGAATGACGTTATGCACATTTTTCATAGGTGACCACCAATGTTCTAATGATGATTCATGTTAATTCCAATTGCTGCATCATATTATTAGTAGTAGTATTAGTATTAGTATTGTTGTTGTTGGTATTGTTGTTGCCAACAGATGGTACATATTTGCATCCTCGATTTGGCATTAGGTTAAGGTGGCAAGAAAATACAAAAATATCTGTCAAGCATATAGAATGGTAACAACCATTCGTTAACTCGAGGAAGAGATCACAGCCTTCCATACCAGACAATTAAAAGAACAATGGATTTTATAACAGATAGAAGATTTTATGACAAGGTAATATTGTTGGGAACTAAGTTGTTAAAATACTGAAGTTCAATAAGTACAGAGCATGGGGCCGTGTAGTAATAGGCATGAAGCTGATATTGGATCTTCAAGGTCACATAGTAACACATTAAATAATCATGCACCAGTACACCAAAAGTATAATGAGAACAATCTCATTGATAATTCAACTGTAACAACCTTTAAATCCTGGCAAAGCCGGGAAATCTTCATTTTGAATGCTGAATTCCTGGTTTTGTTGAACAATGGTGTTAACACCAACTCCTTGCTTCCGTAGTGATCCTGCAATTTAGAGAGATTGGCAAAGCATCCTCCAAAACTAGTGAAAAATATTTACGGTTTTCCAGTACTTTTACCATATTGTCCTTGCGGACCACCAGCAGAACTAGGTCGACCAGTCAATTGGGGGAAATCATTGATGTCAAATGGAGCATTGTCACTGGCATCATGTAGCATCCCCATAGAACCTAGAGAATTATTTCCTGCTTGCATTTGGTTCTGGGATAATGAACCTCCAGATGTTGGATACGAACTTCCAATCATACTAATCAATTGAGCTGATCCTGATTTTAGAGATAAATAAAAACAAACAACAAGCTGATGAGAACATGCACTTCAATAAAAGAAAATAACACAGTGTACTTCTTTTAACCATTCAAATCTCAAGAGTCCAGTATCACGATCATACAAAATATAAACAATTTTTATCACAACCTAGTTACTTTCATGAATTTAAATTGGTAATATAAATAAATAGAACAACGTTAAGAAATAGGTACAGTTATAATTACTAAGAAAAGAAAGACAGCAATATTCCGATATCCAACCAAAAAGGAAGAATGCCAATATAATAGAAATTCAGCACTATGATATTACGTTGGACTTAGATATTTAAGGTCAAAATTATAATTTCTAAATGTTGGTTTCTATTGTATCGAGAGGGAAAAAAATGCCTATTCCTTGAGATAGGTAGTGGTGCTTCATCAGGCTTTACTTTTGTGGCAGCGAAGGCAACCAAACTTTAACATGCACGGTTCCTGAGTTGTGAATAAGTGAAAATCAAATCAGAACTTGTTTAATGTGGGGAGATTGTTCAAGGGAAGATTGTCCAGAAGCTGCATCCTTCTTTTATTGTTTCATTGTTGCACTTACAGAAACGAATTTGCAGTTTACCCTATAGCAGCACATGATTCATAATTTATGAAGCATAAATATCAAGACTACTTACTGGGTTTTTCTAAAGAAAGAACTCCAAATAAATCTACATCATATTTCCCCGACTTTTTTGCCAGGAAAAAGTCAAGGGGTGAGGATGCAGCTCAAAGCAGACTATGGTAAGTAGACGCTCAACAAAGAATTAACATAGCAATGATTAAACATGCTAAAAATATAATAGTTGGAGCTACAAAACAAGAAAGTAAGCAACCATGAAGGCATGGCCGTATGAAGCTTATTTAAATCTACAAAGTAATATATATTCCACCTGGTTATGCAGTATGTTAAATAAACTACCTTGAGGAAGAAGGCCATTCATCATCCTGTTGGATCCTTGCACATTTAGACTTCCATTTCCAGCATTGCCACTAAAATTCATGCGTGATGCAATACTCGGCACAGACAATCCACCAGAGCTTATATTTCTTCCAATATTACTTCCGCCCACAATGTTTCCTACAGAACTTGTAATACGTGGACCCAAGTTTCCTAAAGCTGGAGATACTGACATGCCAGGAACAGAATTCCTACTGCCACTGGTGCCCAAGTTTGAGGATAAGCCTTGAATGGTACCACCAATATTCATGCCACTACTAAATGTTTGACCCCCACCAACATTCATTCCTCTACCACTGACACCTGAATGTGCATGAGGAATCTGCAAAGAAACAATAATACCAAAATAGTAACAATCATCTTCCTCCACGAAATCACAGCAAGAGTATGTTATAGTTTCAACCAACAAAATTGTTCCTTAGATTGCATAATCCACTAACATGCATGTTCATGCTGTTCACAGTATAAAAAATGAATATTGTAATCTCCAAAAAGGTGGGCATTCGAACCTGAGACATGGCAACTGGAAGGTTGTTTGAAGCAAATCTCCCAGAGATGCTCCCTCCAGGTTGTTGAACCCCAGAGGATGGAAGGCCACTCATTGCAGCATTCCTTTGTGCAAGTGATCCAGGCATATTTGGAAGATTGAAATTTCCATGAATGTTGTGCAGACCTAAAAAATGTAAAAAATGATAAAAGATAAAAGGTTTACTTAATGGATGTTGCACTATGTCAATGGGCTAACCTAACTAGTGTATCGTATGCTCACCAGAGTGATGGAAACCTTGAACTGATCCAGATTGGCCAGAAAAGGATGCTGCAAATGGTCGTCCTGTTGAGTCTGGAAGATTCGATGTGGAACTGTTAAGATTTGACTGCCAACAAAAAAGTATCAAGTTATAGAAAAAGGAATAAGACCAACTAATATGGGAAATTACACTATTCACAATAGCATAACCATGTTGAGTTAAACAAAACCTATGAAAAAATAAACAGTGCCAGTCAAAAGTTAAATTCCACCTAGCTACTATAGTTCTTAGGCGAACTGTAAGGCATCAGATTTCATAGTAATCATCTCTACACATATAGCCCATGTAAGGCTGGTAGGGTAAAGAAAGAGAAACATAGTGTTGTATTAAGACAATCAATGCATACATCAATCAACGGGTTCCTCAGAACCAGAATTAAATATGCTTGACTAGATTACATTTATCAAGTGTTCAAAAATGAAATATCCATCCATTGTCTGCAGAAAACTGCAGCAGGAACAAGATGATCTACCAAAATCAAACATAACAAACAGATAGAATTGGAATATATATAGTGAATGCAGGGTAGTCCGGCTGCAAGGATAAGCAATTACATTCAGCAAGCCTGACATTATGATGACAACAAAAGAGCAAGTCAACACTCAAGAGCAAATGAAGATTGTCCACCGAAAATGCATGACGCAGTGATCGCCAGTCTGAAACAGAAAGTGGATACATGTATTAGTAGTTTGTACAATAAAGGACTCCTCGAACAAGAAAAATCACATAAAATTTTAACTTGGTATAAGATTGACTAAGCCACCCTTCCAATATAAACCAAAGAGTAAGTCAGGACAACATAAACATGTGCAGATTTCAGCAGCAAGGAAATGTAGCCTTCCTAGGAGCCACACATGACACGTACATGGTACATCTCTACACATCTGCTGCTAAGACTTGAGTTTAAGCCCTCTTTGGAACTGCTTCGGCCTGTGCATAAGCCAACTGTCCAGATGAGCTCCAGATAAGCTGCAGTGTGGATAAGTCAGCTTATTTCTAACTGCCTGTTCGGGAGGGCTTATGGATATTGAGCTTATCATATGTGGTGAAGAGCACAAAGTCCGAAATACCCCTTGACTGTTTGTTTGCTGGTTGATTAATGAAATTGTTGTTTTCGACTGCACAAGTGGCCACGAAATTCAATTTCGATGATAGAAATGACAATATTGAGTGATTAAACCTCAAGATATGGTCCAAACTCAACATTTTCAATTAGGAAAACTTCACCAGGTTGCAAAACACCATGGTACTTTCTGGTGCTAACTTCTATCCCATTCAATGCACAAGATATAATCGAAAACCAAAATCATGCATTTGTAGCATCTGTTAACAGCAAGCAAACAATATACTGGAAAAAGGCAGTTTACGCAGCCGAATAAACACAAAGCACACCTTCTAACAGCTAAACCGAACACTTCCCCCAATTCTGTTGCTCAAAATCACCACTACAGAAGTTCATGACGTAACAAACCAAACAACAAAGTAAGCTCTGATCGATTCTCAGTGGCACCGATTCTAACAACACCTGCCTTCATGTCCAACAAATTTGACCCATACACCGAAATTGAAAAGACTAGATGAAAGAGAGAGTTACATTGCAGCCGTCGGGGAGCTTGGCGTAGGGGAGGCCTGCGTCCTGTGCGTCGGGGAGGTGGCCGTGGGGAAGGTGGCGGCGGCGCTAAGTGATGGATCTGGGCGGGGGGAGCTTGGGAGGGAGGGAAGGCGGCGGGATCCGGTGGCGGTCGGCGGAACCCGAGGCAGCGGAGGGGAGAACCCAGGGATTCGAGGCAGTGAGTACCGAGGTCGGCCGGCTAAATGGAGTCGGGGCGGCTGGGCGTCGGCGGCGGCGCAGGGAGCAGGGGCGACGGCGAGAACCCTAGAGCGCACTCCGCGCTCTGCGTCGGGTGTGGATCGGGGTGGAGAGGAGAACGACAGCAACGGGGTTGGATCGGGGTGGGAGGAGGAAAAACGAAGAGTTTTTTGGTTTATATACCGGGTGGCAGTTTGGTTGTAATTTCTCTAAACTGCAAGGGTATTGATACAGCGGGAAGGTTGGGGGAAGCCTCGTTCGTATGAACACGAAGTGGGGTGGGCTTCCTGAACAGGCGCCCGTAAGAATCTCCAGAAGCAATCTATCTCATCCTCCATCCTAGAATAGCTTGTCGAAGCAAAAAGTAATCTCTAAAAATAATTTCATTATCCACGGTATTTAAAAAAAGATGCTATGAACGCCTCTCTAAACATCAAATTTGATGTGTCTCCCCCCAACCTCCATCCACCAACTAATGTTGTCTCGCCACATCCCCGTCATCTCCCTTCTGAATCTAAATCCAGGAATCACGCCCCAGCACCCGACCTTACCACCCCGCGCTCGAACTCGCCGTGCAACGCGTGCCACGACGAGCTCGCACGGCACCGTCCAGCGTCGACCTGATCCGCGTTGTCACAAATCGACCAGGAGGTAGCCCCTTCTCTCTTCCCCCCCCTCTCCTCTATCTCTCTCGGGTAGCCATCACACCCCCTCTCTCTTGACTGAATCCAGGAGGTGGGTGGCAGTGGAGGGAGCTCGGGAGGGAGGGGAAGGGGGCCAGCGGTGGATGGAGCTCAAGGAGGAAGATATGCACGCATACTCATAGGAGCAGGCCATGCCTTGCGCCAAGGGTAGCGAAGGGAGCAGATGTGGCTCCGGTCTTGGCTACTGCGGTCATTCCTGTGACACCGTTGGGGAGCGACGCCGGATGGAAGGCAGACAATGGGGCCTACAGCGCCAGAACAACAGGAGAGGGGGAGCAGGCGATGACACAGGTGCTGACGTCGGAAGAGGCGTCGAGGAAGCGCACAGGACACCGGGGCAGAAGTCCATGGCCTGCTATGGATGGAGCTCGCCGTGGAGAAGATGAGGAGGGGGTTGTTGTTCATTTTATCAGATTCCCCATGGAGCTCGCATTTGGGACCTATGAATGCTGTTAGAATGGTTTTCTCTGAAAATATTAATCCTCTATTGCGTCAAAAAGTTTTACACCTGATAAGTTAACAAGGATTTTGTAGGATTTGCCACTCCATTCATTGGCTCTTCAGTATTTCTCGCTCGATGTGTTCTCTTCTATCAACCTGTTACTCGTTGCTAATTAAAGTTGATTCCCTCATGTTTTGCCATATTATTCTGTAAGAAAATCGGAACCTAATGATGAGGGCCAGGTCGGAGGGATTGGAATAAAGACCAAAGCCCTGTTTTGGTCTTAGGGCCTATTTGGTTGGGCTATGGATGTTGACAAAGCTTGCTGTTGGTTGGCTGTCTGGAAAAACTGTTGTGGCTGTGGGAAAGTGAACTTATGGCTTTTGTTTGATCCAAACCATCTATAGCATTTTGGAAAATGAGCACTGAAGTTTTAGGACATTGTAAAAAGCTGGCAGAAGGCAGCTTTTCTAGGCAGCTGAATTTGCACTATAAAACCCACAGCTACCATTGGCAAAAACTGCTGAAAAGCTGGGCGTTTGGTTGGACTGCAGTTTTTTTCAATGAAAAGCTGCTAAAAAGCCCAACCAAACACCCCCTTAGCAAGGTATACAAGTTTTATTACTAGCATGCTTATCTGTTGAGTGACCCTTCAATGCTTTAACACAGAGCAATATATATTTCTAAAATTTTCAATACTAGGAGCATGATTGTAGTTCTTATGTTGCTATGCACATGTTGCATTTTGCTAGTCTAGTGATGGATAAGGATCCGCGGAAAATTAGTGAAGATTGGGAATGGACCATTAAAGAATTAGAGGTAATCTCAAGCGCGTGTGAGAAAATTGCGAATGATAGCTTTTTTCTTATGTCACGTACCGTTGGTAATTATCTCAACTACGTCTTAGTTCAAGTTGACCAACTAACATGGAGCATTGATCAGTTCTCAATATAATCAATTGTTTTGCTTCAAAAAGATGGATTAGATCCTAACCAAGACGACGCACCAAGAACAACATTGACTCCGATGCTCGTAACCCTTGCGGTTATGTGAGTGATGATAGTAGTAAATTGGATTATTGGTAGCATTACGAGGAAGAGGGTATCAATTTGAAACCTCGTAGTTATGGGTACAACATGAGTGATGTCGTCTAGCTATTTATATGCTGTGAACTTTATGTGTCTAGAGGATCAAGATGTCGGCCTAGAGGGGAGGGGTGAATAGGCGACTAAATAAATTTAACACAATGTTAATCAAATCTTTTACTTTTGCGGAAATAAGCTAGATTGAGCAATAGAGATAATGATTTGTTGCCGAAGTTCGGATCCTTGGGGGAATCCTACGTCTCTGTTTGGGAAGCTCGATCACACGTGATCAAAAGCCGGCTCCCTCTCAAGCCTTTATCCCTCGAGGACGCTCTTGCGTCACCTCGACTTCTTCTTGGTGGTTCTTTTCTTCCGGAGGCAAATCCCGGTCTTCACAAATTTCTTGAGGCTCACCACAAGGATGGGAGCTCTCAGGGACTCCTAACCATTTAGGAGATCCCAATCTCCAAGAGAAACGAGCTTGATGAACACTTGGAGATAAACTCAACGCGTCGCTTGGATTGCTTCTCAAATCACTCAAGTTTTTCTCTTCCTCTCAAAGTCTCTCTTGGTGCTTGGAGGAGTGGAGAAATGCTCTAGAGAGTGCAGGAAATGAAGTGGGCAAAGAGTTCTCCTTGCTTTGGGCAAGAGGGCTTATATAGAGGCTCCCTAAAAAACTAGCCGTTTGAAAGAATCTGGCAAAATCCGGACTGTCTGGATTTTTAAATCCAACGGCTATCGATCGAGGTGGCAGAAGCCCGGACTGTCCGGATTTTGTCCGGACCCTCCGGCCGCCCGGACTGTCCGGGCTGTGGTCCGGGCAATCCAGTACTGATCCGGACCCTCGGTCGGACTATTCGGGCTGAGGTCCGGGTAGTCCAGTACTAATCCGGACCCTCGGCTGGACTGTCCGGGCTAAGGTCCGGATTTCGGCAGGGAGGTAAGGTTAGGGTTTTTCTGGGAGCTTTTTGGCGACAAAGGCTTTTGTTCGGCAAAGGTTCTCCTTGACCATGTTCATCAAGCCCCTCTTAATAGTACGGTGTTCCTAGACTCAATGTGACTTTCGTCACTTAAATAATAAAATTTACATCTAAGAGATTTACCACTTTTTTCTTCTCCATTTTTCTTTTGAGGGATTGCCGATGCTCATTTATTTCATCCTCTGAGGACTAAACCTGTTTACATGCTTACAAGCGGTCATTAGTCATCTAATCGTTTGTCATTAACCACCAAAACACATTTAGGGGCCTAGATGCACTTTCGGTGTCGAACAATTTACTAGCTACTTATATGTAATGCCTTTATTTGTTGAGCAATGTACTAGCTTTATATGTTGTAGACTTCATGTATTAAACAATGTACTAGCTTTGGATGAGTTGGTTGTTGATCATCCTATTCAGTTCGGTAAGATTGTGCTGTGATGTATATGCATATTGAGTTACTCATGTTAAAGCAGGGTGGTCCAATGGCACATGTATTTTATTATAGTTTGTTGAGTGGTGGAATCGATGGTGCAACTTTGGAGGATAGTCAGAATTTTAGCCCATTGGAGAGTAACCATCGCAAATTGAAGAACCTATCGTCTCATCGAGACCTAACAACAAGAGATTCAAAAGTTTCACCGAGCAAGAAGACAACTTGTTAGTACAAGCATGGCAAAATACTAGTTTGGATGTAGTAACAGGTAATGAACAATCTCGTGATTCTTACTGGGCGAGTATTTATTACTACTACCACGAGAACCGGCAATTCAAATCTGTATGCAATCAAAATTCTATCGAACCAGTGGGGTACTAATATTCAAGAGCAGGTTAATATGTTGTGTGGATGTTATGACCGGATTCAAAATAGAAGGCAAAGCGGGATGACACCTATCTCTTTAGGTTTGTAGCTTCATATGTTGCGTGCAAATTTAATAAGACATATCCATTTGCAGACTCTTCAGGCGTGAACTTTGTATCAGGCAGAAGATACCAAAGGGAGATCGTTTGGATTATCGTATTGCTGGAGAGTCTTAAAGCACCATTCAAAGTGGACTTCTAAGTTATCTATAAAAAAACAGAAAATAACCTCCAACAAAAGTCTGGGTACTTCTTCTCTAGGTACGACCTCTAATGATGAGGAAATTGAGAATTGTACTCCAGAACATAATCCCTTGAGAAGACCAACTGGTAAGAAGGCCGAGAAAGAACAATTACGACGAGGTAAAAGTTATGCCTCTTCAAATAGTCGTGTTGTTATGTTAGCATTAGATAAAGTGTGGCAAAAAAAGATAGAGAATGGATATAAGAAGGAGGCCAAAAAAAAAGCTTGCTATGAGCGAGCACTTACAATAGAAGAAAAGATGATGGCACTAGAAGAGAGTAAGCAGGAAATAAAAAAACAAGATAGCACTAGAGCAACAAGGATTAGATCAACAGGGAAGAAGTGATGAAGAGAGGATTATGAGTATAGTCATTAGCGCTATGACTAGACCACAGCAACAATACTACATGAGCTTGCAGGGTGAGATCATCGCTCGACGATACAACGCAATCGGGTTGAGGTGCACTATTTGTATGAGTTATAAGTTGTGTGAACTATTCGTTGTACACACTATTTGTTTTATGAGTAATAGGTTGTGTGAACTATTTGGTGTATGAACTATAAGTTGTGTGAACTATTTGGTGTACGAACTATTTGTTGTATGAGCTACAAGTTGTGTGAAATATTTATTGTATGAAAGTGGTGCTCGACTATATTAAGAAAAATAAATGCATACATTAATCCAAAAAGAACTGCGTACATCATTATACATAATTTTTGTATACATTATTAGAACTACGACTCTGCATACAGTTGCCATAGTTGCTCGACTTGATTATCTTGAAGCTGAGAGTGAACTTGTCTGTTTCTTATATCATGATTATTTTGAATAAACTCCATAAACTGAGACATCTTAAGGGTGTGCTCGTGAGAAGCGATTACCCTTTCTCCCACATAATCGTAATTGAAGTCTTCCGATCCTTCCCGCTCATGTTCAATTATCATGTTATGCATGATGACACAAGCTGTCATGATTTGCCCGAGAGTCTCTTGATTCTAAAACCTTGCAGGTCCATGAACATGGCAAAACGAACTTGTAGAACTCCAAATGCTCATTCACATCCTTCCTAGCGGCTTCTTGGTCTTGGGGAGAAAAGTTTTTTCTTATTATCTTACGGAGATGGTATTGTCATCACACATGTTGCACATCGTGAATATATGACATCTGCTAGGTAATAGGATATTGTATGAAATGAAGCCATGTCCATTTAGATGCGAAAATTTTGCTTGCGGATGGACATTAGGGTTTTATTGAGCTATCGGGAGAGAGTTTAGGGTTAGCGTGTATATGCGTATACAGGTACATGTGTGAGTTGTGGGTTGCATGCGCATGTGTGGCTGATGTCATGTGGGTATTGTATTCATGCACGACTTAAGTTGATTTGCTACATGCAATGACATGCTTTGCAAAAATTTAGAAAATTGAGGTGTGGCAAGGCGTGCTGGATTCGTCGGGTTTTGTCTAGTTAAGAATTTAGCCATGCGCAGACTACATGATCTTTTCTAGTGTCGGATAGACCTATTGCGAAACCTCGTTTTATCATCTCGTTGAAATTATCGTTCTATCTATCATACTTGCAATTTTAGATTGTTTATGCTACTATTTTCTTGGTTGTTCTTCTATTTGCTAGGGAAAATTTTCTTCATGGATAGGTCGATCACGTTTCTAGCAATGTCGATAACGTCGTGGAGTTGGTTTGGCGACAATTGTAGATATCAGTCATGTATGGTTCTCCCTGTATGGTTGGTAGCCGAATCATGAGGGTCAAATCCTCAAAATCGTAGTTATTTCTCTCATTGAAACATCGGGAACCCCGGTTCACATCAAAATCAGAGAAAGTATAGCACCAAAAAATGTAGTAGATAGTAATGTGAAATCCAATAAACAAAAAGTTCATCAAAACATATGCAATCAGGGTTTAGTTTTGAAGATCTCGTTGAAACAAAGATGATGGTGATAACAAGTTTTGATTTGGACGGTCGGTCTGAGAGCGACACCTTTTTAAAGTTTTAGAATCAATTTTAAATTGATGATGTCATCGGACGCATAAACTAGCTGTCCGACAAAAAAAATAAGCTTCAAAGGGTTTGACGCGTTTCCAAACTACATGAAATGCTTTTTAATCAAAATCTGACATGTTTATCATCTAAAAGGGACCATAAATACAAAAGAACTAAAAAGAGAAAGTGTTTACTCACTTTTTCTTAGAAGAAGGTGCAGCCGTTAGCATTTGCCAAACTAGAGGGTTACAGCTTGCTTAACTAACCCGCCTGCGAGATTAGTGAATCTTATGGTGGAAGAGATACGATGGGCCTAAAATTTTAGTTACAAAATGGCCCTGCAATGAGATGTGTTTGCCCATCTTGCCCCCAAAATTTCGACGGTGGAGTAGTAAACTAAATTACAGACGTGCTACTGAATTTCCGTTCGTTTTGAGAGTAGAATCTTCATTTCGGCCCAAGCTAGTGAAAGAGCAGGGATCAAAAAAGTCGGGAATCATCCCCTCGAAGCAGAGTCCGACAGGGCCGACAGCCGGACCTTGTATCGTTCGGCTGGTGGAAGTTTGGTCCTCGGCTGCCGTTTTCTCGTCGCATCGCCACCATGGCGGTCTGGTCGGGAGAGCAAACGATCCGCACAGCCAAACCGCCCACACGACCATAATAGGGTCGCCACGCCAAAACATGCCCAGTTTCCACGAATCCAGCCGCGGCGGCAATTCCACCGCCCCGCGCGCCAAACTTGCTCTTCTCCCTCCTCGCGTTGCGCGCCCATTTCCCCCGCTGCTAGCAACTGGCCTCTCAAAAAGCCCCAACCGAACCCAGCCATCCTCAGTGCCCCAAAATTCACCGGAACACCATGGCGCCGTCCCCTCCCACGGCCCCCAAAACCATCGCCGACTTCCTCATCCGTCCCGCCAAGCGCCTCCGCCCCGCCCCCAGCACAACCGCCACCATCCCCGCTGCCTCTCTCTCCTCCTCCTCCCTCTCGCCGGAGCAGCGCCGCCGCGCCGACACCAACCTCGCCCTCGCCCGCGCCCGTCGCAACCTCCACCTCGCCAAGTCGAAAGGTACTCCTCCACGCCCCGGCGCTCCCTATGGTTCCGTTCGCGGCTCGTCGGTCCTGTAAGTAACATTAGGGTTTTGGTACGGGGGGTTTTAGCGTCTGGGGGCGCCGCGAAGCTGGAGGAGCTGCTCGTGGAGGAGACGTGGCTGGAGGCGCTCCCAGGGGAGCTGCGCAAGCCCTACGCGCTCGAGCTGTGCCGCTTCGTCGCCCACGAGCGGCTGCACGGGAAGGTGCCCGTGTACCCGCCGCCGCACCTCGTCTTCCACGCGCTTCACACCACCCCGTTCGACCGCGTCAAAGCCGTCATCATCGGCCAGGTATCTACTGCAACCTCTCCTAACGTCAGTCGTCCGTGAAATCATGCTCATAAGCTCGAATCATGTCGTTCACTTACTGCTTGATGTTGTGATACGTGGTAGCAGAAACGTCAAACGTGCTAGAATTTATCAGCTTTACCGTGGACGTTATCATGCCTGTTCTGGTTTTCTGATGGAATAGCTTATTGATTCACCCAGTGTCAAATGCTGCATAGATAGGGGGAAAATGGTTATGGGAATAATCATCTATGAAGCTTGTATTTGTGCTCTGCTTATTCTAGAAGGTTTGCACGTGTTAGCAGCTCTCCATCCACTACAGCCCAAGAGAATACAGAAGCTACTACTACTGAAGGCCCACAAGACTTGGTTCCCAGCAAGCATCAGCGTCAATCTAGTAGATGGTTTGCAGGCTGTGAGTGGGTTCACTAAGGCAGCGTTGTAATCATGTAGCTCTATATGTGATCGAGCAGGTAGCGTGAAAGGTTTGCTAAGTACTAGACGGCTCAGGCTGCGGCTACTGAAGAAGAGAGAACAATTCCTTGGAGAGTAATCGATCCCCAATTCCCCAAATTCCCTTCTTGTTCTTGCAATTCTTCAGATAACTAGAAGCTAACATTACTCTTTTTTGTTAGATTGCTCTTCTAAGCATTGGCACATTGAGCAATTCAGTGGGGTACACTGTTCTGTGCTATATCCTTCATTTATTTGTAAAGAGGGCGGTGTGAATTTGATTATGAGGTAGTAGCAAAGCACATCGTGATGCAGTGGGAATGTGTGACAGTTTCACTAATGTAACTTTACTGTGATAGCTTGGTTGCATAAAAGTGTGCCATTTGGTCTGACCTTGGTCCAGAGTTTCTTTTCACTACAATGCTTGGTGTGCTGTTTGGCGTTAAAATTGGTAACGTAGATAAACCAATTTTGCAATTCCATATTGCAGGATGCAATTGTTGCTTCTGTTCTGCATATGCATATTATGCTACATAACTGATTTGAGGCTATTTTATTCTGTATGGTTGTGTTGTTTTGCTTGTACTATAGATAGGAGTGCAGGTTACCTTTCGAATCCCTTTACCTTTTTTTTTATAGTTTCGCTTTTTGTGTGATGCTGCCAGCCTGCTCGGCCATATTTGCCACAACAGTTTGTTGGCAGAAAATTATGTCCGTGTTAGTATCTACCACCTCACTCTTTCATTCAGCTATTAGCAGGTGATCCTGTTTTGGTGCACTGAGTTTTATTTGTTAAACGTACCATATGGTTTTGATTTGTCCTTGAACCTACTTTGCATCTGTATTGCATGCTAACTGTTTTGTCATACAGTAAGTTTCTGTTTTTTGGAGAAAAATGCTTGCATTATTTATGTTGAGCTACTTAGCCTCAATTAAAAGCTAATGGTTTCTGCCTTATGATACATTCCAAATTATGGTACACCTTTTTTTTGGGCAAAAATTTAAATGCATTTGTACTGTTCCTTTTCAGTGTCTCATATTGCAGAACGTCTATTTTTCAGGATCCATACCATGGTCCTGGTCAGGCCATGGGGTTGTCTTTCTCAGTACCAGAGGGGATCAAAATTCCTTCCAGCTTATCGAACATATTTAAAGAGCTGCATGAGGATCTAGGTTGCTCTGTGCCATCACATGGGAACTTGGAAAGATGGGCTGTGCAGGTAAGATGGCTTGATTGAGTATCATTTACACATGAAACAGTAGGTTTGCTCTTTTATTTTATCTTAATATTCATTCCTGTTGCAAAAAAGAGGATCTGTATGCACTAATGTACCATGAAATAATGTGCGTCATTTCACATTTTACAAGCGCAAAGGGCTCAAGCACTCTTGCATTGCAAAGAGGATATCTATCAAGTGCCTGGAATCAGTTTTTGTGTGTATTGTGTAACATTGGTTTGATTGATTGACCCCCTCTCCTTTTATACTAGTTTTGGCCAAATCCATGTCGCCAAAATTATCAACTGAACAAAGTAATTTTGCATTTTGTGGTCCATGCATCCCATAGGATTGCCATGGAAGCAATTGGTTTGCTGCTTTGATTTTTAGCCGTAGCAATTTGATTCTACCTGAATGGATTAAGATGATGAACCTGAAAGAAGATAGATGCATAAGAAATTAGATAAACTGAGATAAAGAAATGAAGGAGCTGCTATTCCTTTACTTCGCCAACAGAACACCATAAATTATTTTGTCTTTCTTTTGGAGATGTTTACTAACTTTGAAAAACATGCGTACCTTGCAGGGTGTTCTGATGCTCAATACGGTGCTAACTGGTATGGCTATTTTTCACATTAGGATGGAACATGTGTTGCTTCTTATACTGTTTCTTTAGCTCTTATGCATTTGTAATCTTGATCGAACGGTGCCACTATTTTCTTTTACGCACTCGAATCTTGGTCACAGAAATTATGTTTGTTTTTGGATTCTATTTAGCTGTGCTCCACTGTATCTGTATTCTTGTAGTTGCAACGTATTCTGGGTTCCCATTTCATGATATGCACTTACTCTAGCTTGATGTAAATTTGCGGATCCCCTTCTGTTGAGAAAGCCTAGGAAAATGGAGTTCATTGTTGTAGCCATTTCTCTTTGTAGACATAGAGTTGTCTTTGCAAGGGTAAAAAGTTTCTTGTCAAATTTGAGTATATAACTAAAATGTTATCATTCTGTTCTGTGTGGGTATGGTAACAATTCTGTATTTGACATACTGGCTCCATTTCCCCTTAATGCTTAATAGGACTTGTGTTTCTTGTGCCCCTTTCACTCCTGCTTGTGTGAAAGTATGACCTTGAGATTGTTCTATGCTCTTGTCAGTGACCATTCTACCCTTCAGTTTTTCCATTCAAAATTCACTCTCGTTTAGTGATGTCCTTGTATGTTGCGGTAAAATTAACCTCTTTGGAAGTTATATCTTTCTAGCTGCTAGTTTGTTAATTTCATCTTGTCTGACCAGTAAGGGAACATCAAGCCAACTCACATGCCAAGAAAGGATGGGAGCAGTTTACTGATGCTGTCATCAAGACAATATCGCAAAAGAGATCAGGATTAGTCTTTCTTCTCTGGGGAAGCTCTGCTCAAGTGAAGACAAGGTATGCTTACTTTCATGTGGAACTCTGCAGACTGTAACATTGGATATGTCCAGGGAGGTAACCATTATGATATCTACAAAAGAAACCTGATTACACAGACATTGAGAGTACATGCTTGTGCTTTTGCAGATTGATTGATGAAACGAAACACCACATTTTGAAATCTGCTCATCCATCAGGCCTGTCGGCGAACAGAGGTTTTTTTGGATGCAGGTTTGTTTTCTTGACAATTTAAGAAAACTTTCTTCAAACTGTTTTTGTGAATTAAAAAGTTCTCAACTCCACCCCTTGAAATAAAAAAACAAAAGGGAGGGAAAGATATGGGAGAAATGATGAAGAATTTCCCGTTGCAGTACGGGTGAATTTGGTTGGCAACAAGAATAAAAGGAAGACTACCATTTATAATATTGAATTGCTATGTCTGTTCACCACTTGTGGCATATTAGGATGCGGCACCACTATTTTTGAGGCTCGGCAGTCTGACAACCTACTAAATGGCTGGTATCTTTGTTACTGCACAAGTTTCAGTAATGTGTCATAATTATTTATCCTCTGAATAACCTTTAACCTGAACCATTATGTAATGCTATTGTCGGTCCCATGCTGAGAAGTGCAATGAACTACTCATCGTTTTTGGCTGTCATGTCCTGTCTTACTTTTGCCAACTTGATATTACTTTTGCCTTTTCACTTACTAGCGTTAATGGTTCTGCCGAATGAGCATTAGCTCAGACACTGCATACGGAACGTCGATTAGATCTTGGCAACTCATATCCTGTTTATGGGGCCAATTCAAATAAATGAATGCTACTTATCCCTGTGGTTATCCTTGAATTTGTGCTCAGCTGCTAATAGTACATATTATGATTCGTGTTTATCTTAAACAGGCACTTTTCGCAAACGAATGAGATCTTGGAGAAGCTAGGACTATCTGCCATCGATTGGCAGCTCTAGTCCATTCGAAACCTGTCTTCTTGATAACCAGCACTGTCCATTTGATGGAAGGTACCTGTCGCAAGGACCATCATCTTCGGCCATTATTTTGTAGCAACTTAAGTTAATTGGCCGATCGAAATGCTAATATCTGCTCTACTCACTCTTGTATAGGCTTCTTTTCTTATCCTCTGATCATACCGTATGAGCACGTGCCCGGTACTTCTCGTGGCAAATGGTGCACCAAATTGTTTTGAATGTTTCAGTTGTCGTACGTGCAACTATGTTTGGCCCTAGGGTGCCCGTTTGGGTCGCGTTGTTTAGCTCGGACGTATCGCTTAACAACCGTCCTACCCTTTTTAAGTTTTTAATAACTACCATAAAGTGAGATCGTCCTTCCTCATTTGGGATCCCTTTGTCTACCAACTCGTATCCTCTTAGATTTGCTCGTAGACTTGGCACCAACTCTTAGATCCTAAGAAATCAAACTCCACTTCTACACAAATGTCTCGTCTGTAACACAAGTACCGCATCATTAACCAATACGTCTGCTAACACTCCTACGTAATTAGTTGTACCGAGCTATCTATAGCGTACACGTCGCCTACCAACTGTATTTGCATTTGTATTTGTACTGTTGTACAGTAGGTGGTTGCATGCCGGAAAGGCGAGTCGTTCCAGCTTGCAATAGACAAACCAAGTCTGCTTCTAGAGAAAGCAGCACGTCAGTTCTGTGTGCAGTTCAGCCGGAGAGTGACACTGACATGTAATAGTAAGTAGTAATTAATTCAGTACCAGCAGCGTAACGTACTCATCAGTACGTGTTAACCCGTCAGGGTCGTGTGCACTGAGCACCCGGAACTTAGCATCACTGAAACTTCACACGCCCACCCATATGTCTCATCGATTCGAACCGGGGCGCTGTAGAAAACGATATGGCATGTATTGACATCCCATCCGTTTCCGGGTGCGTCAAGACCTGACGTGCTGCGTCTCGTCTTAATCTTGAGATTTCCGCATCAAAGGTACGCTTGCCGGATTCGTTCCACCAGGAAAGATCTTCACGCGACTTCCATAATTTTCATCCCATCAAGCAAAGACTATACGTTGTCGCCAGACTCCCGACTGACATTGATCTGTTGAATTGCTGGTACATACGCCGGGCCCATGCATGAGTTTGCACCCGATCGATTGTGATCACGCCGTTCAGACTTGAAAGCGTCTACAGCGCCAAGTCTCCGCTCAGGGGAAGAAATATCAGCAGTTCAAACTTCAAAGTCTAGCAGCCAGTCTCTCTCTCCACTGTACGCATCTCGTGAAAATGACAGATGTGCATGGAAGCAACGAGTTATGTGGTCTCGTTGCCGATCTATCAGGATTCATGATACAGGCAATCAGATCAGGGCATAAAAACATGTACCGACGGGCTACGGACGCCATTAACGATTGGAGCCGCTGTACATCGTAAGCCCAACTACCAGTCCCATGCATGGCCGGTATGCATGTCCTAGCAGACGTAGACGACACGTCGAGACTGATATGTAATACGTACAGCCGTGAGTCCGTGACACAGTAATTGTTAGTAATTTCTTTTAAAATCGTAATTGTTAGTAGTTCTTAGTACTGTCGTTTGCATCTCCAGTCCCTCCCGGCACGGCTATCAAATAGGAGTAGTACTACGCATAGACATAAAAAGTATCTAAACCGAGAACTGAGCCGTTGCTCGAATATTAGTAGGGAGGTTGCATCATCTATCCACGAAGCATGAAACCATAGATTTGGCTCTCTGTCCTCGCTGTCTGCGTCACCAAGGCAGATTTTTTTTTCCGCGAGAGACGACGTAACCTTCGCTAGCGAGACGTGTCTGGCTCCGCAAGCATGTTTATGCGTGGTACAATGGGCGTTTGCCGGAAAAACAGTACTGACCCAGGAGTCCATGTACGCCATCCAGTTCAGTAGTCGTCGGGGCCCAGGCAACCAGACAGCACGGAGCGGGCGGTCAGGGCAGGTCGCTGCCAAGCTGTGACACCGGCATGGACGTACGTGCTAGATTTTTTTTCCCCAATACCGTCCTCGTCGCAGGCGACGAGGTTTGCGCTGCCGCTGTCGGCTGCGGGCCTGCCCCGCCGTGCACCGGCGGATGCGGGCGGAATCCCCTGCGATCTCGCGGTCAAATGCGGTGATCCGCCCGGGGGGCCGGGGCGCCAAACCAGCCACCCAACCAACCGATCCCGACCCCGGGCACACCATGCCATGCGCGCCGTGGCTTCCACGCCGCGCCCCCTCGCCACGTTTCCCTCGTGAAGAGCCAACGCGCGGCTGCCATTTCCGCCAGTCACTTCGGATGATCTCGATTGTAATCTGACAGCGGGTTTGCTGTCCCCCGGGTATTCTGCCTCGTCACGCTCCATGGTCTGCCTCTTCATCACGTCCTCGTCAGTCATCATGACTTGATTATGGAACAGCAATCGCATTGGCTGGCCTTGCATGTGAAATCGTCCAAAAATAAGATGTACGCAGCTCGCTGGCATTTGTGTTCGGACATCCCAAAGCAAAACAAGTACACAAGAAATATGTCTGTTATGAAAGGGTACAAGACGAACGCACACAGATTCGTGCCAGCTCACGCAGTCATCGAGGACCTGATTTGCACCCCTACACCACCGCATTAGGAAGTGACACCATTGCTTAAGACCTGCGCACTATAGATTTTCCATGAGCAATGTATGTGACCTGTACTTCAATTTCACACTTATGACTTCCATCCTTTCATAAGTTCTCATCGTACGCGCAGCAAGTTTATATCTCTACGTACCTCCGTGAGATAAATTGGGTAGCTTTTGAGGGACTACCTTTAGAGGATCACGCAGGAAGTAGCAGTAACCGAAGCAGTATGACACGGTACGGGGAGGGAAACAGCTGCGGTTCCGTTCGGTTCGGCGCGACACCGATCGCGTTGCATGCACGCGAGACGCCTCAGCAGCCGCGCGTGCCGCTTAACTCGCCTACGGGCTACGGCCTCGCGCATCAGTCCGTGCGATCTCCTCGTCCTTTTCTCTTTCTCTCCAAGGATACCTGTCATGTACTATTACGCTCGTACAACTACGTACATCATTTTGACATTTCCATCCAGGAAGAGTAATCTCGATTTTTGTTGTTTGATGCTGACAGGAGTTTTAGTTGCCTGCTGCCTGTGCCAGAGCGATTAAATAATTTTCCAGGTTGATTTTTCCCATCTAGCTAATTCACCACGAATTTTGGCGAGGTGTTTCCACTATAGAACAGTATTTGACTCGCGAACCCAATTGCTACAAAATGTTTGATTTACCAGGTGAAATGTTTGGCGCATGGTAATTTTTCCGAGATGGATGGTTTTTAGCCCTGTAAACAATTCCAAGTCAAAGTCAGACATGCTCAAACAACACAAGGGAACCCTGCAAAGGCTGCAACACAGTGCCCTGGTGGACTTTTCCTCGCGACCAACCAAACTATTCCAACAAACTACTACTCCAACTTTGACATTCTAGAACACAGGTAATCAGATAAAATCAGGACTTGCCTGACCTGACCTAACAGCTGCACACAGCGATGTGTCAATCCCATGGACCCTTCTATGATCAGCATGCTTCTTCCCTTAATTCAGTACAAAACATTACATTACAACCACACCGTCGCATCAGACTCAAGACCACATACAATGCAGGGTCACATCTGCAGAATCTCACACCAGGTAAGCAAATCTCTCAAGAGATCCTTCCACTGTACTCATTCATTATCATATCCCCAATGCCTCCCTCCATATATGCTTCTTCCTTATACAACAACAGCTCACCTAAGACAGCCAAGAACAATTGTATATCTACACTGATGGGATACCCACAATAAGATTGTGATTCTACCGCTAATAATACAATAATACAGCACATACAAATCATGGCAGAACTAATAATCAATCATAAAAAGATTAAGTAGATAGCGTCGCACGCCACACAAACAAATGATTAAGGGACAGATGGATGAAGTGTGATGACCATGTGGAGAACAAATGATGATTAATTGGTAAGTCTGGAATTAATGTCAAAACTCTGATCATTAAACAGTTAACAGGTTGCTATGCCATTTGAACAGGTAAGAATAGGAAAACTTTTCTGAACAACATTCAGAAGAATTCCCTTTCCTTTCCTGAATTCTCTTTTTCTTGGCATCTTTGCAGCAGATCACAAGGGAAGAAACAAACAAATGATTGATCCCTCATTCCTAACATCCTAAGCTAGTCATCTAATAGGCCTCAAAAGTTAACTTCTTGTTTGAGGCAGCAGCAGATCTGTGTCCAATAAAAGAACATAAAACATTTTCCTAAGAATTAATCCTCCACGATCCGATAACTGCCGCCGCGCGATCATCGGATCCGGCTGCACAGCCGCGACACGTCCGACGGCCGGACGGGCTTGAGCAGGAAGTCCTCGGCGCCCTCCTCCAGGCACCGGCTGATCCGGTTCGGCACGTTCTCTGACGACATGATCACCACCGGTATCTCCTTCAGCTCGGAGGATTCCTGTTGAAAAAAACCCGAATTTGGAGTCAGCACTTAATCTTCCTAAATCTTGCATTTGAAATAGGTAAGGAGAAGAATGGATTTGATCGATCGATCGGTCGGTGCGAGGATTTACCTTGACGCGCTTGAGGAGCTCGTATCCGGTCATGCCGGGCATCCAGTAGTCGGTGATGATCATGTTGACGTTGGTTATCAGCCCGAGGCCAAGGAGCTCCAGCGCCCGCGTCGCTGATTCCACGGTGGTCACTGCACAATAATCCAACACGGCCACGTTAGGGACACAGAAAATCATCATCCACGAACGCATTCACCCAAATCATCCACCAAGAACAGCAGCTCGGAACTGGGAATTTACCTCTGTATTTTGAGCTGCGGAGGATCTTGGCGATGACGGCCCGGTCGACGACGCTGTCATCGACAGCCAGGACATGCATCTCCTGCCCGACCTCCTCGGCGGCCATAACCGGCACCACCATCCTGTCGCTGCCGCCGGCTGCCTTCGCCGACGTGGCAACCTTCTGGGACAGGGCCAGAGAGAGAGCCGGAGACGGAGCAGCCGCAGCCATAGATCGAAGCAAAATCGAATCACAAACCCCAAAAGCCAACAAACAATCTCTCCTCGCTCTTTCTCGCGCTGCTGCGATTGTGGAAGGAGAGTAGGACGAAGTGGGAACTCTTCTTGGCTTGTTGGCTGGATGAGTTTGGTTCGGTTGGCAGCGGCGCGCGCGCGTATATATACAGGTGTGGAAAGGGAAAAAGGCGTAGTAGTAGTAGGAGGAGCGGATATGTGCGTGAGGAGAAGGGAAACAAAATTTAATGCGGAGGAAATCCTGCGAGATCGCGAAGGGATCCTAGGCTCGCGGATCGAGTAAAACCAGCGCGGGCCCACCGCCGGGCCTCGATCCGGAGCGCGGATTCGCGGGGCCCGCGCGCCAGTCACCTCGTGTGGGGGCCCGCGGGGAGATCGGCCCGGGATTTTCCTGCCTCGGCCCTCGCTTTCACTCGCTCACGTTCGCACCCGAACCCGTATCTTCTTTTCGTAACCGCTGTTTCCTTTTTTGCATTTCTCTTCTTTTTCTGGATGTGCTTGTGATCGTAGGTAGCAGATTGGAAGATTTGCATGCATGCGCCGCGTAATCTTTTTTTGCGTTTGTTTCTGCTGCTAGGATTGTTTTTGATAGATGTGTGTTTCCAGGTTAGCTGTACCGGATGGATTTCAAATCTCTCAGAGGATTTGAAAATTTCCATCTTCTGATTGTCCCGGACGATTAGTCTTAATTTGTAGATTCATTCACGATTCAGTTTTCCATGCATGAAAGGTCAATTGGCCCTTCATCACAAGAGTAGTTCCTGCCCAAGCCATCTGATTAGAAGAAAAAAGAATAAAGATCCTGCATTTGTCTTGCAACACCGTGTACTTATCTCACACGCTATCTCTCTAATCAGTGGTGGAATGCATGACAGGATCGATCTCAGGATTTCATTCAGAGCCGGACGATGGACTTCGATGTATCTTCCGACGAGATCGGCTCAGAACTCTTCGATGGTTGTCATGACCCCGATTTTCGGAGCCGCGAGATAATGCCCGTAATTGTCCAGAAATTTCTCAATTGCGGACGCAGAGTCATCACATTACCAACATAGCGTTAAACAGTCAAACTTTATTACAGAACTTGAAAATATGCTTAGCAGCAGTTGTTTTACAGCGGACTGGGGGCATCCGAACCCAAAGTTTGTATTATAAACAAAATGAACCTACACCACAGGCGCCTTGAGCGCAGATACGACCTAGAATTCACACTCGTCTCCATCGAAGTACTCTTCATCGAATGAGCCTTCTTCGTTTTTCTGTACATCTGTGATGATTGGTGCAGTAATGAGTACATGACATACTTAGCAAGCCACATTAGGAAAGTGTACTTCGCTACATGTTCTAGATTTCAAAGGAGGGGTGTACGGCTTAGTATTTGGTGGATGCATATTTTTAATCTTTGCCTTAATAATTCAAATCCCTTCATTAAAATATTTGGACAGCAAAACCTTGCGTTTTAACAACCCTATTGGGTTTACGTCAGATTCAACTAAACATTATCAATTTCTACTTGTGCCTTGTACCGAGAATCACCTCTAAACATAACTTCATTAACCGAAAGCACGGTGTATTCGAATACCTTCTGGTTCAACTCTGCAGAGCGGCTCAGCTTTACCCACATGATACCCATACCTCCTGGTGTCACTGTAGTTATACACACGCCTACCGGTGTGTCGACAGAGGTAGGTTATCAAGACTTTTTATCTGCTCTATCTTTTAAAGTTTCTACCTAGGAACACTATATCACTCGCCCTCCCGGGAGCCGACGGGCCAGTGTCAACTTCACGATCTGGGAGTCGGGTGAGTTCTAGTTATGATTTCTCAATAAATGACCTATCACCTCATTCGCTTCTGCGGGCCTTCCAGAGAATGGAACGGCAAGCTAGTCTGTAGTTGTTCAACAGGTATAGCAGATTTACTATGTCAGGTTTCACAAGTCAAACATGTGGTTGAGTGATTCTATGTTCATCACTAAGCACAAGTGTCTTGTCCTTAACTGCTCTGAGTAAGGTAATCCATCAGATTACCCTTACTCCACGGAAGGGGTATGGCTGCACAATCAATACATGAAGGGCCCCATCTTCTCTGTCCCCAATCGTCGGCAATTTCTCTTTAAAATGACATACTCCGAGTTTGAGTTAGGGTTACCAATATTCCTGAGTATTGTCTAGCCTAATCTCTAATGCCGGTGAAGGACACTGATACGACTGATATTTATCCTTAGGTTTTCAAGGGGAATATGGCATACAAAAATTAACTGGGCTGTGGGGTGGTAGGTGTTAACTAAACAACCATGTCATTCAAAAATAGTATATATGAAATTAACATGCAAAAAGATAATTAACTAGACTACTAATACAATAAGTAGATCGGCATGTGGGATCAACATCAACAAGAAGTTTGACTTGCCTACTACACCGGGGTCTGTTGGATCAAAATCTTCAGGAAGTCCTTCGCCGTCAGGATCCTTGCCCAACATTGGATCGTCACTATTGTTTCCTAGTTGCAAAAAGATCCAAGCACAAACAAACACATATAAGTCTGGGCTCGACGAATGCGAGCTGGGAGCAAAATGTAAAATAATTTGAAAATAGTACTAAATATAGGAAGTGGGGTGTGATGTCGAAATTGAAATGTTCAAAGGATGAAAGAAGATATAGGATGCGGGTTAGGGTTTCACAGAGAAATCGGAGTATATAGGATGTGAGCGGATTTTGTGGGTGTCAGGTGTTAAAAAATGAGAATTTAGATCAACGGGGTGGAAAATTGAAACCGTGTCGTCGAGACGATTGAAACGGTATATAATAGTATTTTTAGGGTTTTGGGCCCGACGGGTCAGGCCCAGCCCGCAAAATGAATGGGCCCTCGAGTTGGGCTGGACTGGGTGTGAGTTGGGCTGGATATGGGCTCGGGTTGGGCCTAGGGCTTTAACAGAAAAATAAAATAAAAATAGAATAAAATCCTAAATCTATTGGGCTTAATCTGACTTGGGTTGTGGGCTGCTAATGGGTTTCGGCCTCATATTAAAAATAAAATAAAAGAAACCTGGGCCGGCCTGAACCGACCTGTTTGTGCTCGGCACTGGCCCAAAAAGGAAGCCAGGCCGGCCTGCTAAGGAGAAGGGGTGGCGGCCTGGTCGGGAAGCAGAAGAGGGGTGTGGATGGGTGGCCGCTGGCGACGGGGCTCAAATCCGTCGCCAGTGAAGCTTGCCGGCGACAATTGGTAGCTCGGGAAGGGTCTATAGGGCTGGCGGTTCCATTTTTGGAAGGAGGAGGGAGGGGTACCACGGGGAAATGGCGTGGTGACGGTGAGGTGGCTCGGGTTGCCTTGCCGGAGACGGAGGCGACGGTGGCAAGCTCGCCGGAGCTCGAGAGTGAGGAGAAACGGAGCAAGGAGTTGAGGAGAAGGTGGAGGAGCTCAAGAGGGTGAAGAGAGGCTCGGGAGAGGGATCTCATGGGGATTTATAGGGGAGGGGGGTGGTGGCTGGGGCATTGCTCATCTCCCGAGGAAATGAGCTCGCCGGCGGGAGCACTGTCTTGGGTGATGAGCTACTTCAAACGTTGGGCTCGGGTGGCGTGCTCTGCAGGTCGGGTGGCGGGCGTGGTAGAGAGGAGGTGGCAGGCGGAGCCGAGCGGGGCGGGAGCGGTGGCACAGAGGAGATAAGTGGCGGGGCAGTGAGGGAAAAGAGGGAGACGACGCGTGGACCGGCAGCCTCGGGCGCGGAGTTGGGCGGAGGAGCGGGTCCCGCATGATCCCAGCACTGAGCCGGAGCGGTGCGACGGGTGGTGGCGTCGGGGCACAGACGGCGGCGACAGGACGGAGGCGATGGGGAGTGGACGGAGGCGATGGTGGGCCAGATGGGCCGAGAAAGAAGAGATGGGTCGGAAGAAAAGTTTTGCGGCCCAATGAGAAGTTTCGAATTTTTAAAACTTGAAAATTTTGAGTACTGTTACAATGATTCTCCGTGATCGATCGATCGATCCCTCGAATCTCCGGTACGCCGTGCGCTGCTCCGGCGCGATCGAAGAAGGGTCCGGGTCATTTGCGTACCTGCTTGGTGCCACCGACCGCGCGATATCATGCCGTGTCGCATCGTCTCCTTCAATCTGGGGACCAACCTACGAAGCGACCGATCGATCCACGCGTCCAATCCAATCTGCTCTTCCAGATTTTCATGATCCTGTTTCGCGCACATCGATGATGATTTCATCTCGATCGGTGGCGTAAATTCGAGAGATCGATCCCGTGATATGATCTGGCTGTACTGTGCTCGAGTGAGTGAATGCCATGGTACTAGCTCCGACTCGGATTTGGTTGTTGCTGTACTGGAAAAAGGTCGATCAGAATCGGTCTCGTCAGGTCGTACGTTTGCGTTTGCGATGGAGTCATGACTCATGAATGCTCGTGTGTACTGGCTACAGAAACCTTCCTCGTTATTAATACTATAATCGCGTAGCGTACGTACGATTTGGTGAGTATAATATGTCTAACCTACCAAATTATCCAACGGTTGCTGCGTCAGTTCATTCGAAATGATATTAATACCGTCGCTATAAATAGAGAAAAAGTATATTTTTCCACCCTCACTATCGAAACTTTCAAAATGGTCTGAGAGACGTATCATAGCGGGTTTTAAGAGTTGAAGGATCAACTTCAGATAATTTTATAGTTCAAAGGCTTAATATATACTCAGGCAAAAGTTAAAAGATGAAAAATACACTTTTCATTAATGTCTCTACTTTGAGCAATTTATGCAAGTTCATTAGTTTTCCGTCGCAACTCACGGTCATTCATATATATGTTAAAAGAAGAAGAAGGCTGAGATGTCCGCTCCACGCCATTGACCAGCTAGGATCTCTTTGGACACTTGCAGGAGATCCCATGCCGTGGTGTCATCAGCCAGCTTTCTTCTTTCTTTAAAGGAAACATCTTTCAGAACGGGTGGTCGACTTCATCGTCAGCTGCTAATTCCGCGTGCATTCTCAGCTGGTATCTCTCACATTCTCGCTTCTGTGCTTGCGTCAACCACGTATCCGAGCGGATTCTCAGCGTAGAAACCTTCTTACCTTTCTCGTTGAAAAGCTGGAACCTTCAAGCCAACCACCGTTTGTGTCTAGATGTAAACCTGCATTGACCTGACCCCTTTTTTCCAATTCCCATCTATCATATTTCTTCACCCCATCAGGTGTGCTGCGTTTAGTCAATGGTTGAAGAAGAAATTGGAAACATAAAATAATTAAGCAGCTTGGGCGTGACTAATCAGTGTACTCCACTATTTGTGCGCGCGCGTCCCTTGCTCACATGGGAATGACAGGGGATTGTTGTAGCCACTCGATTATGAACTGCAATGGAGTTGAAAAAATAATTGCGGATGAGCATTGCTGTACGCATAGACAGTGGATGAAAAAGAGGGGCACGCAGTTTCCAAGCGGCAGAGCCCAATCAAACCCAAATCTCTTTGCTTGATCCGTTTGATCAGTACACGCCAGGAAACAAAATCGTCTTTGCATACGTAACCGGGACAGGTCCTGCTTGCCTGCATGAAGACCGCGACCAAAATGCTACTCCTAATTAACATGGGACGGACACGCGAAATCTGTGTGGGCAGGATCCTCGGCAGGTCGGGAATTGGTATGTGGACAAACGCGTCCTGCCTTCTCATTTACAGAAATAAGAAATGGGAAGACTTCCAAAGAATTTTCTTTCGCGGCCAAAGAATTTTTTCATACGCATATTGTACCTTATGCTAAACATTTGGTCATCTGGAGTCCAAATGCAGAATTCAATTGTAGAAGTACTCCCAAGTTTTTTGCTTGTGCATGTGGCAGCTATTGCTATTGCTATCAACAAATAGATGGTGACGTGAATGTAGACATAATTATTGTATTCTTTACTCCTGTAAATATTTGAGTGATGGTGATGGTTCGTCTATTTATTTTTTTTAACAAAGAATTTTTTTACTGCTGGAGCTGTCTCTTCATGATTTTAACCATATAAATTTTCGGATTTGTAAAATATATCATATTTTGTGGTTTTGCTATTAGTAACCTACATTACTTTTTCTCTAACTCAAAGTCCGTCTTTATGACCATAGATCGGTATGGACAGTGATGTACCACATGATTATTAATATTATTTACTTTTCTATAACAACCCACCGGTATTTATCTAGTGTGAACATATGTGCGTACACTCAGACAGCACATGGGTACAAGCATTTCCACTTAGTCCCCTTGCCATTTCCTTTACACGGATACTGCAGATCCTTGTCCTGTAAAGCGGCAAGTTGTTGTACCTTGCCTCGAAGAGCAAGGCGAACAATTCACTTTCCCTGAAAGTGTATTTGACAGATAGCGCAACGCTAACCCCTGTCATTGCCTTGCCGGTTTTGGAAGCCGAGAACCATATATTCTTTTCCTTTCATGAAGGAGGGACGCTACGCTACTCTCGAGAGGCTCCGAAGAGCCATTCCACGAGTACGGCATGGCTACGATAGCCGACAGGATTCCCTGCAAGTTGCTCTGCATTCTGCATGCGACCGTGTGGGAATCCTGGGAAAAGAAGAGCATATTTGTGTGAAGCGGACTATTGCATGTAACATGACATGCTTTCGCGGCGTCTCGACAGAAGGAAAGAAAAAGAGTACAGCTTTTTGCACCCGAGCCATGTGTATCTATTAGATTTTTTTTGATTTTTTAAATTATGTATAATTTTAAAAAGATCTGAAAAAATTCATATCGATGGAATGAAGTATACACAGATAAATTCTCGTAAAATAATATGCACATTTGTGACCTTTATAAAAAAATATATATATATACTGTTCATGACTATGTACTGTTTACTACTATTCATAACCCCCTAGGGTGTTTTCTTCTTTTTTTTTGCAGAGGTCACAAATGAGTATATTATTTTACGAAAATATAACCATGTATACCTCACTCTATAATATACATATATAAATTTTTTTTAAACTTAAATATGTGATTTTTAAAATTTTAAAATAATAAATAAACATAACCCGTGTGTACCATGGACTTTCTCCAAGAAAAAGCGCTTTGGTGCCGGGTAAATCGCATCGTATCCTCGCTGCTGTTGCTGGCCTCGTTTGGCGAGAGATCCCCTGGCCCCTGTGATTAGCTCACCCTGCATGCCGCGCTGGCCGCCCTGCGAGGGATGGAAAAGCCAGAAAGATTCATTCCAAAAGCGGCGGCGTCCCGTACGAGAACGGATAGCGTCGCCCAGAGTATCAGATGTGCTGTGCTCCATCGGGAGCAGGTCGGGGCTTCATGTATCTCCCTCAGGCCGTGTTTAATTCCCAGGATTTTTGATACGTCGAAGTATAAATTAATTAAAATTTAAACACATAAGGAAGGGTATTTTTATTCGCGAAATTCTCAAAACACATAAATAATAAAAATATAAGAATTAAATATCATGACATATCATATCTTATAAAAATTGAAAACACATAAATAACTACTAGAAGTTGTTTGGTTGTAGCACAGAAAACAAATAAGAATTTTTTAATGCATATTGTAATTGTCATAGAAATAATAGAAATTTTCTAAAAGATTAGACTCAATGAAAATTTTACTTTGAAATTACATGCAAAGTAGTTATAAAAAAAGATTTTAAGGTTTCCAATCCTATAAATCAAACAACAAATTTTCTAAGGAATAAAATCTTCTAAAATTCCTTAAATCAAAAAGGCTCTAAATACTAGAAGTTGTTTGACTATACCATAGGAAAAATATATAAATTTTATTTAGGGGTTTGGTGCAAGTTATAATTGCCTAAAAATGTGTAACAGCCGAACGATAAAAAAAAATTTAAAAAATTATTTTCCTGACCCGCCGCCACGTGGCGCCGCGCCATTCGCCGGGCCCGCTCGGCTCCCGCGCCCGCCCCCGCTCCCCGTGCCCGCCACGCGGCGCGCCCCCGTTGGCCGCCCCCTCGGCTCCTGCCCGGGCCGCTCCCGGCGCGCCACGTGGCGCGCGCCCGCTCGCCTCCCGCCCGGGGGCCCCCGGTCGCCCGTTCCGCCTCGTCCCGACGCGCGCCGGCGCCCACGTCGCCGGCCATGCCCGCCGCGCTTCTCCCCGCCTCTCCCAGCCTCCCTCTCTCTCCCTCCCCATTCCGCGCTTCTCCCCGCCGCTCCCCCGCCTCCCTCGCCGCTCGCCGCCGCCGCCGGAGCTTCGCGCCGCCGCCCCGGTCGTCGTCCCCGACGCCGACGCCGCCTCCTCCGCCCCGGCCGACGCCTCCTTCCCCGCCTCCGACGCCGCGCCTCGCCGCCTTCCACGCCGGCCGCCGCCCTCCCCCTCTCCTTTCCCGTGGCCGAGGCCCGCGGCCCCGCTCCTCCCCGCCGGCCGTGGCCACGGCCCGGCCCGGCCTGCCTCCCCCGTGGCCCGCAAGGCCAGCCGCGCCGGCCGGCCCGCCTCCGCCGCCCCCGGACCCGCCGAGCCCATGGCCCAAGTCAAAAAAAAGAAAAGAAATAAAAAATGTATATTAAAAAGAAAAGGAAATGGCCTAGGGCCCACTGTCAGTGACCTAGGCTAGATGGCGCTGAGTATAAAAAGTTTTTGGGAATATTTCTGGTATTTAGGAATTTAGAAAATTGTTTAAAATTACTGAAAACTTCAAAATTCACCAAAAATTCATATGAACTCAGAAAAATATGCAATTTTTATATTTGGAATCAGTAAAACATGTAGAATCCATTAAAAATAGTTTCAACCATGTAACTATGCTGAAAATTGTAGAATTTAATTAAATGCTTTAAATCTCACACTCTCTCTCTCCAAGCCACCACCACCCTCTTTCCGCACCGCCACCGCCGTGCACCCCAACCGATAGAGCTATAGCTATACCTACGCCTCTCAATAAAACCCTAAATCGAGCTTCTCGACAAAATCGGGTCATTTACCTTTTCTGATCTCTCGCTATTTTTTTTATCTTTAGTTCCGTACATCCAAATCAAGTAAATGAATACCCCACTCCCCCAAAAGAGAAGTAGTAAGCCCAAATGACAATACATGTGCTAGATCTCCTTTATAATTTCCACTTTTCATGTGCACCCATGTACCTGGAGAGATTTCAAATGGTTTTGCATGACTCGATGGCAAGCTAGGAACTTCAGCTACAGGGATAGAACTAATTCAGCTTACATAAACGCTGCAAAATCCTTTGTATGCCTGTAGCAAGAGATGCCCATTTGGTCAGTGGGTCACTTTACAACCAACAAACAACGCACATCATATATGTGGAGAAATGGCTAGGCGAGTAGGCGAAAGACGCACAATCCTAAAGGCTGCTAAATCAACCCCCCTGGATTGTGGCACGGGAAACCGCCAGAAGGAGGGAGCCGCAAGCAAGCGGAGAGCAAGAGGAAGGGAGGCTCACCTCGAGGACAGACGGACGGTCGCCGGAACCCTAGAAGTGGCGGGCGGTGACCCCAACATTAACTAATGTAGTTAGTAAATTGGGTAAGAATACGATGATAAAGATAACACCTGGATCCTTCTCTGATGGCTTTAGAATAAAAGTATTGCCACAAGTAACTGCTACGGGGAACATCTGCGACCAAGGAACAGAAGAAATAACTGAAATGATCAAATCTTCTCTCCTGAGATTAATTAATTGTATCAATGGGGAAGAACAGCAAACAAAAGTAAGATAATGAAAAATTGAAAATAGCACATGTCATATCCTGTAGACTAAAGTAAGTTGTATCACATAGTATAATTGATAGTTGAGCTCAAGAGTTTAATAAGTAATGAAAACAAAATTTGATGTTGAAGTAACAGTGAAGTCAGGCATACCCATAGGGGAATCATAGCAGGAAAATTGAACGGGCATATCCCAGCACATACACCAAGTGGCTCCCTAATACTAACGATGTCAATCCCGTGAGAAACATTAGATACATATTCGCCCATCTGTAGTGACCCCATTCCATAAGCATGCTCCACCACCTCTACAAGATCAGAACTTTGAAATCAAAATCTTACAGCCAGTGTGTCAAATAGTCAGTATAAGCAATAGTTCTCTCACAGAAAAAATCATTTCACAGAATCAAGCATATTACAGGTGCGATTGCTTTAGGACCACAACAAAAAAAATTAGAAACGATATTGACATGTCATGCAATCTAGAAGATGTGGAAAATAGAAAACCATGTTATATACTACAACATAAGGATAAACTAATATCCACGGAGGACATATTTTGCTTACTTATCATTTTGTAAATCTTCTAATGATACGTAGTTATGGATCAACAAGTGAAAACATTGAAATGTTAAGATAATTACTAAAGAACCAAGCAGCAAAAACAAGTGTCAGGATGTGAGAACTAACCCAGCCCATGGAATACGTCGCCCCAAGCATCTTTTAGCGTCTTCCCCTGCTCTGTGGTAATGTTCTCTGCCAGCTTATCCTAATAGCACCACCAATGAAGCACAAAATTACTACAGCGAGAACCAATCATAACATGAGTAGGAAACTGTAAACTCTATCCAATAGTCCCCCCCAAAGGAAGGCCAACAATTTTTGTAACTAAATATTTACCATGTTGGCCCGGATGAGCTGCTGGTATTTGAACATGATGCGCTGCCGAGCCGTGACCGGCGTGCTCCGCCACCCGGGGAAGGCGGTCCTGGCAGCGCCGACGGCGGCCCTGAACTCGTGGGCCGTGGTGAGCGGCATCCAAGACACCACCTCCTGCGTCGCCCATGACATGGCCACACATAACGCTCACGTCACATCACATCTCCAACGCTCCAAATCGAACAACTCCAGCTCAAAAATCATCCGATCGGGAGGGACGGAGGGATAAGGCTTACGGGGTTGGTGACGTCGACGTGCTCGTCGGCCCGCGACTCGACGAACTCTCCACCGATGAGGAGGCACACCCAAGGCTGTGAAGGAGGGAGGGAGGCCGGGCGGGCGGTCAGCTGTACGGATGAGAGCAACCGCGCGCAACACAAATTCACAACAGACGGAACAGATGCTCGTACAGATAGGAATGGATTGAGGGGGTTTGGGGTGGTGAGCGCGGATACGTACCGGCGAGGAGGCGTCCTCGGTGAGCCAGGAGGCGGCGACGGTGGTGGAGAGCGGGGTGGCCATTGGCGACCGGCGGAGGCCGGAGGCTGCACGAAGAAGGGCCATGAACTGCGGCCAGGCACAAGCAATAGGAGGAGGGTTATGGATTAGTTGGATTAGCGAGCGAATCAAGCATGTGGATCTGTTGAGACATCACAAATTTTGTTGAGCAAATTAAGGAGGAATTGATGAGAAATGGATGAGTTAACGGTGTGACTTTGTTGCTAAGTTAGTTGTACATAGATTTACTTTGTTAGAGAGTTATTAGGAGGTTAAAATCGAAAACTAAATTGTGACACCATCACTAATTTAAATATTATAAAATTGTATATATGATCGTATGGATGTTGGACGTGGCTTTGACGAGAGCGTGGGTACAGTCGTAGAGAGCGTATCGGTTGGTTTGGTTTGGAGGACATGTGCAGCAGGGGTAGCAGGATCCTCCCGGGCCGGAGCGTCAGGCTCAGGGAGATCACGTACGGGTGGCAGTGTGGCAGGGGCAGGGCACCCGAGGCCGACGCGAGCGGCGGTCCGAGATCTCCCGGATCACCCGAGGAGATGGCGAGAGATGATGGATGGAGGTAGGGCGGTGCGGTACGTCCTCGGTTTAGTCACCGCGCGCCATGTCGGCACCGCGGAACGGAGCGGATAAAATTAGGCGCCCCTCGCAACACATGCTCGCTCTACTCATGCGTGGCTCATGCGGCCGCCTATTTTATCTTTTCTTTTTAGTAAAATACATCAACTAGCTTCTAGAACGGTTCTTCAACTAGCTACCACGGTCATGAACAAAAACCACCTCATCAACGTCCACGGATCGAGTTGCAATCTCCCGGAGGATCGGAGCGTAGCGACATTACATGCTCGAGGTCAGGTCGGATACCACTTCCTTGCCGTCAGATGCCACATGTAGTTTTTACGGATTCAAATCCAACGCCACCGCCATAGCTTCCAGAGTGGACGGGTCTGAAACACCTTCAACAGCTCTGATCGAAGCACCAAGAAACTTGCCTGGAACATCTCGACATACGACCCCTACCGCTCCGCGATTTTCTCCTTTGGCAACAACGGCATCAACATTGAACTTCCCCATACCAGATGGAGGAGCGAGCCGTCGAGCGTGCGTCCTGGTAGCAGCCGGAGTCGTGGGCTGGTGACTGGTGTGTGAAGCCGCAATCCCCAGCTCCTCCAGATAAGAATTTATGAAGCCAAAAGTAGAGATTGAAAGATGTTCTCGTGAATCGCATTGTGCCGCGCCAACCAAATAGCCCACATAGTGACCAGCATTCAGATAAACTCCTCATGCCGCAGAGATTCAAGCATTACGAACAACCATTGCTTGGCATTAAGGTGTTCATTTGCACACATATGCTCCGTGATATCCTCATCAAAGAGTGCCCAAAAAAATCTAGCGATTGTGCAATCTAGAAGGGAGTGTCGCCAAGAATCGGTGGTCGAGATGCAACGACTGTTGTGCCAATCTTCCGATGGTTCAGAATATCAGCAGACGACAACGACTGTTGTGCCAATCTTCATGCAAAGACCTTGATCTTTAATGGTATCTTCACCTTCCACAAGCTAGTCGACTGTCTCTGCTCTTTAACCGCTTCGGAACTACCCGGGCATTTCTCAATCCAATCTTCTCGTTTCTTCTTAATTTCAATCAGCACACGGTGAGCAGACCTGAGAGCAAACCAGAACGCTCGAAGTGCCAAGCCCAAAAGTGCAAGCTATAAGTGGACAGAGGAATGCCCTTGATGACCTCGACGTCCATCGGAAGGAAGAATTGATGTAGCTGCTCATCGCGGCAGGAGGCAGTCGTGTGATCAACCAATTCCGAGACAAGTTTCGACGAGTCTGGGGGCCGAGCCGTGACCGGACGCAACCACACGTCCCGAGGTAACCAATTATCGCACCACACATGCATCTGAGAACCAGGTCATCCGACGAGGTTGATAAGCCCTTGTTTGAGAATGCCGATACCCTCGTTCACCGCCCCCCAAACCTGAGAGGCTGAGCAGGTGCTGAGCCTAGCACCGCGTCTGCGACATCCACACGAGGAAAGCACATTGCCTTCATGATCCGCGCGCTAAGAGAGTCCGGATTAGTGAGCAGCCTTACCAGCAAAGCAAAGTCGATGATTTCGATATCGCGGAAACCTAACCCGCCCAAATATTTGGGAAGCCTATTTTATTTCTCCATCTACTTCCACTTGCAGGGGAAATATCGCGTCGAGTGCCGTACTGAGTCACCGGCCCACAAACCGGTTTGTTCTTATCGAATCTCGATCAGTGACCGTGTAGATCAACTGTGTTCCCCGAACAGCTCGACGTATATGTAGCTGGAGGGCAGCATCAGTAACCTGTCTACGTTTGTCAAATCCTCCGAACTGTTCCCGACGAGACCGGTAGGCAGTTTCCCTCGTGTCCACCTCAGATGGGCACGGGCAGGCATGTCGCATTATTCTCGCGGATCATTAGGATCGCGAAGAATCGCCACATCACAGCTAGACCTTATTGTTAACTGCGACTAATTAAACGGCATCCATATCCGGATGAAGCAATAACAATGCGATCGATACAGGCAGGCAATGTCAACGAGACTTGAGAAATAAACAAATTAAACTGGATTAGTAGTCAGTACTCGCTGGGCACGCAACGCAGCTGAACTGTATTTAAATTCGGGTGGTCAATGCGATACCCTCGTTCTAAAACTCTGCTCTTTGTGTAGCGCTTGTCATCTGGAGATCATGTTACTTGTTTAATCAAGCCAGCGGCAATGTCAATGTCAAGTACTGAAATAGTCAGACAGAAATACTGAAATATCATGTTTATGGTGTGCTATTCAGAACACGGCAGCCACAGTATCTGGGATTCAACAATCTTCACATATTTTCTGGGATTTGACAACAGCATTTGTGTTTATCTTTTGTTGCGATAATAGATAGGAGAGTTTGGCTGTTCCAATTTTAATCATCCAAATTGTATTTTGTGGTTCAGTCGTGTGAAGCATGTATGCTGGCTAAGTCTTAATGGAAATCGAGTCATAGACTAAATATCATATTTTTTAATTGTCGAATTCACAATAGAGGTAATATTTTTTCATATCCGTCCTAGCAAAAGTGAAAAACAGCTCCAGTGAAACGAACCCACATCCTTTTCTTTTAGATAAAGGGGGAGAGGTTCTCCTCCGACATCTACATCGATTGATGTATACAACCCTTAATTTTATTTCAAATGATGTCAAAGCCATCAAAATTGAACAAATCGGCTTATAAAGGAGAAAACAAAATGACAAACATATTATCGAAAAGTGGCTAGGTTCGATGGAACCAATCATAGCAATGAGAAAATTGAAAGTCAAAACACCTACGACGCTACTAAGGATCGATGCCGGGTTCAACCAGTGGAGGCCAGACCAAGAGCATTCACCTGCCGAACAATGTCCTAAAGAAGGAGGTGGTGCACGTACATCGACGTTGTAATATCCAATCAGTGAAGGCCACATCGAGGATTTTCAACTCGGAGAGCAGATACTAGTGCACAAGACACCGCACACTCTTGTTGTTGGATCCAATCACTAAAGACTAGATCGCCAGCATTGAAGACAATGCCTTGAAGAATGGGACGGCACATGTACATCACGTTGTCGGATTCGACCAATGAAGACCAGATCAAGGGTTTTTACCCCAGAGAGCATGAATCGGTGTGCGAAGACACCCCAATACCCTCATCACCAGATTCAACCAATGAAGGTCAGATCACTATCCCCACGCCAAACCTCCTAGGCTGTTGCCAAAAATCACCAAGATTTCCTCCCGGGTGTGTCACCCCACTATCCAAGAACGCCGCATCATTTCGGACACGTCGCCCTGCAACCCGTAAGAATCCTAGTTTTTAGACCCAGTCGAAAGTAACGTGGGATGGATGTGGACTCAAGTCGCGTTGATTGCACGTTGTTGGCTAATACTTGTTGAATTATTATGCTGCACATACATTTCACACATCGGAAGCATTCATACACATGTGCATATACATTAGAATCTTGAAATTCAATTAAATTGAGATATAATTACAACAGATACATTGTATGAATACAAAGTGTCGACGATCAGTAAACCGCCGATCTTACGGTATTCGTGGAATGTGTATGTATGAGGGGTAGGGACCGCTAGGGCACAAGACCAGAGGTATAATGGCAAGGAAAACACCCTTTTTATACAGGTTCGGGCCTCCCTCGGGATAACAACCCTACGTCCTATTCGTATATATTCAATGGAGAAACGTCTTACAAGGGAATCTGGAGCTTAGTGGCTATCCTAGGCCTAATCGTAGACTAATTCGGCTAATTTCGCTGCTCTCGACTCCTCCGAGGTGATGGGGCTTCAGGATCTGGATTGACCTTCTGGATCTAACCTCCCTTATCGATCTAACCTGACTTGTCCTCCCCTATGGGACTACTGACCCTTTTATAGGGGGTTCATCTAGTTGTACCGTACATGGACTTTCGTCCGAGTAGGACTCTGGCTTCCTTAAACATTGGGATGAACTTCCTAGTTTAAGGGATATCTTTCCTCCTTCTTAGATGTTACCTTATCATCCTGGAATCCTTATCGGATACGGGGTATACTTTGGTAATCCAGGGAATCGTATATCAGATGCTTCCTAATATACGGGATACTGTACTATTCATCGTCACAAAGTATAAAATCAAAATAATCACAATTTTACAATTGTTTGAATACATGATTGTTACAAGAATGAATAAAGAATAGAAAAAGAAGGAAAATTACATGCGAGTGAAATTTCCACCTATACATCACTGTTTATAGCTAATCTTCAAGCGTTGACTAAACCCTAGTTGTGTAGGAGGTAACCTTAAAATATAGGCACTTGTCTGATTTCAAACACATTTGTTTGAGATCGTCGAGTTGTGTCGTTTTGTTTTAGGAGTGAGTTTTGCGCAACGCTTTTACTTTGAACAATAGTGTTTCCACCACCACATTTTCGCCTAACCTGTAAAATTATTTACGAGGGAAAGAGAGTACTAGTAGTGGAACCTAAATAGTTTTGATTTTGAAAATAAGTATAATAAGATGGTTTGTTTTTGAAAATGTCCAAGGAGGGCCACAAAAGTATTAGAGCCTATTAATTGGACTTCTTTGCAAAAATTGTTTGTTTTTAACTTTAGCCTTTAGTTCATATGAAGTAGAAGCATGCGCCACCAACAAATAATTTTCATATGGGGATTGCCTCTAGTGGAAGTTTGTTTTGTATAAGTGCTTTTAAAAGGAATTATTGGCTAGAATAAGCATACATCCACCGAGAGCAGCTATACAGGAGCTCACGTATTGGTCCTGTTCACACTTGAACCTTTAAAATACCGAGCCCACCATCTTCTATTGTGGCACATGACTTAGCCGGCCATAGCAAGCGAGAGGAGAGAGGCCACGTAATGGTCTCTATAAAAATCAGAGCAGGACTAACCGACTAGAGCAAACCTTAAGAGGGAGTTGGAGATTGTAATGTACTGTACCACAACCACACCAACAAACCACCATCATATCGCCACCATTCTCACAAGAACCAGTCTCAAGGGAGAAATGCAATCACCTAGGTGGGCCAAGCACCAAGGAGAACAAGGAGTAGGAGGAGAAGGAAAGATCACCAGGCCATTAGTGTAGTAAGAAGACCAAGCAATCAAACCCCACCACAAAAACAGATTCAGACAACTTCAATATCAAGGTATAACCTTGAATTTGAGGGTACCATGAATACGTTCTTGAAACAGAATATTGATTGTTTTCTTGTTGCTTATCTATTGATCTGATGCATGGGTGAGAAAGATAGGATTAAGGTGGGAAATGATAGAATCATTAGATTGGCCAAAAAGGGGCTGAGCAGTGCAGTCGTTGAGGAAGGGCGCCAGTGCAGCTAGGGACACACGGGTGACCACCTCTCTTTCAGCGAGCCAGGGACCACCATCGTGGCCGCCCTCACCGAGGAGGACAAACATGACCAGGGCCATGCAGGTTCTGCAATAACATGCGCGTGCTCGCCGATAACGCAGAAGACTAGCCGAGGACTATCCCGATGTCACTGACAATCTAACTAGCACCACCAAAGCTAGAGCCCGAACCCTAAGGTTCGTGACGACGGTGCAATACGGGACGGAGAGGCGAGGAGGCGCATTGAAATCAATGAGGCCGGGGGAGATGATAACTATAGTGACCTTGTGTGGCGTACCCGGTTTTAAGGCCGGATAAACCCTTGTGTTCACTGTATCGATCCCTGGATCAATAGTCGATACACACAAGTACTTGATAGCATAACCATGCCATACATCGTTCATTACAATATCTAGACATACTTGGTCTTTTATTTATACAAGCCGGGCCTATTGGCCGAATTAAACAGCAACGGAATAAAACACGGTAGATAGCCTATCGGTATGCCGATCCACAGGCAACAGACTGGGGAAGAAACCCTACGCCTCGAAGTCGCTGTCGCTATCGCCAGACTGGTATTCCTCCTCTTCGTCTGGCCACATAACAAGCCAGGTGAGTACATTGAATGTACTCGCAAGCACTCCGCCAGTGAGTTTATTACGGATATGAGCATGCTCGAAACTAACCAAGAAATTCGCTCTACCCTAAGTTTCATGTTGTGCGAGAAAGTAAGTTTGCATCTGAAATAAATACATAGATGTGAAAGCAATTTTATCAAAATATCTCGACACAGCGAGATAAGGTACCTGCTTGATTTACTCAACCCGCTACAACGAGGAGTTCATCTCTGTGTTTTCCGCTACAACGGCAAAGCATGGTACTCGCCCGGTTCCTCAGGGAGACACCGCTCACCTCGTACTTACGGGGGTACCAACGACAATCACCCGGCTCCTCAGGGAGACACAAGCTCACCTCGTACTTATGGGGATTCTAGGGTTTGCCCGAGTCCACGGGAAACCCCTTCTTCACTCTTCCCGCTACAACGGGAACTTGGCATGCTGCCCTGTGAACACGACGGTTCGCGTCCTTAAACCCATAACCCAGAAACCTTTTTGGACTTTGAAAGCCAGTCTACTATAGTGTGGCCTAACCAAGTTCGTCCATGACCATGGACACGGCTATTCGAATAGTTTTAACCCGCTGCAGAGGTGGTACGGCTTTACCCACACGATGTAGGTCACCCTAGGCATACCGTGCACTGCATACTACCAGAGCTAGTACAATGAGACTCTTCGCCGATGTGAACCCAGCCATGAACCCGTCCGAAGGACATGTCCCAACCCTACCTTGAGTCAGTCTCATCGCTACAAGGAGGTTGGTGTTCCAACTTTGTGGCGAACAATGCCTCGCTAAACTGCTGTATTTGTTCTCTTCGGGGCTACACTACCCCATCTGCACTCTACTAACTGCCCACGGGTTCATGCTAGTTCAGACCGGGTACTATGTCAAGTCCTTCCCACAAAGGACATGTGGCCGCACGGTAAGACTTGGCCAAACGGCACTTAAGATCGGTCCTTAGATGATCCGAGAAGGACTCCACACCACTCCCGTAAACGGGCAGCGAGAACCACGACGGGCCTTACCTCGCTCTTTAACAAACTCCCTACTTTCACCCTTCATTACCGACCCGGATCGAAATCTTCTCCCTTTTCAGCTCGGTTTCACAAAACCATTTACGGTAAAACATACCAACCCGTGGCTATGCTACCTTCATACATCTTCGGACACGACGGTCCGCTTCACAAAATTTCACCACATAAAATATGGGGTGTTGCCATTTTTCTTTTGCTAAAACCCTAATTTCACTACGGCAGGGCTAAGCATGAATATATGTATATACACTACCCTAAGTTTTCCGATAAGACTTCCGGAATACATAGCTCCTAGGGCTACAAGGGATTCAGGGTTGGACTAGGGTTTTCTACTCATCGGTATAACTATGCTACATAAAATAACGGTAATAGAACATAGCATGCATGTTTCGAAATTAAACTAACATTTCGTAAACCTGGGTTACAACATGACCAAGGGCGGAGAGCTTGCCTGGCAGTTCTTGGCTCGGTTCCGGACGCGGGAATGTTTCGGGTTCTTCCTGGCGGACGTACCTCACACCGTCAACTACACGATCGGAAAAACTTCGAATAAGGACCAAGCATCACAAGGAATAAACGACAAAAGTCAGCATGCATGTTTGCTGGTTCCAAGATTTTGCCGGAGAGATGCACATATGTGGGTTTCACTTAAAACGTATAAAAGCATGCCTAGGTTCTAGGGTTAGGATTGCTAGTGTTTAACCTGCGTTTTCATCTTCGGGTCATGCAATCATGAACATATGCATGCAACTTGAGCAAGGTTCTAACATACTAGGGTTTAACATGCTGGAATGCTCTAAAGCTGAACACATTTCAAAAGGAATTTTAAGGGCTATTTTGAATTTGAATTGGATACTAAACTATGGACTGAACAGAGGTAAATATTGGGATTCTTGAAAAGTGGCCTATAACAAAAAGGTGGGAAATAAGTTTTAGAGAAAATTTTATTTTGGGGTCCCCCAGAGAATCGGCCGTCTTGAGGCCGAACCGGCCGAACCAAACAAGACGGGCGGTTTACTCAGAACCGGTCGGTTCTTGCTCCAGAGGCGACGTCGAAGGCGTCTACGCGGAATACGCCTCCCCTGCTTCCGATGGTGCGGTCTGGTTGGGCTCGGGCCCCGCTTGGCAGCGGCAGGGGAGCACTTACCCCTTCGGGAGTGGATTCCCGACAACGGCTCGGTCGGAGATCCCTCGGCGGCTTAGGACCAAACGGCGGCGGGGCTTGGGCGGAAAAAGAAAGAAGGCTGCCGGCGGTGGAGCTTGGTCTGAGAAGGGTTGGAGCTGAAGACCGGCGGCGGCGTCAGGCTCAGGAGGAGGTGGTTGCTCGGCAGGCGATGGGGAGTTTGGGAGTTGCTAGCTCGGTTTTGGTTGGCTAGGGCAGAGGCAAACTCGAGCTTGGGAATGGGGAGAAGGGGGGCTCAAGCTCGATTGGAGCTCGGTTGAGCTAGAGGAAGGGAGAAGGGGTTAGATGGGAGGAAGGAGGGAGCTCGGCGGGCTTCTTTTGGCCGCGAGCCAGGAGGTGGAGTGGCACGCCGCTTGTGCTGGCTCAAGCTCGGTGGGGGCGGCATAGCTGGGCCGGTATGGTTGATGTTGGGGTGTCCAGGGGGCAAGGGGGGGTGGCGGAGACATGGTGGCATGCGCTGGGCAGGGGATGGCACGGGATGGCGCTGCCGAGCGGCATGGCCGCGTGCACGGGCGCATCCAGCACGGTGTCAGTGCGGTCTGGACCGGCAAGGGCGTGCTCTGGAGCGCCCAATCACCTTGAAGTAATGTCTGGCATGTCAACGAAGAAGAGGTGACTGGAGGGAGTGATGGGGAGTGGTGCTGGCACAGAATCGAGCAGCGAAAGGGGTTGGCTAAGACTTGCCATTGCCGGCATGGATTGACGTTAGGGTTGAAGGCTGTGGAGCTAATATTTTCTGCGAGATTCAGCTGATGGAACAAGTGCCTGGAGATGGCAAAAACTCTGGTAAGCAGTTGGGAGTAGGGTGGTTGGGAGTTGAGCTCAATTTCATGAGTAAAGAAGATTTTTGGTAAAGTGTTCGATGGCTGTTCTGGCCAAATTTTGAACTGGAGTTAAAAATATTTTTACATATTTGGAACAAGGGTACGGAGAGGAGTATGGTGTAATTTTTCTGGAATTTTCTGAGTAAGAAATAAAGGGGTTGCAGTTCAAAGGGAAGACTTGACCAAATTTGAATTTTGAATGCAATTCAAATTTTTTGAACTGGACCTTCAATTTTTATTTTATAGCTTGGTGAAGAATAGACTCAAAAAGCTCCTGGAGTTTTTCTAGACATTTTGGAGAAATTAAAGTGCATGCGATAACAGTTTTTGATTTTCTGGTTGCGAGAAAACCTAATTAGGGTTTTACCGAGAAGCTAGGGTTTTGAGGATTTAGGGTTTCGGAACTTGCAGAGAGGATGGGGAGTTAACCAGGGTTCGGAAACTCACTCCCGAAGGGAGGGAATCCACTCGATCACTTTGGATTGCTAGGGTCTGGGTTCGGATGGGTCTACGCATTTAGGGTGCGTGTGCCCGAGTTGGGTTTAACATTTTATGCATATGCGATGCTCATGCAATGACATGCTCAAGAAAAAGCGAAACTCCGATGACTTGAAACCATGGTTGAACATCAAAACACGCATATACGCGCTCGTAGAGTTTCGGGTTTTCAGAGAAAACCCGATTAGAAAAAACAGGGTGTGACACCTTGCCAACGTCAATCGCAGCAATGACGACATGGAGTATTGGATGGAGGCGGTGTGTGTGCACGAGAGAGAGGCAGAGAGTGAAGGGGAATCTATTGGGTGTGTGCGGGAGTGAGTGACCCACGGGGAGAGAGAGAATAAGGAAGAGAGAAGGATTTTGGGTTAGGGATAGGACTAGTTGGCTGGGGAGAGGTTGGGCCGGATGGGCCCAACAGGCCAGTGGTTAGGTCGGATGAGAATAAGGAGTTAACAGGCCGGTCCAAGTTATATTTTTTCTCTACTTTCTTTAAAAAGAGAAAAAAATCAACATGGATTTTAAATTTAAATTTCCAGACTAATCACCTAAAATAATTAAAATATGTTGTGTGATAATATAAACTCTAACTAAAATAAATGAAGGGATAGTAATTTAAGTTATAAATCACTGGTAAAATACAAAAAAAGTAGGTGTACATCCTTGTTGGATTTTAAGTTACATGCTCTCAGGCATGCATTATTGTGTCATCCGCATTTATATTGAATTTTTTGGAATAAGTTGTTATCGGACTCTAACTCTTTCCAGAAGTAGAAGTTCAGCAAGCAGATCCATTGAACTGCACTAACTATCCATTTCCAGGCAAGTCCAGTTTCTTGTTCAATTCTAATAATAATGTTTCACAAAACTTTCCATCTCTTATATAACATACATAAAAAGAAAAACCTATTTTATAAAGTTAAGCAACTGAGATATTAATCGCCAATTCTTGGGCGTGATCATGGCTGGTGGTGAAACACTGAAAAGGTGATGTGAGGCACATGGAAGGCTGCTTCCACTATAGTGGGTTTTCATATGAGGTTAAATAACAATTGATTACTTGTTCTTAAGCGCCATAGTGACCGCGTTAACCACATACCCTATATGGGTGGGGTCCCGGTAGTTGGATCTGGAGTATCAACTACTCGGAAGGTAGTCTAAGCCGGTGGTGCCAGCTACAGTACGTTGGATCTCGAGTACCAGTGTGAGACCGATAGTCTAGGCCTGTTGTGCGGGACTACGACGCGGGGTATAACAGAATGATGGCGAAAAGGCTTTATGACCATGAAAGTCTAGATGAGGTTGGCCTCTGTAAAGTATAATAAAGTGTAGCATTTTCACTCCATGTTCTTGGTTGGAATTGCGAACGCAGCAGGAATGGAATCCATAAGGAATCCATAGGGAATGGAATCCATAGTCTATGAGGCAAGAGATCATAACTCTCTAATTAGTAACTTGATTCTCTTTTCTCACAAATTGCATTGCTTTTGGAGAACACCGCTATTCTCAGTAGAGATTGTGCATGAAACATCTTTTACTGTTGCTAGAGTTGCTAAATACTTTTAGTACTTATCCCTATATTATAAAGCTCCTTGTTTAGATTGTGAGCCGATGGTGGAGCAAGACATACCCTACATAGAGGTTGAAGAAAAAGTTCCCGATGAGCAAACATTGGCAAAAGACGATGAAGAGGAGGACTACTATTTCGAGTACCGCAAGAAAAACACCGAAGAATATATAGTTTAGTTATGTGAGACAAGTGTTATAGTATATGCTTTTTGCTGTATTAAATGGAAACTGTCTTAAATTTCTCATACTTTTGGGAGTTGGTTTGTACGACTTTATGTTGACATTTGACTTTGTGTGGTTTATAATATAAATTTATGACAATAAACTGCTACAATACTTTTGTTATACTACTGTAGTTGATATTTTATGGATAAAACTATATTTGGTCTGTACTATATAAAAATTAGTACATAAAAATTAGCATACCACTCGTGAGAGTAGCATGTGGATGGCTATGTCAACGTGTCGCTCAATATCTATGTTGCTCATCGAAGCAACAAGAATCTTGTCAGCCAAGGCTAGAGAGGAGAGGCCACGTCGCTGTCGGTGAGCAGTCAGTGACCGCCTCCGATGACGGCGAAAGCATGACATCACATCTAACAGCAACATCATAAACCGAACCAAATTAAGTGATATTCTTGGTTTATAGTTTGGTTTTACTTTTTACACAGCTCGGTCTTCGGTCATTTATTCGGTGCGCAGGGATTGAAAAGCGAAAACACCGATTAAACCGAAGCGTGTCATGTCGCCAACTCTTAGTAGCCCGGTGGACCGCACTCCCTAGGCCCAAAGCAGCAGGCAAGCCCAAGTCCACCCCAACTCCAAACATCCGGCCCTAGATGTTGCTGCAACTAGACCTGCTCTAGCCGTCGCCGCCTAGACCTGCGATGGCCGACGAGCGACGCATCCGACGAGTGGGGCCTATGCCACCACGCGTGACAGTCGCCGCCGCCGCCGTGACCTGCGTAGAGCGCCGTGCCACCATGGCCGAGAGATGTGTTGCTCAATTGGTACTTGATGGGTTGATATCTTGCTCGATTAGTGCTTCTTTTCTTGATTTCTTGATTGCTTGGCTCTTCTTTGGTCGATGTCTTGATCGATCTCATGGTCGATCATTGATGTATTTCCACCGCAGGGACCCTTGAGTTTGTTTTTTAGGTAAACCGAATAGACCGAACCAAAATAATTGGATGTATTTGGTTCGGTAGGCAATTTATCTAAAATCAATTCGGTTGTCAGTTCTTAAAAGCCGAAATAAAAAGTAACCAAATAAACCGAACCGGTTTTCTCGAATTAACCGTGCTCTGTCGAGAGAAAACCCTAGTTTCGTCTCTTGAGTTTCACGAGACGTCCGTCGTTTTAAAGTGTTGGAGCAATCAATCAAATGAACTCATATCTATTTTTTAGGAAAGATTCTCTTTTTGGGGGAAAATATTTTTCTTTTCAGGCAAGCTATTTTTGAGAGAGCGAATTGCTTTGTTGTCTTCATGTGTCGGCAAAATAAGAGCATCTCTAGCCCATCCCCTAAAAAGCTTTAATGCCCTAAAATTTTTTGGTTTGAGGGATTAAACCCTATCTAGCCCTTCCCCCAAAATCTTTACTCCTCTAAAAATTTAGCTTTTCCCCCTAAAATTCACCCCTCATTCCCTAAATTTAGTCCGGAAGAGGCAACTCTCCCTAAAAATACTCTTCCCGCTCACCTCCTCCTCTCTCCCGCCCGACCACGCCGCCGCCGCCGCAACCCACGCCGCCGGCCGTCCACCGCCCCGATGACCGGGGAAATGGAACCCCCGACCCCTGCCGCACCGCCGGCCACCCTCTCCGGCGCCGGAATCCCGCCGGCCACCCTCTCCACCGCACGGAAGCGCCGCCGGCAAGGGAAGCTCGTCGTCGCGCCTTCCGCAACGCCGGCGGCCATCGCCGCTTGCTCCGCCGCGCCCATGCGCCCGTCGTTGGCCCCGCCGGCCGGCAAACGGGAGCGCCGGCCGTCGGCGAAGGCGTTGAACAAGCCCGCGCCGCCGGCGAAGAAGAAGAAGGCCGCGGCGTCGCCTCCGCCTCCCCCTCGGCCTCCCGCGGCCGCACTGACACCTCCGGCGACCACGCCGTCTCCCCCTCCTCCTCCGACGGCCGTCTACGAGCCCAATTCCGATGAGCTCCCTAGCGAGGACGAGGTACTCGACGAAATGCCCGAGAGGTTTTTTTTTCTTTCATTTTTTTTTGTTTTGCGATGATTCAATTGAATGATGAATGATGAATGATTCGATTGTGGTTGATGAATTCGGTGCTTTTTGGATTGGATGAAGCATTTGTTTAGAATGTTTGTGCAAACGTTTGGAAGAAATAGCCAAAGAAATTTTTTAGGGGATTAAGTTTTAGGGGAAGGGCTAGGTGCATCAAAAGTTTAGTGCCTTATATATTGGGGATTAAAGGATAGGGGGAAGTTTAGGGGATTAAAGGATAGGGGAAGGGCTAGAGATGCCCTAAAGCCACCTATATGTCCACAGGGCGAAGACGAGGGCCGTGTGAAGAGTTCATATTTCTTCGCACTGTCATTTGTCTGAACCAACTGACTCTGTTTTCGTTTAAGGCCCATCGGAACATGGATTGCGCAGAACGAAGGACATATATTTGCATGCCCAAAAGCCTGCAAACTAAACTAACGGGCCTTCGGCCACACTACAAAGCAAGTTCAGGCCACGATTTTTCACTCTAGTTAGAATGGGCCATGTTCTGAAAAAGGTGTTAGAATTGGTCATATCATGGATGGCATTCCTTCCCCCCTCTTTTTTTTCCCTGTTTCGAAAGAATTGTTGCACACTGCAGTACTGCACTATCCACTGAATTCACAGGGCACTTAGTAATGTTCTATGTACCTGAAGAAAAAGAAAAACTATAAGAGATAAGTCAGATACCTTGGCGATATATGCAATAGATATATAATATACGGGCACTAACAGTTGGCGAATCAAGCCGCTCAGAACCACCAGAATTATTGCAAGAAGTGCAGGAATCAGATCATGCTTTCCAGTCAACACGATCGATCCCCCACTCGTTTCTGGCGAACAATAGAATGTAATTTCCGTAAAGAAGAACACTGCAGGATGTTCCCTAAAGAAAACAACACTGTAGCATGGAATATAATATATTCCCCAGTACCAAGCGAAAAAACATTTTATTATAGTTTCCGCTGCCTCTTTGAGATTATTCCGCAAACTGTAAAGCTTAGAACCTTAATCATTTTGACATTAACAAGAACTTACAAGATTTTGTTCTCGAACAAAAAGAATAATTGTATGGCATGTACAACCAGTATGATGTCCGGTAGATATATTCTTTTCGCAATATCCGGATGACACTGAGAACGTGTGCACGTAATGGACAGACACCTGGGTATGCTCTAAGTGCACAGTATGACAGTACCCGAGACTCAACAGTACCCAGCACAGTGACTTGTGCATGTCTAGCAAAGTGCAGAGCCTGTCCATCCATGCTCCACGGACTCGATCACTAATTTTTTTAGATCATCAGGGAGGATAAAATCCCCCCGGCTTCATTTCATTCATGAAACGGAGCCACAACAATGTTCATTTCAAGTTTCACATTGCCCCTCTATCCATCCAGCACAACTTACATGAAAGACAGAAACAATAGATGGATCCGACGGCTTGAAGCCAAACAACCACAAGCAGGAGCTTACACCAGCGGGCACTCTGGTGAGCCCCAAGTTGGATTGGGGTGTTGAGTTGGTCCCGATCTTTCACGTGCTGAGTAGCAACGGCGTAGTCATCGAATTGATAAGTGGAAATTCGACCCTTGCGGAGTGCAAGAACCGAATCTAGCTATCGCCCAATGAAATCAAGCAATAAAAAATTGATCTCTAAGGTAGAGACTCAAGAACATAGAATTTGGTGCTATCTAATATGGCTTTTTTTTACTGTCTATTAATCTAAAAAAAAATCAACTCCCCCTTTTACAAGACTATACTACAGATTTAAATAGAAACTAACATGACTCTTGGATCGGACTAAACAAAGGAAATACGACAGGAAAACATAAAACAATTGGACTCTAATACAAAAACCTAGATTGAACTAGATTCAGAGCCCCGTTGGCCCCGTCGGTTTAAACCGGCCTCCAAGCCGGTTTGACCGGTCATGCGCGGTTTAAAACCGGCCAATGTCGGAAACACACGAAGTCCGAAAACGTGGCTGCACCTTCTCCTGGGGAATGACCCGGGCGAAGCATCTCGGCATCTTCTGGGTTCTGGACACTTGACCGGTCTAAATGGCTAGTGGAGTTGCCTGGACCGCTGAACAACGCCTGGCTGGAATAATATATTTCTGAGGCACCTTCTTCGCCTTATCATCTTTGTTCGCGCGTATTAGAGCTGGGGCAATAGAAGGCGGCGTAGCTTGAGGTGAAACAACAGGCGCTCTGGTGATGCCTTTATCACACTCCCTCGCATTGGATTGTGGGCTCGTTGAACATTGCTGGAGCGAGTAGAATGAGTTCCCTGGTATCACCATCTCGGCCTTAGTTCCATCTGGTTTTGTCTTGAAGACTAGTTGACATTTCTGGTGCTAATCTCAAAGGATCCTTTAAAATCTTCATCAAGAGTGAGCCAAAACCTTCCATCACTTCCAAGCTGGTATCCTTGAATGGCACCTTCCAATTTCTGATAGACACTAGGATAAGCCTTCAGATCTGCTTCACGTTCATCCACTGCTGAGTATTAAAAGCAATGTCATTCCTGCCGTTCCAAATCTCCCATAGAACAGCAGCACAAACAACATTGAGAACAACATATCTCTTATTATTTAACCAGTGCACAACCTAAGACTCAAAATCAGTTATCTATATCTGAAAGAACTCATAAATCACCTCCCATACTCCTCTAGCAATAATGTAATCAAACAACAGATGATGGACAGACTCATGCTCAGAACAAAACACACACTCCAGGGGTCTAATAATATTCTTTTTCCTCAAATTATCCCTAGTCATAATTTTGTTCTGTGTCATCAGCCATAAGAAAATGTGTATTCTAGGAGGAACTTTCGGTTTCCAAACTACGGAAAGATACACAGGAATAACCCCTCTATTATTGATTATAGCATATAAATATTTAGAGGAATAGACTCCACTAATAGACTCCACTACTTTCATCCTGCCACACCAAAGCACCATCATCTCCTGACAAAGAAATGCTTTGGGCAATGGCTTCCAACTCATACCACAACTGCATCATATCCTGAGAGAAAGTTCTTCTAAAGGTGCATTTGAGTTGTTCCCCATCCCAGGCATCAGCAACAACAACATTTGACTCATTGACAATACAGTTTCAATCCTAGAATTAAACAGCTAAAGAAGAGGATCCAAACCCTAGGTCCTCCCATAATCTAACTTTTGTTCCATTCCCTATGATCCACCTATAAGTAAACCTAATAGCTTTTGCTGCCCACAACACCCCTTTCCAAAAATTGGAAGCACCAGAAGCAGGGCAACAAAACAAATTAGGTTCATTTATTCTATACTTAGAGTCAATCACTTTTTTTCCACAATCTCCCATCTCCCTGGTAGTATCTCTTGATTCAGAACCCTAACATGCATATGTTCAAGTCATGCAAGTTAGGAACCCTCATGCCCCAAAGTCTTTCTTCGTATAGATTAACTGCCAATTGACCAGATGGATTTTATAGTGCCCCTCACAGTCATTCCACATGCAGTTGGCCATCTGAGAATTAATTAACTCTAAAGCCCACTTGAAAAATTTAAAGAAAGTCAACAAGTAGACATGGATACTAGCCAAGCAAGCTTTAATCAGAACTAACATCCTAGCATGAGACAGCAACTTACCTCTCCAAACCTAGATAGCTTGTCATGGTGCAAAGGTATCCCTAAGTATTTAATTGGAAACTTACCTAAGACACACTGGAAGATGTCCAGAAATTAAAAGGCTTAGCCTCACTTTCCTCCATCCCTATAGGTATCAACTCACTCTTATGATAGTTGATCTTCATGCCAGAAATCTACTCAAAACAAGTGAGAATCCACTTCAAGTCAATAGCTACTCTAGCATCCTTTTCTAAGAAAAGAAGAGTGTCGTATGCATATTATAAAATAATAATCCCTCCGAGACACGTGTTGGGACATAAACCCCTAACTAATCGAGCATTACTTCCTTTGCAAAGCATTCTATAAATACATCTACCACTAAATTGAATAATAAAGGTGCGAGGGGATCACCTGACACAAGTCTTTTCCTGTAGTGAAAAGTCACCTTCTACATCATTTACTTTGACTCCCACAAAGCCTAAGTGAGTAACTTCTTCATCCAAGAGATCCACTTATTACTAAATCCTCTTGAGGGGAAGAACTTCTACCAAAAATCTAGATTGACTCTATCATAAGTTTTTTCAGAATCAATCTTAAGAACTAAGCCTTGATTGTTGCTAGATACAATTAAATGGAGCACTTCATGTGCGCAAACCATACTTTCTAGGATATGTCTACTCTTAATAAAATCTACTGGATTATAAGCAATTCATTCTAATCTATTAGTTAAAACTTTGTAAAAACCTTGAAACAACAATCAAGGAAACTAATTGGTCTAAATTTCTTCATATTTCTAGCATCATTTTCCTTTGGAATCATGGTTACCATAACAAAATTCAATCTATATATATCTAGCTTGTCTTGGTCTAGTTCCTTAAACATGGTCATGAATGTCCCAAAAGCTCTAGTAGAACATAAAAGAAAGACCATCTGGGCCCGGGGCACCATAAAAATAAGAACTAAAGACATCCTCTTTCACCTCTTCTTCAATGAAATTGGCATCTAATAAGCTATTTCCACTACGGTAATCTTATCATGGTCTTCAAAAAAATTAGTTCTTAGACTAATAGCAGGCCTAGGTTCAAAACCAAATAAAATTTTGTAGTAGTCAGTTGCTACTTTAAGCATATCCTTTGTTTCCTAAACTAGCCCTTCAGGCCCTTCAAGAACATGCATAAGCTTTTTCCTTCTCCTCTGGTTAGCTACTGCCTGAAAGTAGGTCGGTATTCCTATCTCCTTCTACAATATCTCTATCCGTAGCACATTATTTGGCTTTGTTTCCTCCCTCAGCCATATATCATTCATTTCCTTGAGAATCTGTCCATTCTAACCTTCGCCTCCTGAGCAACCAAAGTGGTTTCAGATTTCACATCTAAACAATCATATTCTTCCATTAGATCCTTTTTCAAGTTCATTAAACTAGTCTCTATGCTAACACTCCAGTCTTTAGCTAACCTCCTAAAATATCTGACTTTATGTTGTTAGATATCTACAATATTCCTACTGTTACAAGTGCTACTCCAAACTTTCACTACCATATCCCTGAAATCAGGTCTAAATAGCCACCATTTTTCCAACTTAAAACTTGCTATTTTTGGTACTTGATCATGCCTAGATTCCCACAGAATGGGGGCATGATCACTTCCTATTCTAGGCAAAGCTCTAGCTGTATCTAGAGGGAACAGTTGATCAATGTAGAGCAAAAGATTCTATTTATCTTTGATAAAATCAGATTTTCTTGATTGTTAGCCCATGTATACTGCCTACCGGCAAGATTAATTTCGACAAGGGACCACATGTCAATCCATGCATTAAACTTATCACATTATTTGAAATCTACATTCCCATTACTTCTATCATTTTGAAATCTAACCAAATTGAAGTCACCACCTATGATAGAAGGACCATTCCAGGCTAAAGAAATTTCATGTAATTTAGAAATAAACTCTTGTTTCCCCTCCTCGTAAGGGGAGCTTAATTCATAAATGTCACTACTAATTCCAACCAAGATACCACCTGTAGTGCCTCTTGCTGGAAGTAAAATTCCATGTGAAATTTTTATTACCCATCAGGGCCTTAAGATGTGAATCAGTAAAGACCTCCTTTTTTGTTTCGTGAAAACCAACATAACCTATGTGCAGTTTAAGTAAAGAATCCTGGATACACTTTTTCCTCCCAGGGGCAGTAGTCCCCCTCACATTCCAAAAGATACACGCCATCATAGATTTCTTTTCCTAGGGTGCTTGCTCTGCTTTCACCTTGCAGGTGAACTAGATGGGAAGGTTCACTACCTCCAGTAGATACCTTTTCTCTACCACTAGATGTATCCAATTTAGTTCCAGTAGAACTATTGTTATCCATGTTGTCTAGACTACTGCATTTTGTGACTTCTACGTCTACAGACAAATCCTCGTCAATATTGACAACCATATCGTTCGTTGAGTTTATGTTGAATATGTGTACGAGTGGGTTACAAGTTGGACTAGAAAAGGCGTAGTATTGTAATAGGGTACTACGAGTCATAGTAGGATACGGGTAGAGTTAGAATTGGACTCATGTATCCTGGCCTCCTATATAAGGAGGGGGGCACCACATAATGTAACCAAGCCAATACAAAGAGATCAATGCAAGGGGAGGAGCGCCCGTAGTCAAGCCCCGTGGATGTAGGCCTCGTGGCCGAACTACGTTAAAAACGTCGGTGTTTCTCGTTGCCAAATTCTGTGGTGTCTCAGATTAGATCTACGCTTCCGCGTGTGCCTCGTGATTTCGCAACAAGTGGTATCAGAGCGCGAGGTTCAAGTAGATCTTGAGACGGTGCAGAGGAATCCGGCGGTACGAGACGGAGGACGGCGGCGTGTGTACAAGGCGAGGTGGAGCCTGGAGGGTGTCGTGAAAAGTTCGCTTCAAAAGGCACGATTTTTGTGTGGAAGAAATTTGAGCGCGAGGTGGAGCGGAGGAAAAGAAAAAAAAGGAGGAGTTCGCGGCGGTGCGAGGCAACGCCAGGCGGCCACATGAGCTCGGCGGCACCGGCCGCGCTCGGCTCGGTGGCTAGGCAGCCCACGGTGGAACACGCCCGCTGGCAGGCCGGCCAGGCGAGGCGGCCTGGTGCACTGGCACGGCCCGGCCAGCGGGGCGGCCCAAGGCGCGCGTCGGCCTGGCGGGAGGCGGGCGGTGGCCCAAGGCGGGGCGGCCTGGTGGGAGGCGGGCGGGCGACGGCCCGTGGCGAGGTGAGGCGGCCCGAGGCGGGTGGGCGGGGCGCCGCGGCCCAGGCGGGCGCGCGCGTGGCCTAGGCGGCGGCAGGCCGGCCCAGGCGGGCGCCGGTGGCCCGGGAGGCGGCGGAGGCCGGCCGGCGGTGGCGGAGGCGGCGCGGGGGGCGGTGTGTCACACCCTGACGTTTTCCAAACTTGTTTACCAGCTTATTATCGCATGTAGCTAAAACATTTTCAATAGTCATAGACTCAATGCACCGAAACCACACACACGCGCCGTATACGCCACCGCGTCGACGGCACCCTTCAACCAAGTGGTCCAAAGTCAAGATAAACGATCTATTTTGAGTTTCCATACCTTCTCCACCCGTTGCCGCGCCCTGGAACTTTAGTTCCAGCCCCAATTTCCCCTTCATCCGAATTAACCCATTTTCCTCTGGAAACCATAATCGGGAGATCTACCACCTCTCGGCTCGTCCAAAAAATTCCAAAATTAATCGTGGGACAACCTAACAATATCTCTAACTCAGTTATGACATAAAATAATAGTGTCCAATTCAAAAATATTCATATACAAAATAAATAAACCTTAGGATTAAAATGAGCATTCAATTGTAACCCCTAAGAATAAATTTCTAAAAATTTCCATAAATTCCCAAAATGATCTTTATATCCCCAAGTGTCCGAATATACAAAAGCATGGGCACGCCTAGTTCAAAATCTGGAACGGCTGCCACCAAGCACCTTCGTCAAAAGCGCTTCGGCACATGAAATCATATATAAACCTTAGCCAACCTCTATCAAATATCTCGTGCAGTATTTCACCAGCCTCACCAGCTCAACCAACCCCCATAAATTCCTCTGGCAGCTCTTATCCAATCACCAATAGCTGAAATTAGTATCATGTCAAGCGTTGACATCTCGGGAATGCACAGCCCGTAGTACAGATCGGTGCCTAACTCTTCTATTCCCGTGGACCTGTTCTCTAGTTTTTCCCTGTGGCAAGTACTGCATGACAAGCCCAGGACCTACTTCTTGACTTCCTTTATTTCTATCCACCTCCTAGCAATACATGGCGTGTGGACAAGAAGCTCTGAGGCGTTTGGTGCCTAACACTGCTGCACTTCTCGGGCTCCCTGCTCTCTCTTTCTCTCCTGGCGCAAGGAACCAGGACATGCTGCTCTGTGCATGTCCAAAACACCCCATGCCGCTCCAGGGTGTGCCCGCCCTCAGCCCCATGCCGGCCATTAGCTTCAGCTCGTCGCCCCTGAATTTCCGCACCACGCGTCAGCTGGAAACTCCGGTCGCCACGCCACCATGCCTCAGCTGACCGGCCACCTTCTGTAGCCACAGCTCCGCCTCGCACAGCCCGGTCTCGTCCCATCACCGACGAGCAGTGGCACCGCCAGCTAACCGCGCCGCCAAGCTATAAAAGGGCAACTCCGAGCTCCCTCCTCTTCCCCAAGCCATCTTCCAGCTCACCCTCCTCAAAACCCTAGCTCCTCCCCATCTCCATCCCGAGCTCACGCCTCACCCGAGCAAACTCCGCCCCGGCCTCGAACACCCGAGCTCTTATTTCCCCTCTCAAGCCGCCACCCAACTTTCCCCTAGCTCAAGACCACCGGAATCCCCGCCAAAAAAACTCACCCGAGCTCAGCTGCCTCTGGACAACCCTAACCGCCAACCGTCCCAACTGCCGCCGCCGGCGCTGTCATGTTTGAGGCTGTCGGAACGACCAGGTAAAGCGGCCGCACCAAAAAAAATCGGTAAGCTGCCGACGCAAAGCCCAGTAAACTCGGCCCATTTAGCCTAGGCAGCCGCGCCCTCTCCAGTTGCCGTTTCCCTTTGCTGAAAACGCAGCCGACCCCGTATTGAAGGCGTAAAGAGGTTGTGGCCGGTTTGGACCAGAACCGGCCTGTGTCCGGTTCAGCCGGTTCGCTAAATTGCCGACCGGTTTTAACATTTAAAACCGGTTTTGGAAACTTTAAAATAATTCTAATCTTTTAGTTCAAGGGCATTTTCAAAACTTAAAACTTTTCAGTCTAAAACAAATTAAGTTGTATTAGGGCTATTCTTCTTTTTCTTAGTAGCTAAATACGAAGCATATATTCAATTCTTAAAGCCTCAAAACGGATATTTCCACCACATGCAGTATACTCAAATGCTTATAAACCTCAATAGTCCCATAGGGCTTATGATTTTAAAATTTCCCTAGAAGAATGTGAAAAACCATTAACCGGTCAAATCATCATTTTATGCAAAACCTTCCTACGAAGAAATTCTTTCTTTAGTTAAAATCTAAACCGATACCAATTCGCTCTAATAGCATTATTCCCCTCCTCTCTAAGCATGCAAATCATTTGGTTTTGTTGAAGTTATTGGAATTGTTTTATTTGCTTCTTATTCGCCGATTTGCCCGACGTGTAGTTGGCGGAGTGACGTACGTGCCCCAGGAAGACCCGGCATCACCCCCACGTTCGGAGCAAGAACCAGAACTGCCAGGCAAGCATTCCCACTTTGATCATGTTGAATCCCATATATGCGAATTTAATTATTTTGTTTGCGAAACTTGCATGCTATGTGGCTATCAACGATATTTTATGTAGACCTAGGTATATCCGATAGCTGCACATGGCTTAGGTCTGAATATCCGACTTCTTTGAAACCCTAGGTATATTAGTTGGTTGTTTTGCGACCAGCAAAAGTATTAAGACTATAGGCATTAGCCATGCTTAGACCTGCCGCAGTAAAAACTAAATTTTGTTCGGACATCACGAACCCCTTTTGGGACATGGGAAATAAAACCCTCGGATAGCATGTGTTATCCGAGGTGGCATTTGAAAGAAATGTTTGTCAAAACCTAAATAAAACTGGAGATGATTTTGATTCGGGTGAGAATGCTAAGGGCAGCCCGGAGCTGTAGAGTACCTGATGGTGGCATGTTCGTTCGGGACGAACATGGAGACGGAAATGGAGTCTTGCTCAAATCAGTTAAGGACCGAGCCTAAGTGCCGCTAAACCAGTTCCCTCACCGTACGTCCACATGTCCTATATGGGAAATGTCTTGGCTTAGTACCCCGGCAAGTATTAGGGTATGGACCCGTGGGAAGCAGAAAGTATGTGACTAGGTGGTTAAAGTCCTACAGATCCACCACTGCTGGACGTTGGGTGTTGATGCGACACAAAGGTGGGGAGTCCCACTTTTGGTCCGGGACGTAAAAGTTGGGTCAACCACCTAGCGGGTCCAACTCTAGTATGGAAGCGGGCGAAGGCCTCGTTATAATAGCCCTGCCGATACACCTCGTGAAAGTGTATCCGTAAGCGCTCGGCAACAAGGGGGACTTACATCTTGTGGGTAAAGCCGTACAACCTCTACAGAGTGTTAAAACTATTCGAATAGCCGCGTCCTCGGTCATGGACATGAACTGGCAAGGCCACACACTGGTTAGACTAGGTTTTATTTGTGAAAAGCTGAGAAAAAGGATTAAGGACGTGGGCATGACGTGCCCACAGAGTGCGATTTATGCTACACGGCTGGTAGCAAGAAATTACAGGAGGAGGAGGCTAGCCGTACTATCCGGGATAGTACGGGCTGAGCATTGAGTTAAGTGGAAGCTAGCCGAGCTATCCGGGATAGTTCGGGCTGAGCACCGAGTTGAGGAAGCTAGCTGTACTATCCGGGATAGTACGAGCTGAGCTGAGAAGCTAGTCATACTGCCCGGGGTAGTATGGACTGAGCTATCTCGAGGAATAAGGAAAAAGGAAGGTAGCCGGGTCTACCTCAAGATAAGTTCTTTTGCTTTGATTTAATAAGTTTTACCAAACTGCTTTTGAATCTACTATTCCTGTATTTAAATTGAGAACTTACATTTCCGCACAACAACCAACTTGGGATAGAGCTATTCCTTGATTTATTCCCTGCATAAAATATTGCTGTATAATTTCTCCTGTGGGAATAGCTTGCGAGTACATTCAAAGTACTCACCTGGCTTGTTGATTTGGCCAGAAGAAGAAGAAGAAGAAGAATTCGTCACCGAAGATGATGACAGTGAATTCGAGGGCTATGGCGTTCTCCCCAGTCAGTTGCCTGAGGGATGGCATATTGATGGGTCTACCTACGTGTTTTCTTATGTTATTCCACTGCAGGACTTTGATTCGGCCAATAGGCCATGTTCTGTTAAAAGACCTTATTGGCTTGTATTGTATAATATTCGGTAATGTATGACGTGGTTATCAAGTTCTTGTGTGTACCGGCTACTGATCCAGGGACTGGTACAGTAATCACAGGAGCGTATTCGGCCCTAAAATTGGGTACGTCACACGGCGCGACGGCCCAGAGGGGCTCGGGCAGGTCCGGAGGGCCCGACGGGGCTCGGAGAAGCCCAGGAGAGGCCTAGGTAGGGCTCAGGAGGCCCAGGAGGAGCCTGGGAGGCTCAGGAGGCCCAGGAGGGGCCCAGAACGCATTGGGGAGGCCTAGGACGCGTTTTGGAAAGGTTTTTTCAGCTAAATTTCGGAAAGGAATTCGTTTTTGGTCAAACTCGAATTGGGTTTCGAATTTTTGGAAGGAAAGGGACTCGGAATAGGATACCGGCTTGGATTTGAGGGTCCAAAGACTGCTATATAAGCAGGGGTTGGGGGAGGCTTCAACGGACGAGATCTCAGGAGTTGAAGCCTACAGGCAACTTGGAGAACACGTGATCCGGAGGAGCAGAGTACTCGGTGGTCCGGAGGTGAGGCGTGGGACTCGGCATCAATTGTGGATAATTTTTTTTTGAAAGGTCAATTGTGGATAAATTGATGGAAGAAAAAGCAGCGGGGTTGGAAGAAGTATGGGCTGGCTACCCAGGAGATCTTCGACCAGGGCTGCGGAGGCTCGACACGGAAATTGTGGCGAGGCGTGTGGCTGATGGCGCACGGCAGACAGAGATAGTTTGGAAAGAGTATCCAAGGAAAGATTAGGCAATTGTGAATTTGGCTCAGTGAGATGACTCAAGATATGGCTGTAAGTTTCTTCAGTTTCAAGTGATGAATGAAGAAGGAAGTACAGTTACATTTGGAGTCATGGTGGAGTCAGGGAATAGCAAGAGTCTCATCGGCGGTTCAGGTCATTGAGCTACAAAGGTGAATCTCAAAGTCCAAGGTGCATGGAGGTTCGCACAAGACGGCTTCAAGGTGGCGAAAGACATATTCGCCAAGGTGAAGTTTGTTGAGTTTGTGTCGAATATGTGTACGAGTGGGTTACAAGTTGGACTAGAGAAGGCGTAGTATTGTAATAGGGTACTACGGGGGAGTCCTAGTAGGATACGGGTAGAGTTAGAATTAGACTCATGTATCCTGGCCTCCTATATAAGGAGGGGGCACCACACAATGTAACCAAACCAATACAAAGGGATCAATGCAAGGGGAGGAGCGCCCGTAGTCAAGCCCCGTGGATGTAGGCCTCGTGGCCGAACCACGTTAAAAACGTCAGTGTTTCTCGTTGTCAAATTCTGTGGTGTTTCGGATTAGATCTACGCTTCCGCGTGTGCCTCGTGATTTCGCAACATGGGCCATCTCAGATAACTCTTCAACATGTAAAGCATGAAATTGGTTAGATTTCATAATACCTTTTAACTGTTGGAATCTCCAAATTTTTCTTCTTCCTGAGTTCTTTAGCTTTGTCTAATGCTTTGACAGTACCATCCACTCTTGAGCTTTTCCTACTTGCCATAACAGGCCCCAATTTATTCTATCTCTTGTTTTGACCTTTAACCGGCACTGCTTCTTCTGTTGTGTTATTCTTCATGCCGAGATTCTCAAAGGAGGGCATAATATCCTCAGACAGGTTAACTGTGTCTCATTTATCTATCAATTCTTGTTCCCAGTTAGACTACTATTCCCAGTTAGGAATGCACAAGTTTTTGGCACATTGCAATGCCTTCATATATCATCCTCACAAAAATCAAAACGGAGATGACAACTTGGGCCCTCGCGGGGCAAATCACTTGGGAAGCTTACTACCGAGAAAATAGACAACAGTGTCTTTTTTGTTCTCTTCTTTTTGGCTTTCTTTTAAGTTGTTTGGTCTCCAGGTCATAACTCCTCTTAATTAATGAAATGAGGTAAAAATTTTATCTCCTTAAAAAAAACAATTTCCTTCTGTCTCCTGCTGTGTTTCATCCTGCCACACCATCCCAAAGCCTAAACCTTGGTCCCAGATACAATGACCTCCAGGGCTGATCACCTGCCTGCTTAACAATAATTCAAGAATTTCCTGGCCTCTTTTATCACTGAATCCCTGACCATTCAGTTTCTTGTTGGATCAAACTGCACGCGGCAACAGAGACCACCTTGTCCCTTTGCAAGTACTAGTGCTGCTCCTCCTAGCACGCCGCACCTAACCTGCCCCGTCAGGCTGTCACTCAGACCCAAGACTGCGCGCAGACCTCCAATGATTAACGCCACGACCGGCGGCGTGCCGCCAACGAGACGAGACGACGACGCCGGCCAATGGCGACGGTCGCACGCGCTCCCTACCTCCCTCCCCTCGCTGGCGCTGCGGTTGCGTGCTAATGGCTTTCTTTAAGATCACGGCGGCCGGCCGGGACCGGTTACTACTGGTCAACCTTAAAACACGACGTGATGTGAGATGATGATGATGATTAATACAAAGCCTCCTTCCGTCTCTCGCTAATGCAATGATGATGCCGCGCAATCATGCAGCAACTATCTGGAATAATCGCTTTCCACGGAAAACATTAGTTTCTTCTAAGAGAGCGCTCTTTGGTTTTGTTTATTGAGGTTAAGATATTTCTGCTAAGCTCTGCTCTTTCCGGCATTCGTTAGGCTTAGTTTAATGGGGGGTTGGGTTGCTTTTTGTTGGCCTCAGCGAGGCCGGCTCTGCATGCTCTGGCTGCTGCCTCTCATCACGTCATGCGTGGTGGCAATAATGGGTTAGGTCCAGCCGTGTCTCTTTCAGCAAATCTATATACAAAAGTGTTGGCTAATTCTCTTCTCTCAACCCCTGTGGATGCATTCATGAGCTACGCAATGTGAAAAACTACTAGAATTGTAGTTGTTATTCTTTCTCTTTTGAGAGGTCGTGCTAGTATTTTCTGCTCCTCATGTTACAAAGTGAAGATGCTTCTGTCGCATCTCTTTCATGTTGGCCCGCTTGCAAGGCAGGAATTTCACACGGTTTATTTTCGACGGAAAGAAATCCTGCGCTCCAAACTGGCCTTAGTTTTTATATGTTCACGAGTGCGATATGGATAAACACATCAGAACTGTGAGGAGCCTGGCTAGGCTAGATCTAATTATTAGAACTAACTCTAGCTTTGGACTTGCAAACAATGTGTACGTAGGTACCACTTGGGGTTGCGAAGTTTATAGGAAAGCTACCTAAGGTGGTCCTGGCCACCGGATCTTTAGCTAGCTAGTGTTCCGGGCAGCTCAGATCAACCAACCGCAACACACTAAACAAAACAAGTTTAGGGGGTATTTGGTTGAGTTTTTTAATAGCTTTTCACTGAAAAAAGCTACAACTCAACCAAACGGCCAGCTTTTCAGTAGCTTTTGCCAATGGTAGCTGTGGGCTTTGCAGTGCAAATTCAGCTGTTTGGAAAAGCTGCCTTCTGTCAGCTTTTTGCAATGTGTTGAAAATTCAATGCTCATTTTCTAAAATATTGTAGATTGTTTGGATCAACCAAAAGTTATATGCTCACTTTCCCACAGCCACAGCAGCTTTTCCAGACAGCCAACCAACAGCAGCTTTGTCAACAGCCACAGCTCAACCAAACAGACCCTTAGATGAACCAATCGCAATGCACTAAACAAAAGGAACTTTTTTAATAATTGAGGTGCCGTTGCTTCCAACGTAATTAATCAAGATGAATGTCCTGCTATATATCCTAGCAATCTTGCTGAAAGCACAAGCCTCGTGATGCAGTTCGTGCAGCGTGCAGGCCTCCACGCAGCCACACACCATTGCTTTCGTCCCAGGAATTGTTATTCTTTTCCCTGGGCCACCATGGAGATTCCAAGCTCTGGCCATGGACCTCCCCTACTTATCCGTAACCGACAGCGAGCATTGGCTGAGAATTTTAATCGTAGCCAAGTGGCAAACCATGTGATGGTAGAACTAAAACTAAAACTAAAACTAATCGATGCGTGCAGGGACATCACTGTCGCTAGTTAGATGGACATACGCGAGATAAAGCTGTCGCCAGTGGCAGTTAACTTCTCCCAGTTGCGATCTAGCATGCGATTGCTGTGACTTTTCTCTGTCTTGTTCTCTTGGGCTTTGTCTCCTTGCTGTTCGTGCCACATGCACTGAATTCTACTAATTAACAGTACTACTAGTCTGCTGCGGGTGGTTAAGTTTTAACTGGTTCCTCTCCAAGGAGTTGTTGTGGGAGATCGTTTCTCTGAATAATTGATAAAGCTGCTTCCAGTGGCAGAAGAACAAAGATGGCTTTATCGGAGGTTGTTTTCGCAGGCGAAGGTTGCCACGGTTTTACGCTGTGAACCACACAAGCGAAAGTATTCGTCTTGTCCGGCCGGTGCACATTTCTTTTGAACATTCAGTGATGTGCCATAAAAGAGGGAGCTTTTGTGATGTGTGCGCATAGGTGTCGAATGTTACGACGGGCTAGTCGTTTTGCGAGAGTTTTGCACATATGTTTCAGATTCCAACAGGGGAAATCAAGAGGCAATGGGCTCCTGTTTGTCGTTGTGCTTGCGTAGCCGTCTTTTAATCGTTGTAGAGGTAACCTGAATACCAAACATATGTCCCGTGCTCGTGGTATCGACGTACTGCACCTCTATTTCAAGCAAGAACTTCTGTGAGAAAAGATTACGACCGTTTACCTCGAAGAGCCAGCCAACCTAATTAGTTATTGTTTTTTTTGACAAAACTTAAGCTGTTTTTTTTAGTGTGTCGAGAAATGCTGTTCCTTTGAGGTTGACTAGCCGCGTGAGATGTTATGAAGATTGGAGTTTCCAAAAAACAGATAATTGTAAAAAAATGAAAATGTCCTAAATAATTTGGAGTATTAATTATGGCTACGTGTAAATAAATTAAATCCTCACCAACAAAGCAGATCCTATTGTAATTTTACCGTAGTCACTCAAATGACCAGTATTCGAATTTCTTAGTATTTACAAAAATACAAGGATGCAACTGGAGTATTTCATGGTAAAGTTCATGCTCACTGTCGACACAGAATGGTTATGCCCCACAGATAAGTGCATTGGGAACGGGAACCCGAGCTAATCCAGCAGACAACTGACACTACGACACGTACGGCTGGTCTGTCCAAGTTGCTTCGACTGCATGTCTGGATCACTGCATGCCATCAATTTCCAGGAGCAAGTTGCTTGCAAAGTTGCAGAACGTTGGCGTGTCATGCCGAAAGAAGAAAGGAGGCCGGTAACTAACGACATTATAGTAGCACATGCAGCAAGTGACAGTCATCAAATGAAGCACGCAAAATTTTGATACACGTGAAAGAAAATTGAATATGGCTTTTGATCATAGAAAGCATGATAAAATTATATATATTCAAAAATATTTGTAACACAAACCTGATGACAGTTTCTGTATATATTTCACTATTTCACATATCAAACAACAGACTCTAGCTAATCAGTAGGAGTGACATTTTCTTTCTTTAATTTAGAAAAAAGCCCTGGACATATTGTACAATATATTAAACCACAAATGATATCCGAATTGCTGCATATCTACTATAGATCGCTTTTGATTAATAATACTACCCTAGATAGATGCATTTTGTCTAAGAATGTAGAACCTGTTCAATTAGAACTTGGAAGGAACAGAAGAGGTAGAGCAAAGATTTCTTTTTTTTTCAGATGAGGTAGAGGAAAGATTGGATGCTCCACTTTGGTAGATTGTGTGGTGGGATTTGGTTCTTTCCCACAAGGTTTGGGAGATGCAGTCATCCATGGAAGCAATATTTCTTCTTCTCTTTGTTGTCTTTGCTAGTTCTACTTGTATCTCTCTTTGCTTTGGTCCGTTCAAAAGCTCGGTGGGTTGGCTGCGTGCAGCGTTCCCCACAGGGGAATTCTGTGTCGCATTCAGTGGTTGGCTTTGCTTTGGCCCCGCGCCCTTTCTTCTTCTTCTTTATTAACTTTTTATTTTTATTTGAAATACTTTTTAGGTTTTGCTTTCTTGCTTCGCAAGTACGCTACATGGCACCCCCCGTCATCAATACAAGCAGACCTCAGCTCGTGACCAGAGTGAAAAACAAAGCATCACGCAGTCACGGTCTGGTTGCAACACATGAATAAAAAAAAGACACCCATAGAAAAAAAAAGAAAAATATGAAAAGAATACCAGCGAAAAAACATAAAAAATAAATATTATAGGAGATAACATTTTGGGTAGCTCGAAAGGAAAATATAGAAAATTTTCTAGATCATGCGTGAACAATAAAAAAAAGATAGACTGTTTGTGATCAACACCAAAATAGAATTTCCTCCATTTTGACTACGCTCCTATTCTTAATTTGCTCCGAATGGTTGTGCAATGGCCAATCCGATGGAATGTGAAATCATGTGTTCTTTCTCCGAGAATCATTCGATCAACTTGTGCATTTACAATTTGCTAGAACTGGTATATTGTATCGTCTGAACGACAATAAATTCAACAACAACGGACATAAATTTTCTAGTTGACCAAGAAAAATAGGACTTGATATACTCTATTGTAGTTAACTAGTTTGTTTATATATGCTGATTCTAAAACGTGTCGGTCTAGGTGTGGGAGGGGCCGATACAAGCCACATGCAATGTTCCTACTTGTGCATTAACGCAACCAAGCTGCAGCAATCAAAAGAAACTAGAATATGAAGTACAAATTGACCGCTACTACTTCATATTATACAGGATAGGTTGGTAGAATGCCCAATGATTAAGAGGTAACAATACAATAGATGCATGAAACTACTACTACGAGAAAGGATGATCGTGTAAACACGTGATTGGTATATGGTACGTGTTTTACAAATATGATTCGGTCGATATTTTTCAATTGAATCGGTTATAAATTTCACGAAAAGTTTGCTAACTTATATAAAATACTTTTATGGTGGAAATATGCATACTAGCGGTTCTTAGCAATACTACAAAAATAATGCTATGGTGCAAGCGCCTGCATAAACATGTAAAATCAAATAATTAGGACTGCCATATGTTGTGGAAAATGTCATATGCTGTAAACCCGATATGGTCTCGTTCCCACGTGTCAGTGAGACATCCGGTGATCGTTTCCAAATATGTAAGCTTTATCGTTGGCATTTATTTAATACGGAAATACGTTGCTACTTCCAGGGCAATATCACTCTTAGATCGAACCACCTTAGGTTCATGCTTTGAGATTAACACGCCCTTGTTTCACATCTCAATAAAGCCAAATCTAATAGTGATGTTATCTATAGGGCTTGACTAATATGGTCCAGATTTGACTATCACTTAATAGTGAATTCATTTTCACTGCTTAACATGCATGAAAATTGATTAGTACAATCTAGATATAGATTAGTTCATCACAAAGAGTATAACGTTACATAAAATAGAGCCACAAAATATGTACAAGTCACATAGCACAAACTCAGACTGAATCTAGGGATATACTCTACCTGCAGGAGGTAGCAAATCCACTCTCTTATTTGATATTATGCAACTAGGATATTTCCTGTCTAGTTTAGCATTGACTAAAGGGAATATTCAAGGACACTTCATCAGTGTGAACCTTGTGGTGACCATGTAGGGTTTGTTCTTTAAGCATGAGACTAGCATATTTTGCTATCTCACACGGATGTTCTGAAGTGAAATTTATTCTACATTTAAGTTGACACCGAGTTAACCAAGACGGTACAAAATCTTAGCATGTATACTATGCATTTCCAAAGTTGCTATCGAGTTAACCAAGATACAAAAAACCTTGAAAAATACTACATGGTGCAAATTTGGAAATTCTTTCTTTTGAACCACTATTTATTTATTATCATTGGCTTATAAAGTCTTCACATAAAGATATCTATGGTCCACAAATCAACACTTTAGGAGACAGTTATTTATAAGTCCTAGATTAAGGCGTACATAGGTTAGTGCTTCGACTTTTTATATTGGAGTTGCAAAGATTCCGGAGAAAAGTTGATTTCATTGTCTCGCTGGTTGAATGAATACTGCTACAACGATGATAGATTGTATAATTGTTTTTTTTTCTTATATGTCACTCATCATATAACCACAACACTTTAAGAAAACAAGAGAAAATCAAAGTTCACAATTTTACATGTATGATGACTTGATATGATTTTCATACCTATTCTTTTTTTCTCAGAGCAACTTTTGTAATGCCTTTCGAACCAGAGAATACCATCTATGCAGTGAATTTTCACATTGCATAGCTTATAAAATATCGAAGTGTTTGTCCCACCACCACAAGGCATGAAAAGCGCAGTTTTTCAGGTTACAACTGTTCCCTCCACAAGTTTCTGCTAGCTAAAAAACCGTGCCCAACCTTGAAAAAACTTATCCCGGACCCACCTGTAATTGAGCGTTACCAAAATCTCCACAAAAGAAACCAGGTGCGCGTAACAATACACCCTCTCTGCAGCACATCACCAGCGCCGTTCGTGATTCCATAAAGGTATTCCGGAGATTCCCCTCGGGCCCACGCGCCGAGGCGGCCCATCCAGCCCGGTCCTCACCCATTCCAGCCGTCCGATCCACACTCCCACGGCATCTCAACGGCCCAGGGACCGACGGCGCGGATGCGCGCATCGCCCCGCCTGGTTCGTTTCATAGGCCGACACTTTGCCCGCCAAATGGCACTCCCTCGTAATTAACACCGAATATTGAGGGCAGAAACCGGTAGCCCCTAGAAAAACAAAGGCATGGGCGTGATAGGAGCCTATACTAGTCGGAGGAGCGGAGCGTATAGCCTGTTTAAGAACAACGACTCGGAACCAAACCAAACCAGACCAAAACCCGACGCGATTAGTTTAGATCAAACGGGCCGTGGAAAAAAATAAATTTACTCTGGCTTTCGCTTGATCTATCTATATAGGCCGCTGCGGCGAGCATCTCGTTCGATTCGCACCTCCTGAATCAGCAGCAGGGTGAGCGACGGAGCGAGTGGTGGTGGAGTTGGAGTTGGAGTTGGAGCTGGAATTGGATTGGTGGATTTGGGTTCGGATTTTGCGGCGGCTTCGTCTGCCGTGGTGGGGGTGGAATTTTCGGGTGCCGTCTCTCTCCCCCACTCACGAGGGGAAGCGGCGGTGGTTGCGAGCTGCGACGGTGCGGTTCGTCGTCACGGTCTAGCGGGCTTCTCCTACCATTGCATCGGGAGCCGGTGGCCGCGCCGTCGGCGACGGAGGCAGGTCAGTTGCTGGGTTTTCCGATTCCGCGTGGTGTTGGTGGTCTGGATTTTGGGCGATTTGGTTCGCTGTGGTAATGGTTGCTGTTGTACGGTGGTCGTGGTGGCTGGGTCGTGGTCGTGGTGTGGTGTGGTGTGGTGTGGTGGGGGTGGGGTCTCCTGGTCGCCTCCCGGGGATTCGATCGGATCCTCCTCGGGAGTCGGGAATGCGAAGCTTCTGCAGGAGCTGGGCGTGCTGCGTGCACGACCCCCGAGGAGGGATTTCCTCGTTCTGTGCGCCGTGGTTCGTGGGATTCGTGGAGGTTTTCTATCGTCCGCTGAGAAGCTAGTCCTGTGTGAGTTGCTTGTTTCGTTCAATTGTGTGATTTCTTCCGGTTCGATTCGTGCAGGTTGATCCAAACTGAGCGGCTCGGATTCCTGAAGGATTTGGGGTGTGTTTATGGGCGATTAGATCGGGGATTATAGCTGGTTCCCGGTGCGATGGCCGCTGATTCCAGCATGGGGTTTCACCAGGGGATCACCGCCTCGGTGTACAACCACCACCACATGCTCTCCTTCCAATCCAACAGCGACGTAAGCCTGGGCGACAGCGGTGGCGGCGGCGGCAGTGCTGCCGGGATGGGAATCATGGCTCCGAGGAGTATGGGTGGGGCAAGTAGCAGCGCCGGGCTGTTCCACTCGCCGAACGCCGGCGTGTTCGGCAACGCGTCAGTGGTTGGTCCGTCAAGGAGCTCGTCGGGGGATGTCCTCCGTGGCACGTCGGCAGCCAAGTATAAGTTCGTCACCGGCTCGCCTTCGGAATGGAGTGACCGTGAGCTGAATATACTGAAGGAAGGGCTTGTGAGGTAAATTCATTCCCCTTTTCTTGCTGAATTACTATTTGCCTGTACTGTGGTAATGTATCTTCTTGCTTGTGCCGATGGAGTTTGCCAATTTGGTTATGCGGCAAGCTTCTTTTTCTCCCATGTGATATGCTTAAGTTAATGGAGCATTAATCAGGAAGTCTAAAGCAGGATTTGTGCAAGTAAACCTTTTACCTTTTGAGTTTTCAGCAATATCAAACGAATCTTCTATAGCATCGTTTTCGTCGTTATTCGGCAACACTGTAGAACTGCACTTGATTTCAACCATAAGCATGTCTTAATAGCCACACTTGAGTACCCTATGACTGTATATTGCATTACCAATCAGCTCACCAAATTCTATATTAATTCGTGTCAAATGGACCTCAAAAAGAAAGAAAGAAAATACTACTATTCATTTCCTTTCAGTTGCTAATTCTTTCTTCAATGGTAATGGCAGACATGCTCGCGAACCTAATATCATGAAGTACACCAAGATAGCGGCTATGCTGCCCAACCGGACCATCAGGGATGTTGCACTGCAGTGCTGGTGGGCTACAGTTAAGTTACTTAGTCCAAGTGTCTCGGTATCTCTTCTCCATACGGTTCTGATGTTAATGTATGTTGTTACTGGTCTTGTTCTGCACTTAATGTGAGAACATCATTTTGATTTTGCTAAAAATCTAGTAGTATAAGTATGGCTCGAGTGAACAGGTAACTTGAAGGATATGTTACTTTTAAGTTCTACTAGATGGCCAATTACCAACGGGTGGATGAAGTATATAACATTAAGGGCGTAATAATGGCTTATCCTGGACAAAAGTTTACGTCCCTGCTTTCTATAAGATGCACAGTGTTCATTGTGATTCCAACCTGGATATAAGTATCGCGATGCTTAGCATTTTGGAATGTTTTTTCACTGCATGCACTGTTTCCTTTCTGGTATACATTTTTTTAGATGTCCTTTCTGATATACGTTAGTATAACAGCAGATGCATATAAATCACTATGTTCTGCTGACATGTTTTTATTATTACAGGGTAAAGATAGAAGGAAGAAACCGGATGGATTTTATCCAGGGAAAAAGATAAGAGACATTAAGGTACTTTTCTATTTACGATTACATCATTTACAACACCATCTCTCTTCGTTGGTGTAGCTTTGTTTTTTATTTCTTTACCTAGTGTCAATCATCTTCTTTCTGATGAAGTTTCTTGACAGCCATTCCAGGAAAAAATTGTTGCGTCTGCCCCGATGTCTAATTTTCACATGGCACCTACAAACAACATGACCCCTTTCTCAATATCAATGCAAAATCCAAATCAGCATTGTCAAGTTCCCAAAGAAGGTTAGCCCCCCTCTCTAACCTCTATTTATTCTCTTTTTTTTCAGTATTCCTATTATCATCCTCACTTTGTCTAATAACTTTAAGGTTTGATTCAGTGTACGGTCAAGAATTGTCAAATAGGAAATTCATAGACTCTGAATGGTGTCAGCCTCTGTGTATTTCTGTATAATTTTCCTCACCAACATGGTTCAAACGTCAACGTTGTGGAGTTATCATAATATTTTGCCAATGGTTGAAGATTCTCTTCAGATATTCTTGTTATGATCTGAGTAGAAATGATGATATCCTAGAATTCAAAACACACTTCATTTTCTTGAGTTCTTGATGCTTTTCTTATTACCTTTGTAGTTAGTACAAGCATCATCTAGAAGCAACCTTGAGATGTCTTTACTTGGGTGCATTTCTATATCAAGATTGCATTGTCTAGATCCCAATACGAAAATAAGAAAAACCAGGACAAAACACAAGCAAGTAACAATATTTTGAAGCTAAACAAATTTTACATAAGATTATGTATCCCTTAACATACATCTCTAGAACCTGTTGTCTATGAAATACCTTGAAGGTTGTCAAGATCATGTAGTTGTGTTCAATTATAGGGACAGAAGGCAGCAGGAGGCAAAGATTCTGCTGACATTTCACACTCCTGCTTACATTACTTTGTCGTTGCTTTTCACTTCATTGTGCTTCTGTATAATCCTTCCCGGAGATAATGTAATAAAACATCCTCAGCCTTTAATGTTGTTGCGTGCAACTATCTCATGTTGGTCTGTTTTCTTCCAACAAGGTTAACTTTTACTCGTTGTTAAGCAGTCCTATAGTAGTAATATAAAACGAACACTTTTCGTGAAAATGCACCATCAATCTCATGTTGGCCTTATTTCTTCTAAAAACGCTCATTCTGTTCCATTCTGAACAGCTCCTGTTGTGGACAGCAGAACCCAGCTTCTCTTGGAGGAAAATAATCAGCTACTTAACCAGATTGCTGCAAATATTGAAACATTCAAGGTCTGTATGCTGAGATACCTCCCATTTTTGGGTCCTAAACTCTATGCTTTTATAGTACCTGAGTGTCAGTCAAGAAGTATACGGTGCCCGCATTGAAATTCTCGTGATTCTTTGTGTTCACCACTAGTCCTTCTACCAAAAATGGACATTATCCCGTTACTGGTGTAAGAGTACTATTTGGATTTTGGAAATGATTGAATCAAGATATTTATGTAAGCATATCTGATGCAACCTGTATGCTCAGTGATGCCTTACATATTTAAATTTTGCATGCATCAGCAACATATGCTATAGAAGTACCCTTTGTTTTTGGGTGCACTGTCTTTAGACATAAGTTTCCTTTTCCTTCTTAGATAACCAAGTTAAATATGATATAGCTGTGGTTGTGCCTTGAAATGTTGGGCTGGGTGTACTGCACCAAGAACATCAATAATAGAGGAGATCGTGTGAGAAATGCCATCTGCCGTTAAGTACTAGATACGAGCAAGCATTTAATATATGTTGGAACTTGTCACTCTCACAGTTAGCCTTCATAAGTTTAAAGAACTTGATGAGTGTTACCAGGGCACATTCTATAACTTATTTCATGTCTGAAGTTCTAAGTTTTTTGCAGACGGAGGAGAACATGGGTCTCTTTCTTCGGACGAATAACAACATCAAAACAATTTTAACCAGGTAAAGCGCTCTGATTTATGTCATGTTCCATATATTGCTCATAGGTTTTCTCATTGGTATCATTTGCAACATATGCTTAGGGAGGGACGTTTTTCACTCCATCATTTACTCTTTTGCATATTCAAGTCATATCCTGTCTTTTAAATTTCTGAACGTACCATATTGCAGCTGAGTGGCCAAAGGAGCTGCTGTGATATAGTGAAATAAGTAACGGCAGCCAAAGGAGTCCTCACTCTCAGTTTAGGAAAATTCTATTAGTTACTCTCTTGAGATTTATTACTGATTTAATGGTCTTTCAACCATTTGCCAAATTAGATGGGCATAATTCTAAAGCAGGACACATATATCATTTTCAAATATTAGTACTCCCTCTGTGTCACAATGCATGTCGTTTTAGACATTGACATGCTCTCTAAGGTACACTTTGACCAACAGTTTTTATGAAAATATATTTCTTCAAATAAAAATAAGTATGCATCATAAAAGTATATTTCACAAGTAACCTAGTATTATCAATTTGATGTTGTAGATGTTGGTAAATTTTTCTATGTTGATGGTCAAACTTTAAATTGTTTCACTGGCGTCGATCTTATAATGACATGTATTGTGACATGTAGGTAGTATTATTTTGATGGTCAAACTTTAACATGTATTGAAGCCTAACGCGTATTATGTTGCAGGATGAGTGAGACACCTGGCATTATGGCTCGGATGCCTCCACTGCCAGCATCTATAAATGAAAACCAGCTTAATTCACTTCTTTAAGTTGATAGAATGGTAAGAGCACAGAACCTGGCAATCATAGGAGAGGTTCACCATATGCACAGCATTTTTTAACGTGTCATGGTGTTAAAGTAATCATGCACTGCGACAGCGTCTCAACTACACAACCGACATTGTTTTTGTGCTGAAGGTTCCGTCTTATGGTGCAGCACGTGCCTCTCTTATGAAGCAAGAACCTCGAAGCTGACATGTACTGTACACTGAAAGAAGGAGGAGAGACCAGATGGCTTCAGCTTACCCCCAGTTTCATAGTCGTGCTGCGAAGACTGCTCACAAGCTGTTATACTGACCAAGAGCACCGGGAATAGTCGCTGCACTTCCTCAAAGCTTATTTTCCAGTGATCTGAATCTGATTGTGTTCCACCCGTCTTGCTGAAGCTCAGGAAGGCGTATTTGGATTTGGAAGTACGCAGTTGGGGGGTATGCGAGCGCGTTGCTGCTGTTCCTGTTGTATCCAGCAAATACACCAGACACTTGATTCGGGACTACAGGCAAGTGACTGTAAATATTGGATGGCCGGAGGCCTACATAAATATTGGATGGCCGGAGGCCTACCATGTTTTTGTTTTCTCTGATTGTTGGTGAATACATTTTTCGAAAGGGCACTGCACATGCATTGTTTCCAGTTTGTACTTTGTACAGTGTGGAGCCTTGCCCTGATAAACATTGGACAGTTGGTAAAACCAGCGAACGGCGTTCCAGTTCCAGGGTGTGCTAGTTTGCATAATTGTCCCTTTAGTTTAGGCTTCTCGCTGTTCTGGTTATTACCAATTCTTTTTTCAAGAAAAGAAATGTAGGAGATGCTGTGTCCGAAGCATGAACTATTGACAATACTTACTACAAATTATGTTCTAGTCATTCTTAGATCATCTATGATGCACAGTGGCTTCAAGATAAGAGTGACATATTATATAGGGTTAAGCTAGTGCGTAAAATCCTCGTTACAATGCATAGTAGCTTCGGGATGTGTCCAGTGTCCAAAAAGTCTGGAGCAAAGGTACACCGCACTCCAGTGTACTTAGGAGTTTCTTCAGGCTAGATTCACACAAATGAGCTGAAGCTACTGTTCCTGTGAATTGTGATGTGTTATGTCCTACGTAGAGAGAACTATACCCTGTTGTAAACTGTGCTCGACTATATCACCCTTGGGAGTTGCGACCTCGGCACTTCTGTCTCGCCAAAAGACGATGGACAAATAACACCTATAAACTGACAGGTGAACACACAACATTCCTATCCCAAATGCGGAAGTCAATAAGGCCTACTTGCATGTGCCATTGTGTTTCTTTTTAAGTTTGACAGCCGAACACGAACATTAATACGCTAGCAACGTATTCCAAACTTCGGCGGTGAGCGTCCACATAAATAATAAAGAGAAACTGATACTGCCTGTCAAAGAAAACAAAAGAAGAGAGAAACTGATACTGCACATTTTCAATTGATATTACAAAAAAAAATTGAATTCAGCTTATCAAATGAGAAGGAAAATGACGCCCGACGCCTCCAAATACTACACTCAAGAGAACTGTAGACAGAAAAGAGCAACTCATCATTCAAGCAGCTGGTGAGCTGGACAAGACCGCCAGCAAATGGGGATTTGTCCTGCCACCCTTAACCCAATGAACAGCAGAACACGCCATGACACCAATAATCCACAACATATGCTGCATGCTACGTAGTAGGCACAAAAATCTGGGTCACAAGCTCTGACGTTCTTTCCCAGCAATGCAACTAATGGTTTCCCTCAAACAACACTCCGTGGTACAAACGCCAAAAAACTCGGAAACACAATCTTTACAAGTAATAAAAAAATTCAACTGGCAGGTTGATCACTACTTGCCTTCTCCCCAGGATCTTCTACAGGTAATTCTTTGATATGTTCTGCAGGTAGTTCTTCGACAGTGTGTAAGTTAGCCGCAGCAGGACTTTCTGCAGCTGGTTCTTCAACGACTGGTAAGTTACTCGCAACAGGACTTTCTGCAGGTAGTTCTTCAACAGTCAGCAAGCTACGCGCAACAGGACTGCTGACGTCTGAGCTCGCAAGACTAGCACTGGCTTGGCCATTGGTACCATAAGAATGAGGGGTAGGAGTCTCCTTGCCAGAATTAGGTACCATTTCATTGTCCTCATGTTGCCGTGATCCATTGAGAGCATTACAGTGAGGACAGTAATATGTAATGAATGCAAAGTCCTCTTTCCTCGCAAGACCTGCAAGATTGAGATTGGTTTAATAGAGAGAACATAGTCAGTATGAGCTACAGATAGAAATACAGTTATAAGTTCCCTACCATTATGCATATGGCAGTTGCCACATATTAGCGCAAAGCATTGTGTTGGATCCTCCCCTACAAGTAGAGCAGCCACTCGTGCGAGCCATCCCCCATCATTACCAGCTGGACCTCTGAAGTGCTCAACAGTCCTCCGACTTGGGTGTAGTGGGGCCTTCAATACCATCATATATAGTTGAACCGTCTAAGGGTTCAGAGACATGGTTCATTCCGGTGCTGCCTAAATGTGCTGGTTTTCTTTGCCTCAGACCAGTAGCTTGTCCATGCTGCTCATTACTTTTACTCAATGTTGCATCCCTGTTAGATTCATCTCCCAAAAAGATTCTCAATCCAGAATCCGCACCCAGCTTAGATGCCAAAACACTTGCTGCTGCAGCCTTTGCAGCAGGGTCAAGGTCATATCTCTGCATCACCAAAATGAAGAGTCAGTAATATGAAGAACATGTACTTTTTTCAGGAGAGGAATAGAACGCAGGTTTCTTCATACATTAGCTGCCAGTAGCCAATACAACTCTGCATATAGAAAGAGCGCAATTGTCTAGTCATGTAAAGGAGCAAAAGTAGGGCAACCCACCTGTATAAGTTGCTGGGTCATGTAATAATTTGTTTTCTCCTTCAATTCATCAATCTTGGCCTGCCTTTCAGCACGAAGTTTTTCAAGAGTATGCTGGTCTCTATTATCAACTGCAAGACAGAGTAGACCATTGCAGTTTAAACATGAAATGTTAACCATATTAGCTGAAGCAATATACAGACTACAGGTATTTGCTCATGCTCATGAGATGCCTTTTTTTTATTTAAGCTGTTTTGTAAAGCAATTTAATAACGGGTGATAAAATCTATGCAAGGAAACTGTTGAAATGGTTTACCATGTCAGTCGTATTCTTATATTCTACTGCCTTTTTGTTAACTTAAATGATTACAGGTAGAACCTAATGCTACATTCACAATTGCAACAACAGAACACCCGCAAGGAAAACGTGGATGCAGATGCAAGTGTACTTACGCATTTTGGTAAGGCTTGTAATAGCTGAGTAAGTGAGAGCAGCTAGAGCAGGTACCAAGAACATGGGCAGCACCCGGGCTGCCCTCATCTGCCAGCTGATGTCTGGAGATCTCGTAGTCATAATCGCATATCCAACAGCCGCAATCTGTGCCAGAAAAACATATAACCCTGTCATTGACACAATCATCCCTAACAACACAAATGGATTGTTACCCAGAACATAATTGCTGCCCCTGGAGGCTGGAGCAATGCATCAGCCACAACAGCACAAATTGCAGAACAATATAGCACAATTCCACATCCTGCTACGCTTCTGACGAAATGGATGGATCACTAACTGAACACCCTCCGCGTTATAAAACATAAGGTTTACACTACAACATAGAATTCCCCAATCCTCCCTTCTACAGGATCGCGTGCGGACGTGCTGCGTTTGCCTACCTAACACGTGATTTGCTCGCTAGCAACACATGAACATTCGCTATAATCGAAGGAAGCAAAACGAAGCGGAATGAGATCGGTTGGGAGGAGGAGACCTCGAGCGCGGCGGCGAGGGCGAGGACGTTGTGCGCGGTCTGGCGTGACGCGCGGTGCGCGGCGGTGGACGCGGGAGCGGAGGGCCTCCTCCTCCTTGGAGAGCGCCTGAAGCAGCTTCTCGACGTCCTCGCGGCCCCCGAATATGCCCTTCCACACCCGCGACACGAGCCCCCGCTGCCTCCTCTTCTTCGTGGAGGGCGTCTCGGGTGACGCCCCTGATGCCGATGCCGATGCCGATGCCGACGCCGACGCCGACGCCGACGCGGCGTCTCCGTCGGCCATGCCAATCGGGATCGGCAGGAACCCGAGCTGATCCGATCGAATCCAAGCCGAGCTGCCGCGGATTTCGCGTGGTTTCCTGCTCTCTTTTTCTCCCTCCCTGAAAAATATTCTCGCGAGGAAGGAAGGAAAGGATTGCTTCGTGGAGGCACGCCGGAGAGGAAAAAACCCGCAACTCTAAAAGGCGTCGTGGCGAGGTGAGGTCAGGTCGGTGCCGTGCGTACGTGTTGCCTTTTTCCCCCCTTTCCGACCGCGTTCGTGTGATTAGGCCGTTTGGGTGGACATGGTTCATGCAGTGAATGCAGTGGACCTTGGGTGGGTTAGGAGTTAGGAGGAGAGGGCAGTGCTGTGAGCTACGGTGAACTTGGTGTATGTATGTAAGGCAGCCTTGGTAGCAGAGATCTGTGATGATGGATGGATTCATGATTCTCTGCACCTTTGGAGTGGGTGGCCAGTTTGTCAGAATAATGGTCGTGGTGCCTCCCAGTTTCAAATGCAGTCATCCTTTTTTCCTTTGGTGTTTGTCAATTTTTTGAAGTTTTGCTCTGTGTTAATCTGCTCGTTGAGTGGAAGTTTTGCTCTGTGTTAATCTGCTCGTTGAGTCTCCGTGCATACACGTCTGGAACTTACCCATGTTTGACTCCACGTTGTTCGGCCACCCTATCAATCATAGCGCTCTGTATACGTCCGCCCGGAAGAACACGGAAATTTTGCCCTTTTTTTATACAAAATGATCGACTATTATGAAATTCCTGCAATATTCTTATGATATTTTATTGCCTCCAGACAGGGCCTGAATGGATCATCATTGCAATTTGCGAGCTCCAGCATCCAGCCCCAATGAGAAACTTGTCAAGCAGTTGCACAACCCAGTACAATTTCCTCATCTAGATACAACAGTTTCCATTCAGTACATTTCAATGAAAAGTAAACACAGAAAATACCGTCATCTACAGGTACATACGCAAGTCAGTTCGACTAAGAAGCTCCACAACTAATGAAGAAAGTTTTTCAAATAAAGAAAGAAGACTTGTGTCATTCAATTTACAACATCGGATACATGGACATGAACTTCATGCATCTAACTTATCGTTCTCATAACCTACAGCACAATTATGAGACCAATTGAAAGAACAGGCACGAGATGCAGCAACATGATCAGCAATGGATGCCCGCTTCATTGTATATTTTGAGGGTTCTCTACTGCCAAACTGGTGTCACAGGATTGTATGACACCTCCGAGCTTGAAGGGATGCACTGCGCTGCTGCCAGAATATGCACATTTAGGGCTTGAACCCATCTGTGCTCCGCTTTTAAGAGAAGAACTGCTCAAGGCTTGGAGAATTAAATACATTGGCTGCGAGCTGTCCTCCTTCCATGGAGGAAATAAATAGTTGGCACCGAATGAACCGCTGATAGCAAAAGAAAAGAAAAAAAAACGCCATGTAAAACGTGAATATCAGAAGAGACAGGTTCCAAGAGAAAATGAACATGGAAGATAGCATACAGATAGTTGGGAAATTATGTCAAGGCTTGTATCAATGTGGAAATCTGCCTCCAACTGCCGAACAAATGAAGTTCGGCCAACTTCAGTGCTGCAAAAGAGTACCTGCAGACGATACACACTTTTTCACTCAATAGTAGATGTAGGTGACATAAATAGATGGTGACACGACATCCCAAACATTCCAGTGTCTAAAACGAGGAAAAATATTAGTTTGTTAGCTGAACCTTGAACTAAATATTCAGCAATTTGTGCAGAACTGATATGTAGTTCCAAACAACAACTTTCAATGCAGATGTATCAGATACCAGCTACATCAAATTCTATGTTCTATTCTGTGACATATTATTTATTCTATGGACAACTGATATCCGACCAAACAATGATTCCAGCGAAAGTGGGACATTCAGGTTACTTCTACCATCCATAAATGAAACAAGATTCACCACAACACTGAAATGACGTGGTAAAAGGAAGGAACACTGGAACAAGAAAATAAATGAACCAGTGAACTCATCACCTTTTCTTTCATCAAGCCACCTGACCTGAAAAGTCCAGCACTCTCCAGGGCCATAAGAGCATTCTCCTGTAGTTATGGCTTACTAAAGTCATCTTTAAGAACTATTAATGTAACATGTTGATATAAAACTTTCCATGATAAACCTACAAATAAATGTAAGGATGCACAATGAAATCCATACCTCACTCTTATCATCAAGTACAGTTTCCATCAGATAAAAAATCACAAAATTTGGATATTTCCAGTAGCAGTTCGACCACCGAGGGTCTAACGGTGGCATGTTTCTGCATCAAGGAGACAAAGAAAAATAGCAGATAGTTAGCAGCAATTGAGGGAGGGTCACAAAAATACCTGAAGAGCATGCTGTCGAACCTGAAGCTCTTCAGGAGTTTTCTCCTCAAAAACAACACCAAGTAGTTGGCAAGTAACCTGCATAAACAATATTTATAAACTTCTGCAAAATTATTAAGAAACTACATACTGATTTTATTTATTTCAAGTATTGCCAGTAGTTAGGAAGATTTCTAAGTGTGTCAATTCATACCACTATGGTGTGATTGGTTAACAGGGTCAGGGTGGCCTCAGGCCAGGCCCAACAGTTGAGCAGTTATGAGTTGGCTTATTGGGCTAGCATCCCAACAGTTGGAAAAGAATGTTAGCAAACATTTAGTTTGTCTTACTATGGCTTCATAGCCCTAATTTATATTATTATCCGTTAATTAACCTTAATATACACTAATCCCACTTTATACGATGAATAGCTCTCTAATCATGCAAATACATGCCCGAGCTATGTTCGGGCGTATCCACCGAGCCTAGCCCCAGAAGGAAGCTTGCATCTGGCCAGCCTGGTTAAATTATTAGCCCGGGCAACCAAGCACTGAGATTTTGCATCCCACATTCCAATGGGCCTGTCGTGAGGCCTATCCAGGCAACCAATTAGGCAATCACGCCCTATAGTATTATCCTCATTTTGTTCTTTGGTCTCTTATGGCAAGTTATTTAAACCATTTAGCTAATTCATCTACAAATCATCAATGTCATCTCCATTACGTATCAAAACAAGCAAAATTGCCATGTGCACTGTATGTAAATCTTAAGATTTCAGTTTAGTTTCTCTCTGGATCTTTAAGTGAATCATCAAACAGAATATAAAATTACCATCAGAAATAATTTGGTATAATTGTTGCACTAACAGGCCTGGTTCAACTATGTACAATTTTAAGAAAGATATTAAGATATCAAGCCCTCTGGGATTTCTTGTCAGACAGTTTTGACACCACCAAATGCAAGCAGATAATCTTTCCTGAGCACAAACATAAGCCTAACTTCTGTGCACAAGTGCCAACTGTGAGCTCAACAGCCTTAACTTCTGTGCACAAAAGAAATTAACCAATATCACGGGTTAATGAATTTTTCAGTACCCTGGTTTACAATTAATGATCACTAGGTGGAGCCAATGCATTTGAAGCCAGTGCGTTCTCATAGATCCCCTTTACATTACGGAAGCTGAATTCCAACCGAAAACATCATTGGCCAAAAAATATTAGAGCATCACTTGTCTCGACATACTATGGGAGATTCATGCTTATGTCATGAGCTTAGAAGTGAAGTCATGTGCTGTCCTATAGGTGCAAATCTACCATCAGTTTCTTTCCGTGCAAGGTCGCTATTGCTAGCTTCACAAATATCTAATTTCCATAATGCACACCACTGGAGGTACCGAGATAAGAGGGAGAGACCATACCCTTCTGCAGCCGCTAAGTCGCCTCGCCACGATTTGCCCTGCCGTCAGCTACAAGACACAAACTCCGATCAATGATCGAAACCCACACATCCAACAATGGCACCGAATCACTAAACGAAGGCAGACCCACCTTTCCAGAGTCGCCCACGGGCTCGACCGCATCGGGAGCGGCCGAATCGGGCGCAGCGGAACCAGCCGGCGGCCGCTTGGGAGCAGGACGCCGTGGCCGCGCCGGCGAGGACCGCAGGAACTTCCATGCGAACACGACGGCGATGGCGAAGCCGGCGACGGCGCCGAAGGATCCGGCGCTCTGGGAGACGAGACGGGGCCGCACGGACAGTGAGTCAGCTAGGGTTAGGGTTTGTAGCTGCGTGGGGGATGGGCGGTCGGGAGGCGGAGATCGGGTTTACCTTGTGGTGGAAGAGCAGGGCGACGAGGTCGGTGAGCCGGCGGTTGAGCGCGCGGGCGACGCGGCGCACTAGCGAGACGGCGTCCCGCTCGGCGGCGAGGCCCGGCATTTGCGAGGTGGGGTGGGGGCGTGAGGTGTGACTTGACTCGAGTTACGTGGTTTAGGCTAGGAGAGGTGGTCGATCAGGTGGGTGGGGGATCGCCGGATTGGCAGGAGGAGACCGCAAAATTACGGGAGTCGTGTGAGGAGACCGGGACCAGAGGGGCACGATATCTGGGAGCACCTGTGCTTATCTTCATGGCAGAGGAAGGGCCATCCTGGTTTTCTCTTTCCTTTTGGCAACGACTAGGGCGACCCATCGGCCGCCTCTGCAATACTCCGTTGCAACACAAAAATCTCGTATATAATAATATAGTTATATCGATAGAATATTATTGTAATATTTTCATCCTAAGAAGCCTAAAAAAATACTTGTAACATTCCCAGTAAACATACCCAATAAATTTATATAACATACTCAATAAATTCCCATCTAATACGACGATTTATGAAATAACTGCAACATGAATAATCTCAGAGGTTAACACATGCAACGTAACAAATAAACTTATATAGTAATGCAAAAACACATTTGCAACATATACATAAATTATGCAACAAACATCTAAAATCATTGCAACATACCATCACGTGTATCTAACAAAAAAACACGCGTGAAACATATAAAAGCAACCTTTGCAACATCAAAAAATCAACATCCCAAACCATCGTTCTCGCCACCGTCAAATCCAGCTCACTGGAGCTCCGCCATTGCCGATCTAGCTAACCCGAACCCATTCCAGGCAGCCCCGTCGTCTTCTCGAGCTCGATGGCGCGACAATGGTTGTCTCGAGCTCTAGCGATGCTGCACCATTGGTGGCAGCGAGGAACACGGTGGAGCCATGGCCGTCGATGGCAAGGTGGCGTTTGGTATCAACAAGCGTGGGGTGAGATGAGGAACACAGCGAGCGGAACTTGTGAGTGGAAGAGATAGAGGGGGAAAGGAAAAAAGAAGCGGGACGGTGGAGGAAGGGAAGAGGGCGCTCTGTTCAGCGAATTGGAGGAGGTCGATCGATTCTTAGATCAGTTGGTCGGGTATAAGTATTTTCCTTTCTTTTTTTAAGGTTCCCTAGATTCTTAGAAAAAAATGATGGAGAAAAGCATGAATAATTTTATGGGAGGCCCTAGGCATGGCGTCCGATTCGAGGCTGGTCGGACGCCTTGACCGCTATAGGATCCGAACGATCAAACATCACGCACGATGCCATCCCTCGACGTCTCGGGTATAGCAAAAACACATGCATGTCTCGCTCTCTCGCCTGCCTACACCACATCCTGCAACACGAATGCCCTGATGCCCCAACCCCTGGTGCAAATCTAATCTTCTTGAGCTTGCATTACACCAAGGCCACTTCTCTTTCTCCTTCCCCGCTTCATACTCTCAAATCAACAAAACCGAGATATGTAAAGTCAAAATATACTACAGCAAATGGAACATTCTTTGTGCAACATCAAGTGCATAGTATTGTAACAAATAATCAAACATAGTGCAAAATTGAACATGCAAGACTGCAAAATTAAAAAATTAATTTGGTGCAATATCAAAAATAGTTTGGTGCAACACCAAGCCGCAACTGCAACAAAGGTAACAATATAATGCAATAACAAAAGACACACGCTTGCAACAAAAGAGAAGCAACTACTGCAACATCAATTGCACAATATTGCAACAAATGATGAGGACATCCCTAGCTTATCACCACCTTCTCTAAGTGTTGATCAAGCTACACATGCACACACACAAGATTCGCATCGAGATGCCGACTGGATGGATTACACGAGCTCGAGCGAAACGACTTCGAAAATAGATAAATTTAATCCTTCACGATTACGATAAATTACTTAATGAGAATTTTATGCTATCTAAATCATCTATATTGTTTGTCCTCAGGTACGTTGATGAGTGCGTCGGGCACGCTGTTATCGGATCCTTCGTCACCTACACGAGCCACTTTGCTAGCTAAGAGACTACATCATGTACCTATCATCTATCCTATGCACGCACACAAGAAGGAGGGAGGCGATGAAGGAAGCATGCACGGTAGGCCATCTACACAGCTATGTCTACGTGACCAGGAGCATGCACGGGACAACTACTGCCATACGGAGGCAAGTCCCAAGCAAGCAACTTGACACGCAGACTTCGACAAGGAGAAGCACGCGCGTGACGAATTGATATACAGCCTGAAGAAGACATGCATTCAAGGAAAGAATCCATCACAAGAAATTAGAGGAGACACATGTCAATACACGGCCAATTAACATAGTCGGATTGAAACTAAATTAGGATAGTTCAATAAGTATCCTAATTACTCATTGGATTCATTGTTGACTCTTGTCCAGCCACGCCCTAGTTCATTCAAATACTTTGTACTGTGAGCCTTAAACTTTAGACAATACTCGAGAACAGAGATTGAAATATTACAAATTTCTTGTTCCTTCTAATCCATAGTGCATACTAGGGTTAGTGAGAGGGATCGAGCGATATCACATTTCCATTTTTGTAAATCAAGATCAAGTTTGCTTTTTTATTGGGAATTGAGAGCTTGGCGATCACCGTTTCGTAGTTGGCGGTGATCAACCTGGTGCGTGTTGGGCGAATTTCCATAGAGCCGCAAGTCCGAGCATTGATGAGTGGTGTACGGCTGAGCGTTCTTTGTCAAGCAACTACTAGTTATCATTAGTTCTACTAAGATGATCATGCCACCCCATATCAACAAATAAATCAAACATAGTGCAACATTGAAGTTGCAACCGCAACAAAGAGTAACAATATGATGCAACAATGAAAAATCACATACTACACGACAAGACAAGCAACTAATGCAGCGTCCTAAAATAGGTTGTTGCAACATCAAATTTGTTACTGTAATAGAGGGGACAATATGATGCAACATTAAAAATACACACATTGCAGCATCACTTTAAAGACCCCAAAAATCCCCGTAAAATCTGTACGCCCCTACCTTCATCCACATTCGAACAATCCATAAAAATATGTCCTCTCACTGGAGCCATTTGACTCCTCGGCTCTTACCCGTGATGGTGGCATGGTGGCTTTGCCGCGCGAACTCTCCGATGCAACAGCCATAGTGCGCTCGCTCTCTAGCGACAAGGCAGCCACGCCGCGGCCTTGGCGCACTCGCTCACTTTCAAGCGAGTAGCAACGAGGGCGAGTTGTGCGGTGTTGTGCCTCCGCATCGGCGAGCCCCTCCATCGCTCGGTTGGAGCACCACATCTCATAGTTGTGGAGAGAAAGACACATAGAAAATGAGAGAGAGAAGCATAGCAAGCGACATAGATGAAGTAGCCAGAGAGAACGAGAGAGATCAAGAAGGATATGAGATCAATTTGTGTGGTCAGGCTGGTTAGTGGTAGGGCCCACATTTTGATGCCATCTCTACATTTCCTTCGTTATGGCTTGGATGCATGTGATGTGTTCGATGAAAGTGTTTTGTCGGACATCAGAATACAAATGTTTCCCATAATTTTTTTAAAAATGTTGTCGATGGGCATCTAGATAGCTCAGAACTTTGACAGTTCATCTTCATCCGCACACACGTACAACTGACGAGGCAGATTGCGCATGTGGATGTGGTAGAAAAATCTTGAGCTTCTTATCTACTACTCTAGCTTTCACATAGTTCCATTGGTTTCTTGCTCTCTCCCTCCCTCTCTCTCTCTCTAAACACTACCTGCTAGGAGTGGGACATGGTAGCCTGCTTCTGCTAATGCGCACAAGCTGTGGGGTGTGATGGCTACAACAATTGGGCAAGGCGCCCGGCGCGGAACACAATGCGTGCAGCTCTAGTGGAGAGCGGACGTACCCTCCATCCGGTGAGTGATGGGGAGGGCTCCCTAGCGACCAATCATGGTCCGGCAACCGGATATAGGGTGAAGAGGTGGGGCTCTGATGGGCTCCGAGTTGGAGAGAGGTGCCTTGATGAGCTGTGGCAAATGACGCTCTAGCAAGGAGTGACCTCTAGGTAGAGGCACTCCTGAAGAACTCCTTCAGGATACACCGGTGGAGCTCCGGTGAGATGGACTGAGATTGTGTTGGATTTGGAAGATGATTTTTTTTTGGCATTTTTGGGATGATGTTGCATTATGCGTGTTTGTGATGTTGCATTTTGTTTTATCCATGCTATACACCCGCAATCCTGGATGTTGTATATACTCTTTTTTTTATTTTGTATCATCTGAGTTTCTAGTGTTGTAGTTTGTTTTGTCCACGTGTTGCACATGTAATCCTTGATGTTGCAGTGCTACAAGGGTCGATGTTGCACTCAGTGTTTTTTCGCTATTTGCACTGGAAGTCATTAATGTTGCAGTGTGCACATTGTTCATTTGTTGCACTACTTTTTCTAGATGTTTCAACAAGTTATTTTGCAATGCTGCAATGCCTTTTCTTTGGATGATCCAATGTAATTTGTACATATGTTGCAATAAGTTATGTATTGATATTGCAGTTCTCTAATCTCACTTATTGCACGAGCAATCCATTGATGTTGCACGTAATTCTATCTTTTGAGGTGCGTGAGAGGGCGTCGGTGCATGAAGTAGGAATCAGCCGGAAGGACAAAGAGAATCAGATGGTGCATGCCAATTGAATTGTGGGGTTTGTGAGGGGTCCGATATTGCCTCGGATCGGACGTCTGACACCTAAGGGTTCCCATAATTTTTTTATTTTGATGGCAAAGAGAAATGCAAAAAAAATTTCTTTAGTCTCGGTTTAGAGGGATAAACATAGAAAGTCTACAATCCACGAAGAACTAGACGAGGAACTTCAATGGCATATTGACATATTGATTTTACTTTTGTCATATGCTTTAACTTTGCTTTGACTATGGTTATTAGAATTATGAATTTCTTCTCTTTCTGCGAATCAACACTTAAGTATACAAAATTTATGTGTTCTCCAATTATATGTTTTGCACATATATTCCTACCATATTCATGTATCTTTTCTATTCTTATATTTTTAGAATCATGTGAATTAAAGAGGACATGTTTTGTCTTTGTTAGGGCAAAGGGGATCGAACTCCGACGCTTAAGGGTTTCCATAATTTTTTTATTTTGATGACAAAGAGAAATGCAGAAAACTTTACTTTAGTCTCGATTTAGAGGGGAAAACGTAGAAAGTTTAGAATCCATGAAGAACTAGAGGAGGAACCTCAATGAAATAATGACATATTGGTTTTACTTTGTCATGTGCTTAAACTTTGCTTTGACTATGCTTATTAGAATTATGTTTTTTTTCTCTTTGTGCAAATCAACACTTAAGTATACAAAATTTATGTGTTTTCTAATTATTTATTTGCACATACATTCCTACCAGATTCGTATATCTTTTCTATTTGCATATTTTTAGAATCATGTGAATCAAAGAGGACCTAATTAGTTTCTTTTATCTTCGTTAGTGCAAATCCAAGTGGATTTTTTGTTTCCTAGGAAATAGATCATTTGTGCACATGCTGGGTGGTTAGAGTCAGAGATGACACTTGTTATAGTTTTTCCCTCAAATACAGTAGTAAGAGATATTGTTGCGCTAACTATGCTAGTCTGTAGCCATATTGCATTTTAATATTTTGCAGAAGTGTTGTTTGTTTGTACTTCTGTCGTTCTATTGCCATAGCTTTGTTTCCATGGTTATGTTGCGTTAAGGTATATATTTTTCGTGTAGGAGTGTTGTTTGTTTGTTATGCTGCTCTAGCGCCATGATTCTATACTTCTGTTGTAATTGAAGCAGGATTTGTTGAATGCTTGTTAATTATTGTATTACAAGTTTGTTGTGCCACCTTGAGGGCCAGTTGTTTCTATACAGTAACATAATTATCAGAATATAAGTTGCTTGTAACGGGGACAGTTTGCATGACCAGTGGCGGCGTTCTGAAGACCAGCGGTGGCCTGCCGCTATCACCGTCATTGCAACCCCATTTTCTCGCCTCTATTGACCAAAATAAGTAGTTTTTCATGTAACTCTTATTGTCGATTGTGCTGTAGAAGACCGATAAACGATGGAGTGATGGAAGCCAGGATGGTAGTGTCATGGACAAAAAATCATGCCGCTCGTCGTCCTTCACTATCATTGCATGGCTCCCATGCATCCTTGCATCTACAAATCATGATGATGGGTGGGCTAGACGACGAATGTGTATCATATTTTTTGTGAATCATCCAAAGGCCTTGCTTTTAAAATTCATGTGTTTTGAGATCATGTAGGAATTCCTAGTACGTACCATCATATTTTTGTGTTTTTCTTATCTATATGTTTTCTAATTTCTATGATCTAAAGAGGTCTTCATAGGAATTTTAGAGAATTTCAATCATTAGAAAAATATCTTATAAGGGACCTTTGGATCATAGGATTGAAATTCCTTCAGAATGCATTCAAATGCGCTCAATTCTGTAGAAAAAGAAACACGAGTTCAAGCCTCATTTTTTGATAAGTCTAGTGCACTCTTTCTCTGTCTCTTTTCACTCTCTCTTTATTCATCCGAAAAATTATGTTTATTTTTTATGAATTATCCAAATACAATATTTCTAAAATTCTTGTGTTTTAAGGTCCATAGGAATATCTAGTATGGAACATTTTATTTTTTTTATCTTTTGTGTTTCTACGTTTTATAATGCCCGCAGGACAAAGATGCCCTGCCATCTGCCGGGTAGAAACCACGTCCGTAGAACCATACTGCATTTCTTGGACCTGCTGCCACCATATACTGTACCTTTTACATTAAAGTATGGGTTTGGGCTCTACAGAAGACGGGCGCTGGGTTAGGGCCGTTATTGCCCTGGCCCAGCACCACCACTGCGGCTGCTATGCTACGAAAGGAAACGCTCGACTCCACCGCGCGTGCCGCTCCAACGCCACACTCGTGACTCGTCGCGCCTCGGCCTCTACACGCTGGAGCCAGCGCTTGCCGCGGCGGCCGCGGCGCTGCTCAGCTCCTGCTCCCCGCACCGTGCCGTCCTCCGCCGCGCACGCGCGCTGCATGCTCTCCTCGTGGTCTCCTCCACGCCCTCCGCGGCGACGCCTACCACCTTCCTCGTCAACCAGTTGCTCTCCCTCTACTCCCGCCTCTCCGCGATCCCCGACGCGCTCGCGCTCCTCCGCTCCACGCCATGGCCCTCCGCCGTCTCCTTCAATACCGTCCTCTCTGCTCTCTCTCGCGTTCCACGCCACGCGCAGCACGCCTTCCGGGTCTTCGGCCAGCTGTACGCGTCCGGGCTCCGTCCCACCGCCCCCAGCCTTTGCGCCGTCCTCCGCGCCGCCGGTGCGCTGCGCGACGGTCGCGCAGGGGCCATGGCGCATTCGCAGGCCGCGACGCTCGGCTTCCTGGCCAGCGACATCTTGCCTATTGCCCTACTGCAGATGTACTCTGAGTGCGGGGCGCCTCGGGACGCCAACCAGGTATTCGACGAAATGGCGACACGGGATGTGGTAGCGTGGAACTGCGTGATGCACTGCAGCGTGCGGTATGGCTATCTTGAGCGTGCGCTCAGGCAGTTTTGCCGGATGGTGAGGGTTGGGCTGGGACCCACTGAGAGCACGCTCTCATCGGTGCTGAGTGGGTGTGCACGCGCTGGGGATTGCCGCGGAGGGCGTGCACTGCATGGCTGGGTTGTGAAGTCGGAGGAGCTTGATCCTGACATGCCGCTGCAGAACGCGCTGCTCGGCATGTACTCCAGCTGCGGTGATCTGGACACTGCGTTGCGTGTGTTTGAGAGGATTGAGACACCCGAATTGGTGTCATGGAATACTCTGATTGCTGGGTTTTCTGGTGCTGGGGATGGATGGAATGCTATGGACGCTTTCGTTCGGCTCAAGGCTGTGTCGTTCGGTGAGCGTCTTGTCCCTGATGAGTATACATTTGCAGCTGTGGTGTCTGCTGCTGCTGCTTTACCTGCACTGTATAGTGGCATGCCACTTCATGCTGAGGTGATCAAATCTGGGTTTGAGACCAGTGTTTTTGTAGGGAATACACTAATTAATATGTATTTTACAAACGAGGAGCCAGACTCTGCACGGATTTTATTTGATTCCCTTACCGAGAAAGACGTAATTATGTGGACGGAGATGGTTGCGGGCCACTCTTCATTGGGTGAAGGAGAATTGGCCTTGAAGTACTTCATTAGCATGCTTCAGGAAGGGTACAAGGTTGACAGCTTCTCTCTCAGCAGTGCTTTGAACTCCATGGCAGACCTTACAGGTCTTAAACAAGGAGAGATGCTCCATGGTCAAGTGGTAAAAAGTGGTTATGAAAGGAACATATGTGCCTCCGGAAGCCTACTTGACATGTATGCGAAAAATGGTGCTCTCCAAGGTGCCTATTTGGTGTTTTGCACCATAAAAAAGCGGGATTTGAAATGCTGGAATTCCATGATAGGGGGATATGGCAGTTATGGGGATTCAGAAATGGCATTTAAGTTATTTGGTGAGATGATTCGTGATGAGCTACAACCTGATCATGTAACGTACATCTCCCTCCTTTCTGCATGTAGCCACTGCGGACTAGTTGAGAAAGGAAAGTTTTATTGGTTTTGTATGATGACTGCTGGTATCATGCCAGGGTTCAAGCACTACACTAGCATGGTGAGTTTGTTGGGTAGGGCAGGTTTATTGGAGGAAGCAGTTGATTTAATGATGAAATCCCCATTTGCCAAGAAATGTCCTGAGCTATGGAGAATTCTGCTGAGCTCCTCTGTAGCATTAAAAGATTTGTCCATTGGTGTTCATGCTGCTGAACTGGCACTAGAGCTGGACCCAGATGATATGTCAACGCATATATTGCTTTCAAACCTTTATGCTTCTGCAGGAAAATGGGACGGTGTAGCTGAAATTAGGAAAAGGATCAGAGGGATGATGGTTGAAAAGGAGCCTGGGCTGAGCTGGATTGAGATTAAGAATATGGTTCATGTGTTCTCTGCAGATGATGAATGCCACACTCAGATAGATGACTGTCGTGGTGAGTTGATTAGACTTAAGGGAAACATGGAATTGTTTGATAGTTCTGAAAATGAATTGCTGTCAACTGGCTAGGCTGCCATGAAGAGATTTCAGTTAAAGAGCATTTGACTTGCTTTCCTTTGAGAGCTGATGGTTGAAAATGACCCTGGGTGTGCTGTATTAAGATTAAAACTGATGGTCGAAAAGGACCCTGGGTGAGCTGTATTAAGATTAAAATTATGGTTCATGTTTTCTCTGCAGTGCTGATGGTCGAAAAGGGCCCTGATGGTTGAAATTATAGTTGTGAAAATGAGTTGCTGCCAAGTAGCTAAGATGCCATGAACATATTTCAGTTAAAATGCGAATTTGACTTGCTTTCCTCTGTCCTGGCTACTAAACTGACTTATGATAAGATTACGAGCGCAAGAGTTCAGCAAAAGAAATGAGAAGGTTTACCTATCAAGGGACAATCTATCAATTTAACGGTTCCAAATTAGCACTGTTAGCACCATTGGATCCAGGACTTTACACTCATGCTGCATCAAACAAGTTACAGAAGTGGAGGTAACTCATAGTAACAGAACATAAGTTAAGTCTGACTTATGTTCTTTGGTCTCTCCAGAGACTAGGCACACACTAAGCATTGGATTGGCCAGCTGACAATTGCTTGAGTCTGCTTATAGAAAGGAAGAGAAAGAAGTTTGAGCCAAATGCTATTGTGTCTCTTGCATTAATATGCTTGTTTGATTCTGTTTCAGTCGTCTGTGATCAGCAGCAAGATTTGTAGCTGTAATTTTTTTTATAGAACAGAGATACCTAAATGCCCCATGTTGTCTTTTTTTAGTGTTTCTGATAAACTGATGTTGCTTGTTGAGTAGATTATTTTGACAAGGGCCTCTTGAGTTTACAAGTTAAGCATTTTCAGGTTTGCTGGATGCTTCTATGATGAATATTGAAAATTAGAGGGCAAGATATCCCAGAGCTTATACTCGAATTGCTCAGTTTTACCTCATCAAAGACAGAAGAAGGAATTGTTCAGTTTTAACTAAGGACATGAGGTTCCAGAGTTTCCTGTCCCAAGCACTTCCAATCGTGTAAGCTGCCTGGGGTCTGAATATTTCTTCCTTTGTTGGTGGAAGCATGACATTTAGACTTTGATTTATTAACTCATTTTCTTTGGTTTTACAACTTAAGGCATGATTTTACCTACCCTCATCAAGACAACTAGATAATTCTGAAGTTTTAATTTAGTGAGTTCTTCTAAATGGATAACCATATCGATCCATCATTGCTCTCTTAATACAGTATGCATAGTTTGCTCGTGCTCACTTTGTACCAAGGAATCATAATTTAGCTATGCATTGCTAATTGCTAGCTGATGGATTGCTTAAAAATAGTAAGGTGAAAAGTAAAATTCAAGGAATCTTGCTGCCAGTTAGGAACTTTATGCAGTTCCAGCGTGACATGGCAACAGAGCTGCCTACAGTTCTTGTTTCATGTTTATATAGAACCATAGATCTTACATAATTCTTTAGCCCCATGCATGTATCCAATAGCTGTAGGTTCACTAGGTGGAGGAAATTAGGAATTTGATATGGTCCACATTTAAAGTAGCAGAATATACTTGTTTAGAGCAACTCCAAGGGCTTCTCCAAAACGTTCTGTATAGCTATTTTTGCAGAATATGAGCTAAATTTGGTCTCCAACCGATTCTGCAAAACGTTCTCCATCCAACTCGGCTCTGCATCTCGTCGACTCCGTTCTCCATCCCCAGCAAACATCTCCGGTTCTGCATCCCCGAACTGCCACTCCCGGAGGTCTCCCTCGCGCCATCGTCTCCAGCGGAAGCTCGTTCGGCCTCTCGTCCCTCCCGCCGCCTCGTGGCCTGGTCGTCCCGGCGTATAGTCAGATCCGGCGACAATCCGGCGGTCCGGCGGTGCAGCTTGCAGGGGAAGGAGTCGGAGCTCGCGGTCGGGCAGATTCGAGCACCTCCACCTCCGTCGCCGAATCCAGGTACGTCACCCCCTCCCCCCCTCCCCGCCCAGCCTCTCTCCCCTTTGCCGCTCCGCATGGCGTTGGTCCTCCAGATCTAGAACCCTAGGTCCCGCTCCCCCCTCCTTCATCCGTCTGTCCTCGGCGCCCCCGAGCCAAAGGCATGTCAGTGATTCTCTAAATTTAACTGCTACATTGTTTTCACTATTTAAAAGTTAGCTAATGGTGATATGTAACTTGAACTATTCAATTCACTGTTCAGCCCAAATAATCCATGTGTAGTCTTACGGTAGCTAAAGTTGTATAGAATGTCAACCAATCTAGCAGACTGCAGACTGCATTATTAGGGTATTGGCTGCGACAGGGACCCTCTATCCCCGATGTTGTTCATCCTCGCCATTGACCCCCTCCAAAAGATTATCAAGCTCGCCACCGACACTGGGATCCTCAAGCCCATCATGGCACGTCCTACTAGATGCAGAGTCTCGTTATTCGCTGATAATGTGGGCATTTTTGCGAACCCTATGAAAAAGGAGCTACATGCAATCTCCTCTATCTTAACCTGCTTTGGGGACGCAAGTGGGCTCATCACCAACATGTCGAAGGCTGAGGTATTCTCGATCCGTTGTGGCAATATGACCTTCAAGAGACCCTCTCCATCTTCCTGGCTCGAATCATGGATTTCTCGGGGAAGTACCTAGGCCTCTCCCTTCACCTCCGAAGGCTTCGAAAAGTCGATTATCGGCCTCTCATTGATAAAGTCAGCTCTAGGCTGCCGGGATGGAAGGGCAAGAATTTATCTAGGGCAGGGAAGGTAGTCCTTGCAAAAGCATTGCTTACTGCCACAGTCATCTACCACATGCCATCTGTAAAGCTGCCAAAATGGGCCCAGGACAAGCTTGATAAAATCTCGCACACATTCATCTGGAAGGGAGATGACAGTGAGTAGGTGGGGGGAGGACACTCCTGGTAAATTGGAAGACCGTTTGCCGCCCAAAGTCGTTGGGGGGGTCTTGGCCTTGCAGACCTGGACAAATTCGGTCGTGCACTCAGACTTCGATGGCCTTGGTTCCAATGGACCGACTCGGCTAGACCATAGGCTGGCTCACGGCTTCCCTGTGACGACGTCGACATGGCGCTCTTCCGTGCCTCCACGGTGATCACCCTGGGTGATGGGAACAAAGCCTCCTTCTGGCATGACAATTGGAGTACCAAAGGGGCTCTCCGCCATCTAATGCCGGAGCTCTCCAAGATTGCGACTTGGAAGCTTATCTTAGTTAAAAAGGCGCTAGACAACGAGAACTGGATCCGATCGATTGCCTACCTCAATACCCACACTCAACTCATGGAGTACCTTCATCTATGGCCCTTGATCAATCAGATTCACATAACCCCGGATCGGCCAGACTCTGTTGTTTGGACCTAGACCAATAATGGCATTTACTCATCGGCATCAGCTTACACCATGCAGTTCTTGGGCTCTTGCCCAAGGTTTTCGACCAAAAATATCTGGACGGTGTATGCAGAGCCCAAGTGCCGTATGTTCTACTAGCTTGCTCTCCACGGCAGGATTTTCACGGCAGATATGCTGACAGTGCGAGGATGGCCCCACGATCCTATTTGCCAACTATGCCTTCGTGACTTTGAAACTATCTCTCATCTCTGCAAGGATTGCCGGTTCACCGTTGCCGTGTGGTACCGGGTATGCAGCCTCTAACGACCCGCTCCCGACAAATGTCCCACCCTCCTTGTTCCCCTCGGTCTCCGATTGATGGGACGCCATATTGGTTGGGGCAGGAAAGGAGCTCAAGCACATCCGTAGTGGGAGATTCCTCTACGTAATCTGGAATGTGTAGAAGAAGCGCAACCGACGAATTTTTACCGGGTGCCGCCTCACCTTTATCAAAGTGGCATGCCAGGCCATTGAGGACACCTCCCAGTGGACAAGGGCTTTTGCCCCAGAAGGGCAGAGGGTTCTATCACCCGGTGAGTAGTCCTTTTTGCAGTTTTTTCGCGGATTTCGGCATGTTCCCCCCTTTAAAAAGTAAAAACATGCCCCCTTCTTTTTGTATTTTCTATATTCTGTCTAAATGAATAGGCAGAACTCCTGCCGATTGCTTGAAAAAATTGTTAGGGTATTGGTGGAGCCCATCCGGAATAAATAGTCACTCCTAGAGTGCCATAGGACTTATAGTGGGTTGCTGAGTCATTTCTTAGGGAAACTCGGGGAAACTAGAAGACTTCTATTTAAAAGATCTAGTTTGACTACGTCAGTTTTGGGGGCCACATCTTATTTATTCATGAAAAGGGGACATGAGACTGAAGTTGTCTTTAAGTGCAGAATACACTGTCCATTGCCATTGACTTCGAGAACAGCAACCGAAAATGTTTGCTGTTAAGTTCCAAATTGAACTATTTTCTGCTGTCCCTTTTGTTTTCAAATTAGAGCCTCCTTTCCCAGACCACCTTCTCAGTTTCTGTTCCTTTATTAGGCTTTCTGGACAAGGATACCGCCAAGGCAACAGGTTTGGTCTTTCCTTCCTTTGGAGTGTTCTTGCGATTGCTTTTTGTCATCTTCATGTGTTCTTGATGCTTGAATTCATGCAGCCTCACAAGAAGGCGTGAGTTTAGCCCAGAATGGGAGGCTACTACTGCTTGTTCCACTTCTTGCTCGTCTACGTTCTGCTCCACGTACATCGCAGTCACTCCCTGAACCAGACATGCAAACCCGCTGACCTGGAGGCGCTTCTGGCTTTGTCCAATGGCTTGGACACGAAGGGCGTCAGGCTCGTCGGATGGGGTCCCAACGACGCCGCGTGCTGTTCCTGGACCGGTATCTCCTGCAATTTTGGGAGGGTGGTCGGGTTGGATCTCTCCAACAAGAGCCTCCATGGCAGCATCTCCTCTTCAATCACCTCGCTCGATGGCCTCATGACGCTAAATCTCTCCCGCAACTCTCTCCGCGGTCAGCCACCAGAGGGGCTTGGCCAGCTAGCGAGGCTACGAATGCTCGACCTCAGCATGAACATGCTCTCTGGCGCGTTCCCGGCAAGCAACGTCGGCTTCCCGGCGATTGAGGTGGTGAATGTCTCCTTCAACAAATTCACCGGGTCACACCCTGCGTTCCCCGGTGCGATGAACCTGACGGTTCTTGATATCTCCAGCAACGCCTTCTCCGGCGGCATCAACACCACGGCGCTCTGTGTTGCGCCGGTCAAGGTCCTGCGGTTTTCTGGGAATGAGTTCACCGGTGAGGTCCTCACTGGCTTTGGCCGGTGCAGGACGCTCACTGAGCTCTCTATTGACAGCAGTGGCCTCAGTGGGAAGCTCCCGAGCGACCTGTACACAATGTCAGAGTTGAGGAGGCTCAGCTTACGGGGAAATCAGCTCTCCGGTAGTCTCGGCAAGGACCTGGGTAACTTCTTTCAGCTTATGCATATTGACTTGTCATATAACATGTTCACTGGCGTTATCCCTGATGTGTTCCGGGGTTTGAGGAGGCTGGAGTTCTTAAACTTGGCCTCAAATGCGTTCAGTGGCACATTGCCTGCTTCCCTGTCAAGCTGCCCAATGCTGAGGGTGATCAGCCTAAGGAACAACTCGCTGTCGGGTGAGATTGCTATTGACTTCAACTTACTGCCAAGGCTGAACGTTTTGGATGCAGGGGCCAACAAGCTGAGTGGTGCTATACCCGCTGGTCTCATGTGGTGCACCAAGTTGAGGACGCTCAGCCTTGGAAGGAACAAGCTTGAGGGGAAGATACCAGAGAGTTTTAAGAATTTGCAATCCCTGTTGCACCTCTCGCTTGATGGTAATGGGTTGACCAACCTGTCGTCGGCATTGCAAGTCTTGCAGCACCTGCCCAAACTGACAAGCTTGGTGCTCACCAAGAACTTCCATGGTGGTGAGACAATGCCAATGGACGGCATCAGTGGGTTCAAGAGCTTGCAGGTGCTTGTCCTGGCAAAATGTGCACTCTCAGGCATGTGTCAGCCTTGGCTGCGGAGCTTGGAGAGCCTCAGAGTGCTGGACATTTCATGGAACAAGTTGAATGGAAAGATCCCGCCATGGTTAGGCAATCTGAATAATCTCTTCTATGTCGATCTGTCAAACAACTTGTTCAGTGGGGAGCTTCCTGAAAGCTTTACACAGATGAAGAGTTTAATTTCAAGTAATTGTTCAAGTGAGCATGCATCATTAGAGGACTTCCCATTATTCATCAAGAAGAATTCAGATGGCAAAGGTTTGCAGTACAACCATGTCAGCAGCTTCCCGCCGTCGCTGATCCTCTCTAATAACTTGCTTTTTGGTCCAGTCTTGCGGGGCTTTGGCAATCTTGTGAAGCTTCATGTGTTGGACTTGGGCTGGAATAACTTCTTGGGGTCAATTCCTGATGAGTTGTCAAGCATGTCAAGCTTGGAAGTGCTAAATTTGGCCCACAATGATCTCAGTGGGAGCATACCATCATCTCTAACAAAGCTGACATTTCTCTCCAAGTTCGATGTCTCGTACAACAACTTGGCTGGAGATATCCCGACAAGGGGGCAATTTTCCACATTCACAAATGAGGGTTTTGTGGGCAATTCTGCACTCTGTCTTCTTCGGGGTTCCTCCTGCACAGAAAAGGCTCCATTTGTGGAAACAGCAAATGAGCAGCGTCGTGGCACAGATACTGCAATGCCTGCGATGACATACATCACCGTGGAAGTGGGATTCGCTTTTGGGCTTTTGACCATCTGGAACGTACTGTTTTCGCGAGGGCTTGGAGGGCTGCGTATTTTCTGATGGTTGATAGGTTCTTTGATATGCTATATGTGATAACAATGGTGAACGTGAACAAGCTCACAAGAAAATGGGATAACAAAGATCATCTTTAGAAAAAGTCAGACGTGGCTCTTCACAGGTTCTAACTAGGGGGCTTGTGTGCAAATGTTCTTTACTTTATCTGTTGTTTTCTTTTCTCAGCTTCGGGTTTCTTCCTTGCTTCCGCCTCAAGTAGCAAGTAGCAGCAGTGGTTGTGTAATTAGATTTGAATTTCCCTTCATGTTGCCGACAAAATTGTTTATAACTATGCATTGATGATATAACAAAAGGAAGAACTCTATGGTGGACGCTAATCTGAAGACTGTTCGCTTTGTGGAGCAGTAAAATGTACTGCCCCTTGTCTCACTTTGTTTGGGCATTGATCAAATATGTAATGCAGTGGGACAATTTTTCAGTTCTTGACTACTCCTAGAATGATTGGCTTCGGGGCTCCAGGAAACATATGATTTTTTTTCTTATTTGTTGAAGCTTTGCTTCACTCTTGTGCGTGGCTGTTGTCTAGACTAGTTCTAGCTTTTGGAAGGTCAACGCGTCACATTTTTAGCAAGGCTTTCGGTCCTCGTGTGGAGGCAAAAGAAAAGAAAAACGTACCGTTAACTTGTTGCTCTTCTCTGGTTTCTAGCTTTGCTTTTAGTGTGTGGGAATCGGAAGGGGATATGCCCTTCTAGTTCCAAAAAGAATTAAGTTGATTGCTGTTATGGTTTTGCAGCTATTACTTGGGCCATACTGCGGGAAAGTTGCAGACGAGCGAAAGGCTGAAGTAGATCTGTTGCAAATCAGCTGAAAGGGAAGTTCGATCTGGGCTGCCTTCAGGGCCCCTGGGGCCAGGGTTACCCGTCTATGCATATCACGTCTACTTAATCTTTTTTCTTAAAGCGGAGGTAAAAAATTTACAGTATTCTATTAATTACGAGAGAGTTTGGAAATTAGAAATCCAGCTGTCCGAAAGGCTTAAGAGGCACCTAATTTTCTGATAAAATATTTCTCAAATGCTTAGCTCTGTTAGAGCCTAAGTTGCCGCTTCGTACTTGATTATTGCTATAATGACTTACCGAAAACGCGCACGTTTCGTTCGTTCCAAAAAAATTTTAGATACGAGCATGAGCAAATATGTGATGGCTTTTTCTGGGTGTCCTCTGTTGGTAGCGACATCTGTTCAACACCCTTTAACCATAGTGACGCCTACCCACAAATCTGAGTGAAGATAAAGAATCTCAAGCCAGTCCTTACCATGGACCAAATCTAGGTGTGAAACGGCATTTCAGTAAGAGGTGAGCCGTGCTCCTGCTTGTATAAAGGACATAAACCGAAACCCGGCGCTCAAGCTGGTCCGACATCCTAACCCTGTTTTGAATGACAAAATCAAGCGAAGAAATTGTATTCTAGAGGCGTCTAAATTTTCAAACCATGGGTGCATCCTAATCGCCATGGCCTCCATGAATTGGGAAAATGCCGTGTGTTCGACACCGTGAACTTTCACTGGATAGAGTCAGGGGTGTCATGGATGAGTTGAACCTGGTTTACTTGCATCTATACGGAGAAGAATTTTGTTTGAGTTTCAGATTTGCAATGAACAAAATGGATCAAGCGATATCTTCTTTATTGATGAATGATGTATATATACAATTACAAGGGATGCGATTGTTCGGAAGGGACACGAGGAAGAGACGGCAGTTGCCAAATTAGTAACGGCACAGCGGTTGCTTTAAGCATGGATTAATCGTGGATTTCATTCTTAACACTCCCCTAATCAATGCTTATCCTTGCAAACAACATCATCTTGAATAGTGACTCCTTCAAAAACCCTGTGAGAAAAATGTGAGGAATATAGAGTTTGATATGCTGTCAAAACTCCTGTAAACCCAATGGGAAAATAAGGAGAAAATGCTACAACATATAATTATTATTGTCTCATTTTAACTCAACACAAGAAGACTCATAGAGTTTAGAGAGCAATAAATATGTCGTATATACTTTCCTAGAAACCCCGGTGGGGAAAACGGAAAATATGACATATCTCCTTATGTTGATATTACCTCATTAAAAACCTTTGAGAACCTGTAAAGTAAACTCATAAAGGAAAAAGAGTGTAATATGATGCTTTGAACAGGAATAGTTCAGGAAGATACTCCTCCTAATCCTTGCAAATCACTAAGTCGTCGCATACCAATCTCATGAACATATTTTTGAAATGTAGAAGTTGGTAGAGACTTTGTGAATAAATCAGCTAGGTTGTCGCATGATTTGACTTGCAAGATGTCTATTTTCCCGCTTTTCTGGAGCTCATGGGGGAAAAATAACTTAGGGGCAATATGCTTAGTGATATTGCTCTTGATGTATCCTGTTTGCATCTGTGCAACACAAGCTGCATTATCTTCGTAGATAATGGTAGGTGATTCGATAGAACCAATTCCACATGACTGTTGTATGTGGTTTATCATCCTGTGAAGCCACACGCATTCGGGTGATGCCTCATATAATGAAATTATTTCAGAATGATTGGTAGATGTTGCCACAAGAGTCTGTTTCGAAGACTTTCACGATATGGCGGTTCCACCATGTAGGAACACAAAGCCGGTTTGTGATCTGGCATTATGGGGATCAGATAAATAGCCAGCATCTGTGTATCCAATCATATTGGAGTCCTGATTTCTCTGGAATTGAAAGAATAGGCTAAGATCCTTTGTGCCTTGGAGATATCGAAGGATATTCTTGACTCCCGACCAATGGCGTTTGGTGAGAGCTGCGCTGTGTCTAGCAAGTAGATTCACTGTAAAAGCGAGATCAGGTCTCGTGCAATTTGCAAGATACATAAGCGCTCCAACGGCACTAAGATATGGAATCTCGGGTCCCAACATCTCTTCTCCATCATCTCTTGGTCTGAATGGATCTTTCTCTACGTCTAGAGAATGAACAACCATGGGAGTTTTAGATGGGTAGGATTTGTCCATATTGAATTTCTCTAATATTTTCTGGATATAGACAGCTTGGTGTACCATAATTCCCGAGGGAAGGTGCTCAAGTTGAAGACCTAAGCAAAATTTGGTTTTACCCAAATCCTTCATTTCAAATTTCGTCTTTAGGTGATTGCGTGCTTCATCAATATCTTGTGTGTTACCAATGATGTTGAGATCATCGACGTACACTGAAATGATGCAAAATCCCGTAGAGGACTTCTTGATAAAGACACATGGGCAATCATCATTGTTGGAGTAAACCCTTCCGAAGAAGGAACTCACTGAGTCGGTTGTACCACATCCGTCCCGACTGCTTTAAACCATATAATGACTTATTCAGTTTTACACAGTACATGTTGCGTTTTGTGCTTGCATTCGGGACAGGGATTCCGTCAGGAACCTTCATGTAAATGTCCGAATCTAGTGACCCGTAAAGATATGCGGTCACGACGTCCATCAACTGCATAGATAGATGGTTTTGTACTGCCAAAGATATGAGGTATCGGAAAGTGGTTCCACTCATTACCGGAGAATATGTCTCATTGTAATCAATGTCGGGTCTCTGCGTAACCCTTGTGCTACGAGACTTGCTTTGTATCTCACCACCTCATTGTTCTCATTCCGTTTCCGGATAAAAAGTCATTTGAATCCCACGGGGAAAACCTTGGGAGGTGTCGGTATTGCTTCAGTGAATACCTTTCTTTTATTAAGCGATGCAATTTTCGCTTGTATTGCATCCTTCCATTTAGGCCAGTCGGAGCGCTTTTGACACTCGACGATAGTCCTTGGATCATGATCATTGAGAATGGTATTTGCAATTGTAGCAGAAAAATAAGTGTTGACAATCGTAGACTTACGGTTGAATGATTCTCCAGAATCGATATAGTTGGTGGAAATCTCTTGCACCCTTGATGACTTTTCGTGATTTCCCAATATGCGTGAGTCTGGATGTTCCGATGGCCCAGCCAGTGTGTGCAAAATGGGGCTGGGTTGTGGAGGTTGCCCTTCCACTGGGTGTATACGACCCATCAGGTGTTTGTCAACGTTGAGTTGACTCGCATTTACTGACTCTGCGGATTTTCTCCTCGATTTCCTTTGTTGCTTGTGAAAAGCCGGTTCCGGGTCAGAGGCCGTATTACTCCCCCTCTTTTTAGGAACAGGGAGTTGCGTGGTTTTTACTGGTACCTCCACTCTTTCGAGCGCGTTTCTGGCCGGATTTAAGGACTTTGTAACACCTTTTATATCAGTAAATGAATCTGGCAGATTATTTGCAAGATATTGCAAATGATGATTTTTTGAACTTGGAGTTTGGTCTCTTGGGTACGTGGATCAGAGGATGAAATGGCTATAGCATTCCAATCGATTTCCAGGCATTCTTTCTGGTACTTGAAATCTCCCCCTAATGCCGGAAAATGTTCCTCATCGAATATGCAATCAGCGTGACGGGCTGTGAATAGATCCCCAGTAAGGGGTTCCAGGTACTTAATAATCGACGGCGATTTGTACCCCACATAGATCCCCAGTTTTCTGTGTGGGCCCATGGATGTCCGCTGTGGTGGTGAGATCGGGATGTATGTAGCACATCCAAACTTACGCAGATGGGAAATGCTAGGAGGATTTCCACGTACCAATTGCAGAGGGGAAGTACTGTGATATGCAGTAGGTCGCAATTGTATTAAGTCAGCAGCGCGTAAAACTGCGTGACCCCAACAAGAGGTTGGCAAGCTGCAATTCATCAACAAAGGTCTTGCAATGAGTTTGATCCTCTTAATCAGTGATTCAGCTAAACCATTTTGTGTATGGACATATGGGACAGAGTGCTGAACTTCAATCTCCAAGGCCATGCAATAATCATTGAAAGCACGTGAGGAGAATTCTGCAGCATTGTCCATGCGAATTGTCTTAATCTGACTTTCTGGATAATGGGCTTGTAACTTAATGACTTGCCGCATTATCTTGGCAAATGCATCGTTTCGTGTGGACAGAAGGCACACGTGTGACCATCGTGTAGATGCGTCAATGAGAACCATGAAATACCTAAAAGGTCCAGAAAATGGTTGGATGGGACCACAAATGTCTCCTTGAATACGTTCAAGGAACTGAAGTGGTTCAGATTGTATTTTGAGGTGCGAGGGCCTCAAAATTAGCTTTCCCGTTGCACAAGATATGCACATGAAGTCTGATGATTGAGGAAATTTTGACTCAAGTAAATTATGACCAATGAAATTACGAGTAATTTTTCTCATCATCCCGATACCGGGATGGCCTAGGCGATCATGCCAGGTTTGGAATGCGTTAACATTCTGAAAAATTACCTTGTATGCAACATGTTCTACGGGCTTGATATATGTATAGTACAATCCAGACGATAGAGAAGAAATTCTTTCAAGTACTTGCTTGCCATATCCGTAATCTTTGGTGAAGAGTAGATACTCCTCTTTGTTGTCTTCATGGGTTTCGATGTGAAAGCCATTTTTACGGATATCTCGATAACTGATTAGAGTACGTGACGAGTCGGGATACAGCAAAGCATCCTCAATTGTCACTTGTGTACCCCTGGGAGGGTAAATATGGCACGTCCAGTGCCAACAATTACCGTATCGCGTCCAGCGATAGTTAAAATATCTCCATTCATCTTTTTCAGAGTTTGGAAATATTTTAACTCCCTTAATATGGAGTTTGTGGTAGCACTGTCCACAGGCATAATTTCTCTTCCATCGGATTGTCCCCGTAGATAACTATATATAAAAGAATTTTTAGTAAGAAAATCTCATGTAAATATATAGTAAACAATCTTATTATATCAAATGTGTTGATACAATATAAAAAATGACAACAACATTTATGTTCTTAGTACAACATCACAAATGGACATAAATAAAATAGATCATGAAGGAGATTGACAGACTAGTCAAAGTCTCCAAACATGTCGGTTGAGGCAAACTCAATCATCATATTCTCCGTGTCGGCAGGGTCCTCTGGCTGATGGAGAGTCATGGTGTTGCTCGGTCCGGGAGGGATGTCGTGCGAACTACCATCTCCATTGGCGCTGTCTGGATGAAGGTTGAAGTTGGCTTCAAACCTTTTCCCTTGAGGTGCCATGCATCCCTAGGATTGTTGATACAGAATAACCAGATGCTTTGGAGTCTTGCACTTTTCAGTGGGGTGCGTGTAGCACCCACATTTGTTGCAAAGCTTAGTTTTATCATACTTAGACTTTGCGGTGCCTTTCTCTTTGTCTAAGTTTCTAGGCTTCTTGTTCCTACTGCGCTTTCGCTTACCCTTGAAATTTGATGGTTTGCCTCGGAAAGCACCATCAAACCTCTGTCCATTCGCAATATTCATATGAACTTCAGGTAAAGGTTATGCCCCAACTGGGTGTTGAGAGCCATTCTTAGCGAGTAGCTCATCATGCTTTTCAGTCTGAAGTAAGATATGAATGAGGTCGGAATAGACGGTGTAGTTGCGAGCACGGTATTGCTGCTAGAGGATCCTATCTGCGGGAAGCATAGTGGATAGAGTTTTTTCTATCTTTTCTGCGTCAGTAGGTTCCTTCCCGCAAAAGCGTAGTCTGGAACAAATCTTATGAACCTCGTGATTGTACTCTTCGATGGATTTGAAATCCTGAAGACGGAGGTGAGTCCAATCGTGGAGTGCTTCGGGCAGGACAACTGCCTTCTGCTGTTCATACCTCGTTTTGAGGGCCTGAAACAGGGTACTAGGGGATTCCTCCTCCAAGTACTCAGACTTGAGATCTGGGTGAATATGGTGCCTTATGATGTATAAGGCAGCATATTTTTGCTGTTCTGTTAGCGGCGTTTCTCCATCCGGTAGAGGAATCTCCGGGTCCTGGATTGCACGCGCTATCCCACGGGATGCAAGACTGATCTTGATGTCCATGGCCCATATAGGGTAATTGTGACCATTGAGGGCAAGCTCCTCAAATTCTTTTGCGGTCATTGTTTACCTACATGGATAAACCAGAGATAATTAATTTACGTTTAGTAAATTAAAAACCATCATGGTTAATGTTGTAATGAACTTTGCAAAATTAATGAAAATTCCAAGAAGTTGTCTTGGAAACATTAGTGTGAATCTCAAATTTGCTAAGTATGACATATCGTGGAGAGTAAATCTCGCAGCATTAGGGAGTATAATCTGATGAAATCAGTAGATACTCAAGTATAATATGATAAAAATCAGTAGATACTTGTATACCTAATGCCATATAGCGCTTAGGGAGTATAATCTGATAAAAATCAGTAGATACTCGAGTGTAATCTGATAAAATCAGTAGACACTCATATACCTAATGCCGTATGTCATTACTTGATTTGAAGAAAATCACTTAGAATTTTACAAATTGATTCCTGCTCGTATTAAGTCAAAAAGACTTAATTAAGGTGAATCAATTTTTTTATTTGCAAGAAATTGAAAATTTCGATTGTAAATAGTGGACGCAATTAATCTCGACATGTAGAATAACATGGAAATATATTGCATCACATTATATTCTGAAATACAAAGTACTCGACAGAAATACAGTACTAAAAGTGAAATACTGTAAATAACAGGGTCTAAACAGAAGTAAATACTGCTAGAAATACTGTTAAAGGACTAATTTGCGAAAAATAGGAAATATAGGGGTTTTTTTTGCAAATTGCCTGGGTTGCGCACGGTTCACCGGCCGCAATGGGCCTTTAGGCCCGTTAGAAGTCCACCCGCTGCCTTGGGCCGCCTTGGCCTCTTAAAGGCCCGTCCGGCCATAACAGATAAAAGGGGGGTGGGGCGGTTAGGGATTTCAATCCCCATCCCGATCCCCAACCGCACCCAGCGGCGGCGGCGGCCACCCGCCGGCCGGTCCCTTCAACTGCGGCGCGCGGAGGCGGTTGGACCGCCGGCCTCTCCCTCGGACGAGGACCCACCCGGCAGCACAGCGCCCGGGGCGACGCCGTTGGTGAGGCCGAGGGCGACCGGCTGCTAGGACCCGGTGCGGGCGGGGCGGGTCGCAAGCGTCGGCGGGAAAGGGGCCACGAAGCGGCGGCGGCCGGCCGGCGGCTGAGGTGGCGGGGAGCGGCGGAGGAGAGCCGCACCGGAGGACGAAGTCGGGCTCGGCCATGGCTGCCATGGCGAGGCGTCTCGCGGCGGAGAGGCCATGCCGGCGACGTGGGGGGCGGCGGGAGGCCGGCTGCCACCGGCGGTGGAGCGGGTGCGGCCTCGGCGGGGTCGTCAACGGTGGGCTCCGGCGGGGGTGAGGGGCACGGCCCCCACCCGTGGACTTCGCACCATCCCGGCGGCGGCGGCATCGCGAGCTCCGACTCCAGGTGCTCGTCGGCGAGAAGCGGCGGAGCGGCGGGCCCGGCGAGGAGCCAGGCGAGAGGCAGCGCCGGCGCCAAGGCGCCATGGCGCTGATGCCGGCGACGATGAAGAGGGCAGCGAGGACCGAAGCAGCGGAGGCCACGCATGCCGCGGTAGAAGCGGCGGTGACCCTCGACTCCATGACGGCGGCGCCCACCGAGGCGACGGAGGCGACGATCCTCGCGGAGGAGGCGACGGATCCTACCGAACATGGGGAAGAACCCTCGAGGCATTGTGATATCCTCACCTTTTTGCTCGGTTCTTCTTCTTTGATCTTGCTCACGGAAGAACAACAGTGCTGATAACGTGTTTGAGTTTGAGATTTGTAATGAACAAAATGGATCAAGCGATATCTTCTTTATTGATGAATGATGTATATATACGATTACAAGGGATGTGATTGTTCGGAAGGGACACGAGGAAGAGACGGCAGTTGCCAAATTAATAACGGCACAGCGGTTGCTTTAAGTATGGATTAACCGTGGATTTCATCCTTAACAAATTTATCGATGTGCTACCATACCGCGTGCACATCACTCATCCAGAGAGAGAGAGAGAGAGAGAGAGAGAGAGAGAGAGAGAGAGAGAGAGAGAGAGAGAGAGAGAGGGAGGGAGGCTGTGTTACAAATAGTTTACAACGTGGCTGCTGTCAACACTCAAGAGTGAAAGAATGTTTGGTGCTCCTGTACGGAGGACGGCGGTAGTGCGAGGACTGGCTAGTAGTTAAAGACGTCGTAAACTTGCCAAGTTCCATCCAATCTTTAATCAATCACGGCATGCCAGCTACAGCTTAATGATAATTAACCGATTAATGTTGAAATATACCTCAACTTTAATTTAGTGACTGATCACGTGGAAGCAACGTACGTTAGCATCAAATCGATCATACGGGCACCACGAGAACATGCAACATGCAGCGCGACTTGGACTTGTTCGGCCGCAACGAGCCAGCATGGCTGATTTTATATATCTGGCGAAATGTCTGGGTTCACATGAATGAACGAACATGTTTAACTGGGACATCGACACTGCATGTACCTTGTAACATCCGAGGCAGGTGTCCATGAGCTAGCGATGCATGCATCTGATCGAGAAGACTGCAGAGAAAAAGGCCAAAAATGGAGCGAACCCGTGAGTGCAATGTACTGCATGGTTCAATCAGTCACGTAATCAGGTCCACTCAAGGACCCTACCTTAACACGTACGAAGTGAGGCCGCAATAGCTGAGAAAAAATATGGTTATATACGGCGGCTGTGATAGTGTGGTTTGCAGTTTGTTTTTCTTTGGCGAGGAGACTAACAGTTTAGTATGGAACAAGTTTTAACATTTTATGATCTACATGTTCAGGGATTTGTTTGGAACTCACAAATTTCATGGAGATTTTGTAGGAAGTTCACGGACAGACAATTCAATTATCGCAGAAATCGAGTATGATTTTGTTATATGGAAAACGTCAGTTCGGTTAGCTCCAAACGCTGTCTCTCTCTCTCTCTCTCTTAAGATATCAGAATCAGGCAAACAGTATGTACGCATGCATGCTTCCAAACTCCATGGTTGGCATATTGCTGACCACCACGCACGCGTACAAATGACATGTGAGCTCCCAATTGGAAGTTTTTATACACTGATGACTGAGCGAGCCTGAACGTGCTGCACGATCTCTTCGGTCTTCGTTTCGCATGCGATTCTTCCTTCAAAAAATTTGCATGCCGTTTTTCCCCCGGACCAAGGGGCAAGCAGGCAGAAGAAGAAGAAGCCAGAGAGGTCGCCATCTGATCGACCTGGAGGAGTCGAGAAAACAGTGCGCGCGGCCGGCCGGCCGGCCGGGGCGGCACGACGAGATTCTGCAGATCGGTTGGTGGGGCGCAGGACTGGCCATCGATCTCTCGCGCCCGTGAGATCGATGTGATTGAACGACGCGGTGCCACGCAAATGCGAGCGAGATCCATCCATGGCGCTCCGAACCCCAGTCACATCATATGAACAGAAACAGCACCTGTACTTCGTCTTCTTCTTCGCTTGTCGGTGGGGAGGGCTTAGCTCCCCAATGCAAATGCAAATGCAAACGCGAGCGAGATCCATCCACGGCGCTTTCCTCGCCGAATCCCGATTGGACGGACGAACGAGCGGCGACAACGAGCGTGGCAGGCGAAGCTGATGCGAGGCTGCATGGTCCGAACCACGTCAACCCGAGGAAGATTTCCGTCAGAAATATTTAGTAGAACAACAACAGTATTCCTTAGAGCAAACGTGAACCGTTGCAGCCACGCGAGCCATTGGCGCTGAAAGCCGTTGACCCCGCGCATGGCAACTCCTCCATCCCTTCCCTCTCCTGTCCTGTGCGCTTGGCCACCGATGACGCGCTCTCGTGTGTGCGGCTGCGTGCGCGTGGCCGTGTTACGCTGTATAGTCTGTGGCAACACAAGAAAGTCGTCGTGTCGCGAGTAGGAGGAGTTCACTGGAGGGTGGTTTTTTTTTGACTGCTATGATTTAAATCATCGTGATGCATCTTATATAAGTTAAAGTAGCGTATAGACTAATTTTATAGACTAACTGGTATGTTATATTTTTATCTATACGTGTGATATTAAATCAACAAATAAAACTTCAGATCACGAGATGGTCCATTAGTAGTTGTAGTGAGCCATCTATTTATATATAGTTATAATGACCCATCGGTATGATCTGTTTATGTATAATTATGATGATTTATCGATTGTGATCTGTTTATGTACAATTATGAAGAATTATCGGTTGTGATCTGTTTGGTCCAGTTATAAAGATCTATCGGTTGTGATCTGTTAAGGTATAGTTATAAAGATCTATCAGTTGTGGTCCATTAATACTAAAGGTTCACTAAATTAATGATTAGATATTTTATCTTTTTACTAGAATTTTTAGTTTCTCTATTTTTTATTATATTATATTTTTAGTAGATCAGTAGATTAGTAGAGCAGTAGATTATTAAGAAATGTAATTTTAGACCCGAATGTCTATGCATGCTTGTATTTGGCCCTGCCCCTCTGTGAACAGGACACGCACGCAGCCGAAAGCGCCACGCCGCTCGCCTTCATGCACTGCTGTGCTGACCGTCGTCACCGCCTCGGCCGGCCGCGCTGGGCCCACCTGCCAGGCAACCCCTCCGTCTGCATTCCTGCACCCTGTCCATGGCCTCGTGCTCCAAGCAACTAGAGAATCTACTTCTGGTCCATGGACCGGGTCTACAAGGGTGCGCGGTGGCCTGGGCCAGGAGGAGGCAGAGCACAACGCCTCGTGAACCAAACCAAACAACGGCCGCTTCCCCCTTCGACTACTACCGCCCCAGTTGCCGGTTTCCAACTCCCCTCTCGCCCAGCTCCCTGCTGCACTTCTGCTTCCTTCCAAACTGCGCCACTCGATCGAAAAGAGGCAGGAGGAGTGGCATCCATCGAGGAGCTCACGAGCGAGGAACCAACCAAGTCGGTAATCTCCTCTTCTCCACTTCCGAAATCTTGTTTGCTTTTCTCTTCTTTTTCCTTGGGAATTTCTCGGTTGCGTTTTCTGGTGCTGAACCGCGGAGTAGGAGAAGCCTTTGCTTCCAGAGTGGCCCGGATCGATCCAACAGTTGCGATGGCAAGGACGGGTGAGGTCGGGAACGCGATGGGGTTCGGGTTCGTGGTTTGCAGGGCGGGTTGAGGTGTTTTCCTGAATGTTTGGTGATCTTCTTGTCAGGGTCTTCGCGCGGCAATGTAGGTGGGGTTACGATAGATGGAGAGAGGTTCTTGGCAAGAAACGATGTGAAGTCCGCGAAATTACGGCGGTGCGAGAGAGATTTATGAATTTCACAGCGGTTTAAGGAGCGTTTTGAGCGTCTTGGTAGGAAGTAGGAACAGTGGTTAATGTTCTTGTTAATGTTAATTGTTCTTGATCGCTGGAGTGAATACCCGAAGCATTTTAAACGTCTTGATCAGAATGTTTTTGTTGGTTAGGTAGAAATTAGTTCAGACATCTGTTGCTCGCCTGTGCGGCTGTGCCCCCGAAAATGGAGTTGGGTTGTGGGCATTACCTGTGGGCCTGTGGCAAAAAACCAATATTTTCTTGCTCCACGTGGGAACTGGATTTGCATCAGTTTTTTGCTCTCTCTTCTTTTCATTATCTTGGTCAGGATTGTACATTTTGTGGAATCCCCAAATACCAAGTGCTTGCTGTTTGGTGGCAAACTATAGTTTTAGTTCCTTTCTTTTACTGGGAGAATTGGGCCCTGTTTGTTCTTGTTTGTTGCTGTTAAGGCTCCTTCTCTTTTCAAGTTAATGGTTGGGAAAATGGCATTAAACTTCTGTGACCTACTTCTGCAGGTTTGAAACACAAGGAGACTGCAGAGAGGTGGAGAAAGCTCACTGTCCATGTCCATCTTGAGGGAACTGGAGAAAACAAAAGTCAGTGGAAAGGTGCCTTTTAGATCTGACCCACTTCTTGTCACTTTTGTTAAGTTTATAAACCATATTTTCTGTGGTTGCAATGAGCCAAGAAAGGTCTATTCCAAATAGTCTAGCTTGAGAGCATGTGTCAAATATGGAGCTTGTCCTATATTTTTCATATGCATTTGTCCTATATGCTTGCAACATTGCATATGAGTGGGATCTTAGCTACACGGTTGAAAAAGCTGTAGACTTCACAAGCATCCCATCGGCCTTTTCGATTTTACCTATTGGCTGTTTGTGAAGTAGATCATGCTTGATGTTTAGTGCCTGCGTTCCTTGCCTATTTGCTCTTTCCCTTTAGATTACCTCCTGCTCACTCATTTATTATTTGCTTCTTTTTCTATCTGTAGTCGGCCTGGTGCTCGCTTGATTTTTCTCTGTGGACTGCAGGTTAGCTGTGTTTGATAGACCCTAACTATCTGCTATTTTTTCGGTATTATGATCATTTTACTTGAATAATAGAAAATTCTAGAAGACAGCTATACAAAGTGCAAGGCGTGTTAAGGACGGTAGGATGTTGAATTGAGGATACATTGGATCATGGTTGGTGCTATGAGAGTGAGGCCCTAATTAATTAATTTGGTTTACTTTCACAGCTGGTAGATGAGAAAGCTTTCTTTGAAATCATGTTCTCCAGCACTACTGGTATGGTGCTTCGATAAATTTATGCTGGTCGTGCTTTGCCAAATAATGGTTGCTTATCATTGCTAGTTGGAAACTGTACTGATAGCGGTAGGTCAGGCATGGTAGTGCACTCTTCCATTTAGTGCAGTATTAGATGATACAACACTGTAATCATATCAGTTGCTGGGGTACTTATAGTATGCTTCAAGCTCTTATGGCTAATAGAAAGAGATTTGGCACATGCCATTGAATTAATCTGAGCTTTGTTGCAGAGCCAGATCACAAGCATGGACAAGACAACAAATGTGGTCTTGGATATTGAAAGTAGTCTGCCTCAACAACCTGATAAATGCTGCACTGGAAGTCCAAAAATGACCGTATGCTCTCTAACTCACATAAGAAACATAAAGAGATAGTAATCATTTGAGTTTCTTAACCTGCCATTTTTCTCCTGCAGAGAGCCCTATCCCGTAAGGGTTCGAATCGCATGGAGAGGAGGGGCGGTGAAGAGCAGGAGCCAGAGGACTTGGCGAAAAGACTTATCATTAAAGGTGACAAGTTAGTGCTCTCTTTGTCTTTGATTATGCATTCATTGATTATACGTACCTTAAATCAACTAGTTTTTTTAATCAACTTGCCGTTCGATCCTAGTCTCTTTGTTTTCTTGGCGTACATACATGTTTTAACCATCAACCTAAACATTTATTTGTTTCTAGACCAGAAAAATTGCAAAATGCCCTAAGTTCCTAAGTACATTTCTTAAGTTTCTTTAGATAATGGAAGAGACGTCTTTCCCGGCCTCTGCTACTAGTTTATGGTTGGCAAGCAACTGCTTTTTGTGTATATTTACACAGTTAAATTGTGAGTGGGAACACAGCAGTTTTATTTTCTTGTACTACGCTACTGTTGCTGGTATTCAACAGTAATAACGACTGGTGTTTATAATTCTTTTGGTTGAATACTTTTTTACTGCAGTTGTGCCGTCTCAGTTGGAGCAGCTTAAGTTACCCCTGGTGCAGAACAAATCTTTGATTGCTCCACAATGTGCTGCCTGCGCACCTGTTCTAACTGACTCCGTTGAAGGAAGGAACAAAAGATTTAATCGACTCACATCGTTTCATCCCCGGAAAATTCTTCTCTTCTTTGCAACTTTGTAAGTCGCCCCCCCTTTTTGAGATGTCATTCTATTCTGCTGAAGTTTTTTCTTCCTTGGTTGTTCTGAGCTTAGTTAAATAGGTAGCACACAACGAATATCCTCACGGGTAAAAAATATAGCTTGCGATAAATATAACCTTATAAGAACTGCCCAATGGCATATGTGTGAGTAACTAGCAGGAACGCTGTTCGACCGGGTCAAGGAAAGGAATCACAGGACGCCACTTTTCCTTCTAAATTACATAGGAATGGTGTGCCAACATAGCACGAACTGAATCTGGTAAATATGTGGTGAATGTGAGCTCCTCACTGGTCCAGCTTCTGCCACTATGTCTGTCCAGATCAACTGCACTTGGGGAAAGTGATGTGGTTTCTTGTCAGTAGTTACCATTGTAATCTGCTACAAGATTTTCCGAACAGTGTTAGGCCTGATACTAGTTTGGCAAATTGCCTGGCATGTAGTCAGAATGCACGTTTCCAACAGGCTGGTTACTTGGTAAACACAATAGTAGTATTCAAGAGGACAGATTGGTTCTATACTTATTGAACTGATGGAAGCTGCCGAAGCACATTTGCCTCTGTTCTTGGAGTTGTTTACAGCACTAGTGGCTGCTCTCTAACCATTCCCTCCTTTCTGCCATGTTTCTCCTCAAACAGGTCGAGCGTCGGAACGATGATACTGATATACTTCACGCTCGCCATCAACAGCAAAGCGGAAGCTTAGCCGTCGCCGAGGTGAAATTGGCTGGCGGGCGGTTCAGCGGTACATCCCATAGCTACGAAGATCTTGCTTCTTTCTTTTCAGATTTTTGTTCCGGTGGGGGAGAAGGAAGTAGCAGCGATGATGCATGCAGCCAGGCTCTCACCTCTGACATGCTGCTGCTGCTGCTCAAGTGGTGCTCAGTTGCTCACCACTCGTTGCTCCTTTACCCCACCAAAAATTCTTTCGATCCGTGTGTATAAATATTGCTGTGAGCCCATGGATAGAAAGAGAGGTTAGCAGAGAGAGAGAGAGAGAGCCGTTGGTGATGATGAGTGCGTGCTGTGTGCTGAGCTGAGCTGGGGCGTGTGATCTCTGCTGCTGATCCAGTGATTAATATATCCTCTTTTTCTTTCTGCCGTGTGATTCCCAGCACGGCTGTAAAAGATCTAAGGCGAATCATTGTGCCCTGTGGCCTGTGGGGGAGTTGCGTCTTGGTCCTTGAATGGATGCCCTGGATATTTCTGTGCGAACCATCTCCAATAAGTTATTTTTATAAGCTACTTTTTAGCTTCTTTTTTTCTTATCTCCATCGCTTCTCTCTTGACCCATCTTTCATTTTCTTTTCTTGTTTTGGTTCTCGTGCAAGGTTGTTTCTTAGCTAAGAAACAGCTTGCTCCATCCATCTATGTTTCTCTTTTATGTTTTTACCTCTAAAAGATGACTGACATAGCCCTGCTGGAGAAGGCTGACTGAGAGCACCCGGGGAACCAACGTAACTGGAGCGGAGCGGAGCGTAGAGGTCTGTAGAGTAAATTCATTGCGCCCCAACGACTCCCATTTACGCCGCTCTTGGGCAGACTGCAGTGCTCGCAGAAGAGTTAACGTCTGACGCTCGCGGCCTTATGCGTTTGCGTTGCGAGCAGCGTTTCCTCTGGGGCTCCGACTGCGTGCACAACCACAGTTTTTTCTTTTAAAAACCTGGTGTGCGCATCGCGCCCACAGCGACACCACCACCATGATCTTTTCCAATTCCTCGTTGGCACTGTCCTGCCCCGCTGGTCTTCGCATCAAATTGCAGCCTGAATTTATTTGCTAGAGAGGCTCGCGGGCTTTGGTGAAGGACGAGTGGGAGGGGGACATCGAGTTGGGCTCCAAACAAAGCCCAATTCAATAAACCCAATGTGGGCATTAGGAGACATGGATGGGAGAGGCCGAAGGGAGGATTTGTTAAGCTGAATGTTGATGCTGCTTTTTCTTTTGATTGGAGTGCGGGAGCAACAGGTGCAGTTATTGGGGATGAGTTTGGAACTTTTCTAGCAGCTAGCCCTTGCGGTATTGTTCATGTTGCGGATGCTCCGACTGTGGAGGCGAGAGCTATGCGAGATGGTCTCATTCTTGCGGGGCATATTGGATGCACCAGGATTATTGTTAACAGCGATTGCATGGAGGTTATTAATACAATGCGTAATGTAGGTAATTCAATTGATCATGCGGCCGCTATATACAAAGATTGCTCGTCTTTGGCACGAGGCTTCGCTGAAGTTAGCTTTGATCACTGCCCCAGGGAAAGTAATGAGGTCGCTCATATCCTTGCGTGTAATGCGAAGGGTCCCAATCAATTGTTTGGGTTGAGGAACCTCTGGACTTTATTCTTGCTGCCCTTACAAACGATGTAACCCTGTTCGCAAATCAATAAAATTGCCCTGATGGCTTAAAAAGAAAAGAGCACTGGCCAGTGGGCACGGGGGGTGCTTGATCCTGGTGCTCATACGCGGCCCTGAAGCTCAACCAGGTGCACGGCCCATCATCTAGCTTTACTCGGGCAGCTCACTGGGTGAAACCAAAGCTATTATTTTTTGAGTGTAAAGGGGATATATTAATTAGAATCAAGTTGCATACAATCATGGTTAAGGGCCTCAGAGATATTGGCTGGAGTGTGAAGACGCTAAACCGCACATCGTCCTGCATTCTTAGCCAATTGAGCTAAAGCATGAGCTACCTTATTACAATCCTGCTTCATCTGGCACACTTGTGCTTCATGGATTACGGACAGAGATGCAGAGATGTCTTAAAAAATTGGCGTCCATTTAGAGCAAGTCAGCGTATTGGAATTCACGCCAAAAACCACCACTAAGCAGTCTGATTCCAATGTGATCGGCATGTGAATCCATTCAGCGGCAAGCCGGCATCCTTCAAGAAGGGCTAACGCTTTCGCTTCTGTCGTGTCCGAGCAATTGTCAAATGTTCTGCAGGATGCGAGTAAGACTAGACCGCGGCAGTCGCGCGCAATGACACCGTTAGCAGCCTTACCAGTTGATGCACAAAAGACCCCGTCCACATTAACTTTAGCTCGTCCCTCGGATGGAGGATTCCAGCTAGTAATCACATTCGCTGCAGCAGGCTGAGATATCTCCCTGCTTGTAGGAGCTTTTCCTTTATCATTGCTCTGAATAGCACTTGCAGGAGAAGAAGAATCCACCATTGAAAGCAGGAAATCAATCAATTGGCCAATGGTTGCATCACCCTTCCCGTGAATAGCATCATTTCGAAGGAACCACGCATGCCAGAGCACCAGAAGCAATTGGGATTTCATCCTGTCGTTGAGAGTGTCAAGAAGTATCAGGAGCCAATCCCGGCCCGCATAGCACAGGGAGTCTTCAGCTGGTAGTGTCCAGAATTGGCGCATACCATCATGAAGAGCTCTGGCTTTGGAGCAGCCAACTGTAGCATGAAAACCATCTTCAATAGCGAAACCACACCGATCACAGATATTGGATGTTTCCAGTTTACGTCACCACTTATTCTTCTTTGTAGCTAAGCAATCATGAATCAGTCGCCAAGCAAAGATCCTGACTTTCGGAGCAACCTTAATTTTCTAGAAGCTAGTCCATAACTGCCGCTCACCATCTCCAGCACTGTTGGTGGCGCCTACCTGACGAGCCAGAGTTGTTTCACTCCAGGCCAGCCGATAAGCGCTTTTCATAGAAAAATGCCAGTCTTCTCATGGTGCCAGGCTAAGAAATCATCTCCCCCTATTGCTGGAATTTTCAGCCTTAAGATTGCTTCCACGTCATAAACGTGAAACAGTTGATACAGAAGGTTTCTATCCCATTGGTTGGTACCGTCCACGAAAAGATCAGACACCCATCGCAACCGGTTGAAGCATTTGCAAGCTGGGACCGCGGCCGATGACTCATGCGGAATCCATCGATCTCTCCATATCCTAATTCTGTCGCTACTCCCAACATGCCAGATTAGACCACGTTTTAGCAACTCGAGGCCATGTTTGATACCTTTCCACGATGGTGAGGATGCAATAGGGAAGCTTGTGTCGATGAGTTCACCGTTGGAGAAATATTTCGCCTTTAAGAGACGTGCACATAAGCTATTCGGATGCTGGATTAAACGCCACGCCTGTCGAGCGAGTAACGCTTGATTGAAGGCTTGCAAATCTTGAAAACCTAATCCACCAAGGGCTTTGGGACTAGTCGGCTTATCCCAAGCGGTCCAATGCACTTTGCGATGGCCATCATCTTCACCCCACTAGAAACTTCTGATCATCTGAGTATATTCATCACAGAAACGTGTAGACATCTTGAATATCCCCATGCTATATACCGGGACGGCTTGAGCAACGCTTTTAATTAACACCTTGCCACCGGATGATAGGTATTTCTTAGACCAGGTCAATAGTCGTTTAGCGAACCGTGTTTTGATTGGTTGGAATTGCTTGGGCTTTGTGGCGTACCCGGTTTTGAGGCTGGATAAACCCTTGTGTTTATCGTGTGTGGCGTACCCGGTTTTAAGGCTGGATACTCCCTTGTGATTACTGTACCGGTCCCTGGATCAGTAGCCGGTACACACAAGTTAACCTGTGTATCACTGTCATACACGCATATCATGTTACAATATGTAAATAGACCGTCAAGGTCAATAGTCTGATACCTGTAGCCCAACGGCTATAAACTTGCAGCGGAAATCAAGTGGTGATGAGGCCCATCAATATGTCATATCCAACAGGCAACTGACTGGGGTTACGCCCTAGCTGTTGTGATCGTAATCATATCTTTGGAATTGATGTCTCCTTCATCTAGCCAAATCAACAAGCCAGGTGAGTACGTTGAATGTACTCGCAAGCTATTCCCACAGGAGAATTATACAGCAATATTTCATGCAAGGTGTAATTCAAGGAATAGCTCTATCCTAAGTTGCTTGTTGTGCGGAAATGTAAGTTTTCAATTTAAATACGAGAATAGTAGATTTCAAAGCAGTTTTGTAAATCATAGCAATTCAAAGCAACAAAACTTCTCTTGAGGTAGACCCGGCTACCTCCTTTTTATCACTTGTGAGGACTCAGTTCATACTACCCCGGGCAGTATGACTAGCATCCTCATTTCATTGCTCAGCTCGTACTATCCTGGGTAGTACAGCTGGCCTCCTCAATGCAGAGCTCAGCTCGTGCTATCCCGGATAGCACGGCTAGCCTCCGCTTAACTCAATGCTTAGCCCGTACTATCCCGGATAGTACGGCTAGCATCCCCCTCCTGTAATTCCTTGCTACCAGCCGTGTAGCATAAATTGCACCCTGTGGACACATCATGCCCACGTCCTTAATCCCTTTCCCAAGCTTTCGCAAACAAAACTCAGTCTAGCCAATGTGTGGCCTTGCCAGTTCATGTCCATGACCGAGGACGCGGCTATTCGTTGCACGGCTTTACCCACAAGATGTAAATTCACCCTTGTCGCCGCACGTGTTCGGGTGCACTTCACGAGGTGCACTGGCAGGGTGGTTACAACGAGGCCTTCGCCTGCTTCCATACTAGAGCTGGACCCACTAGGTGGTTGACCCAACTTTTGCGTCCCGGACCAAAAAAGGGACTCCCCACCTTTGTGTCGCATCAACACCCAAACGCCCAGCGGTGGTGGATCTCTAGGACTTTAAACACCCAGCACATGTTTCCTACTTCCCACGGGTCCATACTCTAATACTTGCCGGGGTACTGAGCCAAGTCCTTCCCATAAAGGACATGTGGACGTACGGTGAGGAACTGGTTTAGCGGCACTTAGGCTCGGTCCTTAACTGATTCGAGCAAGACTCCATTTTCCGACCCCATGTCGTCTCGACAAATATGGCTCCATCCGATGCTCTACATCCCCAAGCATCACTTATCATTCTCACCCGAATCAAAATCATCTCCACTTTTCTTTTGGGGTTTTGGCAAACACCTCTTTAAAAGGCCACCTCGGATAGCACATGCTACCCGAGGGTGTTATTTCCCATGACCCAACGGGGTTTGTAAAATCGGTATAAATTTTGGTTTTAGCTACAGCAGGGCTAAGCGTGGCTAATGCCTATAGCCTTAATATTCTTATCGGTCGTGGAACAACCGACTATTATACCTGAGGTTACAAAGGTCGGATATTCAGATCTAAGTATTGTGCAACTACTGGGTATAGCTACTTCTACATAAAATATCGTTAATAACTACATAGCATGCAGAGTTCGCAAACAAAATAAATAAGATTTCATACATATGGGATTCAACATGATCAAGGTGGGAATGCTTGCCTGGCAATATTGTCCGGGGCTTGGTCTTGAACCAAATTTGACAGCTGTCCAAAATCCTTCGCGCGATATCTCCTAGCGTCGATATCTCCTAGCGTCGATATATACACGTCGAAGGAACGACGAATAAATCAACATTGCAAGGAAAAGCCAAATAACATCGAATGCGGAACCAGAGACTTCAACACACGAAATCATAACGTGTTTGGTTAGCCGTTTGATTTTAAGGAGCTTTAGAGAGCTAGGGTCGGGTGCCTTATGTTACTTGGCGGGAGATATCAGCTCACGGCATATCACCGGTTAAGGTCTCTCCTTGTCTCTCATACACTTTCGTAGTGGGACTAGGGTTTTATGGGCCAAGAGGGACATGGCGCCCTATTGGTCTTTTACCAATATGTGCCCACTCCGAGGGTTCCAAGGCTACAAGATGACTTACACTGCAAATACCACCACAAAGGTGACTATAGACTATGCTCATGTCACTATTTGCATCTAGCTAGAGATTAACTGAATGACAAGGTTCTTAGGATTTCTAACTCTACGTTCAGAACCAAAAGGAAGGAACACCAACTTAGCATGGTCATGAGTCTAGGGTTTAGGGTTTTGGCAATTATGCTTTTAGATTGGTTCTTATGGTTTTGGGGTAGATTAGATGTCCTCAGGTGTCAATGCACAGGGGGCTTTAGACCTGGCCAGAAAAGTCTAAATTGTACCTATAAGTTTTTGGACTTTAGATTTTAAAGGAAGAAAAGAAATTTTCAGGCAATCATTATATAACATGAAGTGATGATTTTTAGGCATAAAGGAATTTCCAAGTTCATTAGGTTTTGTGTCAAAATGATCTAACCTTCCAGATTGTCATGTGCTAATGAAAGCTTAATATACTTGGAAGCATGCAAGAATTACTTTGGTGCCCTGGATTTAACCAACTCCGCATACAGGATGTATTAAAGAAGAAGGAGAAACAATACTACCTTATTCCTCTCTGTTTTAAATTAAACGGTTTAATTTCAAAATTGTATTTGAACCAAAAGTTTAGAAATTACTTTAGGATCCTGGAACGGGAGCAAGCTAATGGAAAACCGGCCAAACACTCGCTGAACCGATCGAAAAGTGCCGGGACCGGTTTACTGCCAATAGGGTGGCGTCGGTGAGGTTAAAGTCAAACGGTATTAACCGTATTAGGCTTGCGATTAGGCGGGCGGTGAGTTGTTAAGAGCTTCAGCAAACCAGGGTTTGGGATTAGACGATGGCGCCGCGAGGTTTACCAATGGCGGCGATGGTTCGGGCATCGTCCCTGGCGGAGGGCGTAGGAGTTGGGCGGAGCTGCGCAGTGAGTCGGGGCGGCGGATTGATGAAGAAAAACCACAGCTCGACTAGGGCGGCCGGGGCGCTTGGAAAGGTTTGCCGACGAGCTCGGCGGACCTGGTGGCGGTGCTGTTGCTGGGGATTGGCCGGCAGCGAGGCCCGGTCTTGGCCGAGGTTGGGGCGGCAACAGAGTTTAGCTCCAACTGGTGGTGGCGCCTGGAACAGAGAGCCTCACCGGCAGCGCGGTGGCGAGGACCGGCAGGCGACGGGTTCGCCGAGCAGGGTGGCGGCACGCTAGTGACCTCGGTGAAGAGTACTGTGGTGGCGGTTGCCGCTGGGGTGACGGAAGCGGCGGCAGGTGGAGGGGATGCGGAGCGGCGGGGGCTCCCGAAGCTTGCGGGTGGCGATGGCGTGCGCCCGGGCGGTGGGAGGCGCAGATGGCCGAGTGGGGCAAGGCGTTGTGGGGCTATGATGCACCGGGGGGAAAGGCGGCCGAGGTGTTACCGATGGCGGCACGTCGGTGCAGTCCCCGCCAGCGGAGAGTGGTACTGGCAGGTCACCGGGGCTGAGGAGCTCGTGGCCAGCGGCCAGCGTGCCAGAGCTCGTGGCCGGAGCTAAAGGAGCATAGGAGTGGGCTCGGTGCTTTGAGGAGAAATGGAGGAAGGGAAGGAGATGCCTAGCTGGATGGGAGCTTCAGCTCAAGAGAAGAAGAAGTTGGTGGCATCTAGCTGTGGCTCGGTGTGCCTTGGTCCGGAAGGGAGAGGGGTAATGCCGCTCGGGTGCTCGAGAGATAGGAGGAAGAAGGATAGCTCAGGTATGAGGATTTGCAGCAGCTCGGTTGAACACAGCTAGCACTGCTCGGGAGTGGAACAAGCAAGGAGGAAGGTGGATGGTTGCTCAGGGAAGAAGAATGGAGAATGGGGAAAAAGGTGAGCTCGTGCTGTTCTTTTTACCGAAGCGAGGAAAATTAAAGAAGAAGCACGGGGTGGTTAGAGTGTGCTGTAGATGCAGTAAAGTTGGGCACCGTATTTGTACCAGCTGGGTGGCGTGTCAACGCTGGCAACAGTGGAAATCTAGCTGAGCTTGACTGATTGATATTGAGGAAATGAGGTGGCTGGGCTTCACAGGGAAATGGGGAGGTGCTGGACAATGGGGAATAGTCGTCGTAGCAGGGAGAAATAGAACGATAGCAAAGGGAGAACATGGGGGTTTAGAGAAATATCTCAAATATTTTGGGTGGTGAATTTGGGACAATGTTTGGAATGTGAAGCGCAACGTTTAATTTTAGAGATGGATTAGATTCGCGAGGATTAGACTTATATAGGTTTAAGGCATCTGGATACCTAAATCGATCGAAGTATATCTCGATTTCAAGCCTAGATCGGTTCCGACGTTTTGCACCTTGCGGTACCGTCGTTAACACCAATACGATGTAAAGGGAAGAACTTCAAGGTACAAGGCCAAAATGGAACATGTTTTATTATTATTATTACTGTTATTAAAAATTTTAAATAATCAAAGATAGGTGAGAGGTCATATTTTAAGTGCTTCAGGAACATTGTTCCAAACATCTCGTTAATGGAATTTGTTTACATGGTTACATGATCAAGACGAAGATAGGAGGGCCGAGGAAGGGCAAAGAGCTAGGGTTGTGGATTCTACCTTTGTTCGAAGAAATCGAAATAGAGTTCGGAGTGCATGTGCACACATGCACTTAGAGTTTTAGCATATATAGGGTTGCGACGAAGCTAGTGTAGTCATAAGGGGTCGTGGTGGGCTAGGGTTTGAGGAATAACGCCGGTATACTCGCGTATATGTATAGAATTTCAGCAGAGTCGAACGATGGTTAAAGTTTGATCCGTCGTTCGGGAAGGAGGGGTTAGGGTTTTGCGTATATGCGTATATACAAAAGCAGTATATATGTGCATACACGCATGATAGGACATGGCGGCGTAGGTGGTAGAAGATCACTTCCTTCGAAAGAGGTTTGCGAGGTATATACGTTTCCATTTCACAAAGGTACCGTGTGGGTTCTTCGCTACAGATGTGGGTCTAGGTTGAACTGGATAGGCAAAGGAGCAAGGGTGCCGAGGGTGTGTTCGTGGCGAAAATGCAGGGGCGAGTAGCCGCGGATGGATATAGGGTGTTGAACAGAGTTGCCCGTGCTGACGGACGTAATTCGGGGAATTAGGGTTTCGACAAAACGGAGATCAAGAAAGATAGGAGCAAGGGTTTTCGTGTTTTGGTGTTTAGCTACATCGTGATTTGAATTTAAAGTTTTGGTTAGGTATATTTTGGCTGACGTTATTAGCGAAAAAGTTTTTGTTAGCCCTAATTTTCGGATTTTGGAAAATCAGGGTGTGACACTGTGCTAGTCCCATGATCAGTAGCTAGCACACACAAGTACTTGATAGCATAGACATGCAATACATCATTCATTACATCAAATAGCCATAACTGGTCTTCATTTAGTACAAGCCAGGCTTATTGGGCGAATTTAAAATAGCAGTGGAAATAAACACGCGGTAAATAACCCATCAATATGCCGAACCACAGGCAACTGACTAGGGTTTGAAACCCTACGCCTCGAAATCACTGTCGCTATCTCCGGTCGGGTACTCCTCCTCATCGTCTGGCCACATAACAAGCCAGGTGAGTACTTTGAATGTACTCGCAAACTTCCCACCAGAGAGTTTGATGTGGATAATAATGCATGCGGGGGGTTTCAAGAAATGGTTCTAACCTATGTTTCATGTTGTGCGAGAAAGTAAGTTTGCATGAAATAAGTAAATAGATATTAAAAGCAGTTTTCATAAATTTCCATGGTATTCCGAGACGAACATCTGTTCATCTGTTCCTTCCCGATACGACGGGATTCATTACTGTGCTTTCCTACAACAACGGAAAGTCTCACAATCACCCGCTTCAGCGGGGAGTCTCAGCTCACCCGTTACAACGGGGATACTAGGGTTTGCCCGAGTTCATGGGAAAACCCCTTCTTCACTCTTCCCGGCTCAACGGGAACTTTTCAGGTCACCCTGCAATCACGGCGGGTCGCGTCCTTAATCCCATAACCACATTTTAGGGTTGGAAACCCAATCTACTTTAGTGTGGCCTAACCAAGTCTGTCCATGACCGTGGACACGGCTATTCAAATAGTTTTTACCCTCTGCAGATGTGGTACGGCTTTACCCACACGATGTATGTCACCCTGGGCATACTGTGCACCACATACAACCAGAGCTCGTACAACGAGACTCTTCACCAGAGTAAACCTAGCCATGAACCCGCCAGAAGGACATGTCCCCAACCTAGCTTGAGTCAGTATCATCGCTTGCAAGGAGGTTGGTGTTCCAATTTTGTGGTGAACAAGCCATCGCTTTCCCGTGAAATTTTTTTCTCTACAGAGGCTACAACCTCATCTGCACGCTTCACACTGCCCACGGGTTCATGCTAGTCTCAGACCGGGTACTGCGTCAAGTCCTTCCCATAAAGGATATGTGGACGTACGGTAAGATTTGGCCAAACGACACTTAAGCTCGGTCCTTAGGTGATCCGAGAGGGACTTCACACCACTCCCATAAACGGGCAGCGAGAACCACGCCGGGCATTACCTCGCACTTTAACAAGCTTCCTGTTTTCCCCCTTCATTTTCGACCCGGATCAAAATCTTCTCCATTTTGTTTTTTAGGTTTTAACCAAAATCTTTTTACGGTAAAACATCCCAACCCATGGATATACTGCCTTCATACACCTCCGGACACGACAGTCCGTTTCCAAGTTTTCACCACATGAAATATTGGGTATTTCTTCCTTTTTGAAAACCTCATTTTCTATTGCAGGGCTAAGCCAAGTAGGTATATATATACTACCCTAAGTTTCCGGTAACTTCTCCGGAGTATGTAGTCCTTAGGGCGACAAGGAGTTCGGGGTCGAACTAGGGTTTGCTAAGCATTGGTCATAACTACACGGACATAAAATAACGGGTATAAGACATAGCATGCAGGTTTCATAAAACAAAATACATTTCATAAACTTGGGATTCAATACGATCAAGGGTGAAAATCTTGCCTGGCAGTTCCTGGTCTTGTTCCGGACGCGGGGATGCTTCTGGTTCCTCCTGACGAACGTACTTCACACCGTCAACTACACGTTTCAAAATAACGCCAATAAGAACCAAGCGACACGAAGTACCAAAAAGGGAAACCAGTGGAGAACATATGCCATGCTTGCAAGAATAATAGGGAAGAAGAGAAGTGTTGCCTTTATATTTTATGCGGGGACTAAGTAGATTAGGGTTTTATGCCTAGAACATCTTTTGCTCGGAAACCCTAGTTTTAACATGGTGGAGGAGGTGCCCAGGGGCTTAGTGGTTCAAAAGATACGGGAGAAATATTCTTGACGAGGTTTAACATGGTTGGGTGTTATAGAAAACATATATATGCACATGAAATTGACATTAGGGTTTTAGGGTTTACATGTGCCTTCTTTATCTTTCGAAACATGCAACATATGTATATATACATATATGTGGGTTTTTATGCTAAGTTCAGAATATTAAAGCTTAAGCATGTTAGAAACTTTGGAATGGATCAAGAGTTCAAACAGATTTTCAAAAAATATTTGAATTCAAAAGGGTATTTGAAATACTCACTGTGCAGTAAAGAAAACTTGAGTTTTTTGAAAATTTGTTTGAACCAAAAGGTTTTAAATATTTTTAGGATCAATTTTTGTTTTGGAACATTTTCAAGAACCGGACATTTAGATGCTAAACCGGCCGAACCAAAGACTAGGACTGGTTCTGGAGTTAAACCGGAGGGTTTTCTGATTTTACGCTTCCTCACGTGTGGTTTATGCCTTCTGAGTTGCGAAGGCGGAGAGAGAGCGGAGCGTCTTCGGCTGCGCGAGAAAACAGCCCGGGTGGCCATGGACCCACACGTCAGCGGCCTGGCTCGGGATTCCTGTGGCAGGGGACCGAGGCCGGGATGGGGCCTAGCTGTCGGTGGCTTGGGTGCTCGACTCCCGGGTGAGTTGCTCACTCACCGCTCGGTCTGGGCGAGTTCACCGACCGGGTTAGCTCCCGCTGGCGGAGAAGAAGGAGAAGATGGCGCCGCCGCTCGGTTTGGGAGGCGGGAGGTGGAAATCGGTTGGCTGGCCAAGGGGAATGCGAAGGCGACGGGGATTTGGTGGAGGCGGCTTGGTGGCGAGGGAATCTCGGGATGAACCGAGGCGAGCGAGCTTGGTAGACCAGTGGGAATGGTGAGTAGTGGAGCTAGGGAGTTTGGCTTTGCTTGGTTGCCCAAGGGGATAGTGGAGGTTGGGGATGTGAATGGCTCGGGCATGGTCCCTTTTGTAGGCGCAGGTGCTAGCTCACAAGGTGGCGGGGCAGAGGCCGCTTGGTGCTGCCGTGCACGGTGATGGGACAAGGCAGCACAACGATTACAGAGGGGAAGGGTTGGCGTGGAGGTGCATGGCTCGGATAGGTAGCGTCTTGAGCAAGAGATGCGACAGAAGGAGGCGGTGGCGTGCTGGTGCCAGGTCTTGTCACCCGTGCTCGGTGCGCGCTCAGAGCGTGGCCGGATCAGCATACGCGTGTACACATGCGCTCTGGTGTGCCGAGGAGTAACCAAAGGAAGAGCTTTGGAGAGCGGACACCGAATTGTGGAGAGGAAAGGTAGCTAAGGGGTTTGCCAATGTCGGCATGAGGTGACAAGGAGGTTGAATACTGTGGAGCTAGGGTTTTGGTTGAAGCAAGGATGATAGGGACAGGTGCCTGAGGGTGACCAGAGTCTTGGTAAAAAGTTTGGAGTAAAAAGGGAGAAGAGATAAGCTTGATTTCATGGAGAGAAGGAAGAATGCACAAGGTGTTCGGTAGAGTTTCTAGCAAAACTTTGCACTGGACTTGGATATGTTTTTGAATATTTGAGTTACTGGTACTAAGATAAACATTTTGGGATTTTATGGGATTTTTCTAAACAAGATTTGAAAGGGTTGTAGTTTAAGGTGAAGATTTGACCTAATTTCAAATTTGGATGTAATCCAAGATTTTTGAATTGGACCCTCAAATATTATTTCACAATTTGGTGACAGATGGCTTTAAGAAGTTTATGAGAATTTCCTAGAATTTTTTGGTGGAAGAAAACACATACAATGTGGATTTTAGGGTTTTTGCCCGATAAAAGAATTATTAGGAATTAGGGCGACAGATTAGGTTTTAGGGTTTCGGGCGACGGCACGATTGAGGTAGGGTATGGGGGAGGTTAGAAATTATATTTGGAGTGTCGGGAGCAAAGATGGGTGAGTTGCCACTTAGGGTTAGGGTTTGGGTGGTGTCGTGTGTATACTATGCGTGTGTTCCAATTAGGGTTTCGGTTTTATGCACATGCGATGCTAGGGTCACGACTTGGGTTTGTTGCGTGACGGTGCAACTTAACTCAAGTGCTCCCATGAGATGACATGCTCCGAGAAACACGGAAATCCAAATGAACATGCAATACTATTAAGACATATACGCATATACGCGTCTTAGGATTAGGTTTTCGAAAAATTGGATTGCTTAAAAACAGGGTGTGACAGGCTTCATGCGCCCATCCGGAGTAGGAAGGCCAAGATACTTTTCTTCGAACATTGAGTTGAAAACGTGTAATTCTAACATAACTACCTGCTGCAAATTGATAGAGCAAAAGGGGCTAAATAAAATGGAACATTTAGCTGGATGAATTAGTTGTCCTGTGCCGCTTTCAAACATGAGCAGCGCTTGTTTTACAGCCCGAGCTTGCAGCTGATCCGCTTTCATAAATAACAAGCTATCATCAGCGAATAACAGATGAGATATCCCTGGGCCTCTGCGGCAAATCTGTAGAGGTGTCAGCTGGCCTTCATGAGAGAACTTCTATAGCACTCGAGCTAATCCATCAGCCACAAATAAAAAGATATAAGGGGATAAAGGGTCGCGTTGACGTAATCCCCGTGATGGTTTAAATGGTTCAGACAGGGAGCCATTAAAACGTACTCTGTATCGAACAGTATTAACGCAAGCCATATTCCATTGTATCCACTGACGGCTGAAACCCAGCTTTTCCAGAACTCGTTCCAGGAAGCCCCAATCAATCCAATCATATGCCTTGGTTAGATCCAACTTGAGGGCACATAAGTTTTTACTTTCCCGATCGCAGCGTTGAATGGCATGGAAGCATTCAAAGGCAATAAGTGCATTATCAGTAATCATTCGGCCCGGAACGAAGGCACTCTGTTCAGGGGAAATCAATACATCAAGGAAAGGTCTTAGTCGGTTGACAAGGCATTTTGAAATTACTTTATATATGACGGTGCACAGGCTAATAGGCCGGAAGTCTTTAACTTCTTCAGGAATACTTTTCTTAGGAATCATCGCAATAGTGGCGTCATTGACTCCCTCTTGCATGACGCTATCAGAAAAGAATTGAGTTACACCTTTCAGTACCTCCTCTTTCAAGATGGCCCAATTGTGCTGAAAGAAACGAGCTGGGAAACCGTCTGGTCCTGGAGCTTTGAGTGGTCCAATCTGGAACAAGGCGTTAGATATCTCCTCTTCGGAGAAAGGCCGACAAAGCACTTCATTCATCTCGGTGGTGACCAGATCATCAAACATATCAATTAGAGACTCCGGGTTAATAGTGGAATCTTTTGTAAATAGGGTCTGAAAGAAGCTTGTTGCAAGGGCTGCCATTTCTTCAGGTTTATCTGTCCACGAGCCATTCTCTTTCTTCAGCTTATGAACTTTATTCTTCGTTGCTCGCCAGGTTGCTTTGCGATGGAAATACTTGGTATTCCGATCGCCTTCTCGCAGCCATGTGACTCGAGATCGCTGAAGCCACATAATCTCCTCCCTGTGTAGCAATTCATTCATCTGCTTCTTCATAAACTGCACTTCCTGATTAGAGTCCGGGCATCCCTGTAAATGTTTATCTTCTATGTTCACTCGTACTTTTGAGAGCTCTTTTTTAATGTTCCCAAATTCTCATAACTCCAAGAATGTAATGTGTTCATAAGATGATGTAGCTTCTCGTTTATCTCCCCTAAATTGCTGGTCCTGGTACCACAGTCCCAGGCATCTTTTATCACCTCAGAGAATGATTTTTCTCTTTTCCACATTACTTCATAACGTTTGACATGTTGTGTCCGAGTGGTAGATGACGTAGTCAGCTCAAGTAAAATTGGGGCATGATCAGAACATGATGAAACAAGGTGACAGAGACGTGCTTGTGGAAACCAGGAAGACCAGGTTGGGCATGCCACCCCACGGTCAAGACGAACACGAACGTTGTAGCTACCCTGTCGCTGATTATCATATGTCCAACTGCGCCCTGTGTATCTGATATCATGGAGGTCGCAAAGAGCAAGAACCTCCCGAAAGTCCATCATATACCATTCAGAGCGTCGACGCCGTGAAAGATGTTCAAACTGCCACATAGCTTCATTAAAGTCACCTATCATGAGCCATGGAATAGAGAGATTATGTGTAAATCTTCTGAGCAATGTCCACATGTGATGTCTATCTTGTTGCCGAGGTTCACCATACACGAAGGTACCTCGCCATTCCCTTCCCTCAGCTGTGTCATGTATCTTCACATCTATATGGTGTTTATTATAAGACTGGAGCTGAACCGTAATAGATTCATCCTAGAATAAAGCAAGACCACCTCCTTTACCGTCACCTGCAACAGCAAAACAATGGCGTAGTCCCAATCGCCACTTCAGTTTTTCAACATATTGCACAGGTTGCCGAGTTTCTGAAAGGAAAATCAGCTTTGGACGATGTGTTGCACCTGGCAAACAAGGTCGTGAACCATCCGAGGTCATCCAATACCTCGGCAGTTCCAGCTCAGGATATTCATTGTGCACGGCGGCACTCCTCGAGGGAGCCCGCCGATGGTGCATACATAATAGTGTTTGATGCTTGTGTTAATTCCTTTTTCACACGTTTCTGCTCACGGAAGGTCAGTTTGCTTGGTGGTGGAGGAGGTAAACACAATAGGTTTCCATCATGCTTGTTCCGAACAGTGCTGATCAACATTGGACGCAAGGGAGGTCATGTCTAGGCTTTTTCGAGCATTGCCATATCCATCATCCTGTCGGAAAGACACTAGCTTTAGCGGACTGGAAGCTGTATCAGTCTCATCAAGAGGAGCTTTCCTCTTGTCCCCAGAGCTAGCAGAGTTACTATGCTGTGAGGTACTATCTGGTACAGCAGGGCTTTCTTTATTACGACGGTCAACTCTAGAGCCATATCCATGCAAATCAGATCGTTGCCGGCCACGCCAGGGTGTATCAGTGAGCAGCTAATCGCCATACTGTTTGTCTTTCTCTGCATGGATTCTAGTATCACACTCTTTGCAATTGTGGCCTAAGTGTCCGCACACCTCGCAAAAATGAGGAAGGCGCTCGTACTTGACCTGAAACCACTCTTTTTTGCCGCGTCGAACAACATAGACAAAATGTGTCAGAGACTTCTGAATATCCAACTGAACCCGAGCCCGTATGAAATTCCCACCTTCACGCCTTGTGATTCCAGTTCCAGAGTCATGAGTTTGCCAATGCGGCTAACTAGTCGAGAGCAAACCGAGTACGTACGATATTTCTCCGGAAGATCATGAACCTGGATCCATATTGGCATGGAGTCAAGATTGATTTCAGATGGTTTAATAAGCCCATCGTACTCTGCCAGTATAACACCAAATCCGCGAAAAAGCCAAGGTCCAATCCCCATACTTTCTCCCAATCACCAAGACAGAAAAAACACACCACAAAGAGGTTCTCTCCCAGCGCACGAAAATTTGGTTCATGCGCCAAGCTCCATGCTGTACGAATATTAGAGAAAAAGGCCGCTTGGCTAAACACTTTAGTTGTATGAACTCTGGCCAAAGCGAGCCATTGTGGATGTTCTTCCGCATCGTTTTCATCCTCCTCAAAAATAACTTCATCAACTTCTTCGTCCTTCAAATCGAGATGTTGTAGAAGCTGATCGAGAGATCCAACTGTCGGCCCATCCATATTACCAGCACCGATCGCATCCGCACCAGCTCGATCAGCCATCGTCGCCAAGAGCACCTGTCAAGTTGAATACTACAAGGGGCTGAATACCAATGTGTTCCAAGGCCGGGAAGCAAAGCCAGGGTGCCCCTTTATCGACCCGGAACGGACGCCGGGAATCAGAAGTGAACTCGAAGTCGGAGGACGTAGGGAACTCAGCACCGACACGGAGCCGCCGAGGGGAGAGAAACCCTAAACAGGGGACTTCCGCATGAGATGTGTCAAATACACGAAACCAAAGCTATTATAACTATGTAGATCCTCCCTTTCACCACATATATCCTCAACATTATGATACTCTATTTCACAATGTTTATCCATTGAGTAAATCAATAGTTTAGTTATCATGTTGTCTACTTTATATCTATTAAATTATTTTAAAAATTGTTAAATGGTTGTATTATGTTATTTAATAGAGGCATGCACGGTTGTCGACGAGTAAACGTCTCTAGCGGTGGTCCGAATGGACCCCCTTGTTGGTTCGGCCTGGGGCGATGTAGAGTTCTTCTTATGAGCCGGTGATGGCGTTTCAAGGATGAGGGTGATTGTGATGCTTGATGCCGGAGACACAGGGATTTTTCCAGGTTCAGGCCACCCGGAAGTGTAATACCCTACGTCCTGCTTGTTTTTGTATATATGCGTGTATATGGCAAGTATGATGAGTTACAGAGGTACGCACTGTTCTTCTTCTAGCTCTAGCCCGGAGGAAGAACGGTGCTTCTTTGATAAGGAGCAAACTTAGAGAGATCTAACCTAGGAAAATTAGCCAACCCTTTGCATGGACCAGGCTCTCCCCTTATATACTCGGGGGAATACCACATAGGTCGGCAAAGGAGAATCATGAGCTATACTTGTGCTGTAGACGACGTGGGCGCTACTGGAAGCGCCCACACCTTCATTTAATGCCCACTTGAGACTTTCGGCCGGGCCGTCGCCTCGCGGTATGTCGGAGCAGGGGCTCTGACACCTTTGCCTTCGGCGGGCCCCGCGGACGGAGACTTACGGGGTTTCTTCTGACTGGGTTGGTAAGACGTCCTCTCGCGGGCCCCATAGGTCAGCCTCTCACGCCGCGCAATTGAT